>JAOWBW010000106.1:971457-1457503 GCA_026119855.1 Campanula takesimana
CCACACTCTTGGTTGCTAGACCAATATTATGAAAAAAACTTTCACAATTTAATAAAGAACTATATGGATTTATTTGTGAATTATTTTGTTCCTCAATCAAGGATATCTTAGAACAAAATAAAACCTCTCTCAAACTCTTTGAGACTCACAAAAGCACTTGTTCAATATGGTCTGGCCGAATTGGTGTTTTATACACAATTAAGACCTATTCCAAATAGGTAACTTGTGTCAAAAACCATTCCTAATCGAATTAGGAAATTCCAAACCGGCATACCGGGCGCCCGCCTGGTACCCCCCGAGCGCCCGCTCATTTGGACAGAAAGTCAATTCTTTTCTAGCTTGTTCAGGCGCCCGCCTGGTGCAACCCAAGCACCCGCTTGGTTGACCAGGAGGCCCAGAACTTTCCAGAAATTCCTTGGAAGTCCTCCGACCCTAAATGCCAATATAGTCCTTTTATTTAAGATTCGTTCTATTGTGTGTGACCCTCTAGGATTATACTAAGTTGGCAATGGGCTCAAACATGATCCCATAAGATATGATTAGGTTCTAGCAAACCGTCATACCTACCCAAATAGTATAACTAGATACAAGTTCGCATTCCTTTAGAATATGTCACAATCCCTTTGTCCACGATGTCATTGAACACAAGTCATGGTCAAACAGTCAACTTGTTTTGTTCAATACTTTCTCGATTCCGAATATGTTGATAATTCAAATGCTATTGATCCAATCAATCCATTTGAGTCCGGCCGAACATTTCATCAACATCATTCCTTCGAGGGGCCCAAGCTTGACATCTCTCCGTGGAGGGACAAATCCATTTAGCTTATTATTCTTCCCAACGGGAATCCGATTATGCCAATCATACCCTTTATAACTACCGTGTTAAGGTAGCGTTTGAATATGTCAAACACAATGTTCATCAAGTGGAAGACTATAATAACTTCATGTCTAAGGATTCAAATGACATAACTAATATGAGATATATGTACGACATAGACCATGACATAAATCTCATACAGCGGGTCATGTCCAGTACCTTGTTCCAAACAAGTACCCATAAATCTAACATGATCATCCCATGATCATTTAGCCTTTATACTAGTGCTTAACAAGTACTAGGGACGGGGATTATTATAAGTAAACATGAACAACAATAATAATCAAAACATCTCTTTATTGATATGAAATAAATGATAACAATTACAACGTTTATTAAACGTGCCTAGGGCACCACTACCAACACTATGAATGTTTGTCTTTATAAAGGATCATATCCCCAGGAGAAAATGATGTCTCATTTCTCCCCCATAAAGTACGAACTACGACTGGCTTGATTCCCCTTAGGATACGTAGGTAGCCTGACAAAGGTTCAGCTGCTCGACCAATCTAGTCACCTTCTCCCCGATTTGGAACACATGTTTCAGATCGGTTCCTTTCTTAATCGACGACCCTCCATGCCTTGCAAGAAGCGTCGCCGAGGGGCTACTGTTAGTACCCGATCTGAAGATTGAGGACTTCCTAGACCTTTAGGGACCTCCGAGGACCTTTTAGGCAATTATAACCTGACAGGGACTTATCCAGTAGTTCCCCAGAGTTCCTGATTGACGAAATCAGTTATAGATCGAACTCCATCAGGATATTGATCAAATCCCAAGAACAAACTAATAAGGATTTGTTGAAATCTTGCTAACCAAGCAAAGTTGGGAAAAGCCACCGTACGGCTCTCCCCCCACTGTACGACTCCATCTTAGCCGTACGGCCACTTCCTCCAGCCCAGTCTGTTTTCCTATAAATAGGGTCCTCCTTTCCCCCAATCGAACACACAATTCATTATACAAGTTTCAGAGTCAAGACAGACGGGAAAACTCTTAGTTTAAGCCTTTTCGGCACCCTCGAAGACTCTTCGAATCATCAAAAAGCTTCAATCATAGTTCTTGCCGATCAAGGTAAGTCTCCTAACCCTTTTATTTACGTTCTTATTATGTTCTTAGGCTAGATCTATATTATGCATGTTTTTATTATGTTTATTCATTTATATTCATATGTTCTTCATGCGTTCTTCATGTTCTTAGTCTAAATTCATAATATATGCTATATTTAGGGTAGCGATCTTCATGTTTACATGTTCATGCATATGTTTCATGATGTTCTTATTATTGTTGGGTTTTGAGGCAACATGCGCAGCGGAAGACGGCAATATAAATCAACAAAACTCTAAGCCCCAAGATCCATTCATGATGATTAAATTAATAGCAAGATGAATAAAGAATACTAACCGTTTTTGTGTATTTAAATTTTTCGGATCTTCAAATCTTCAAGCTTTAAGATTTGATCTCCTCGTTCTTCGCGTTCTTTGAATCAGGATCACAGAAACACGAAGTTAAGATGGTAAAGCAAACATCCTCTATGTGTATCCACACACGAACGAATATCTAGAACCATTCTAGATCTGGGTTGCTAGACCCATTAGAAAACACGCTTTTCTAATCTTCAAAGGCTATATGAATTTATTGGTGTTCTTGAGCTTTTTGATTCTCAATCTAAATACAAGAATGTGTTTTGCAAACACATGGAGGCTACAAATAATGATACAATATCAATTAGGTGAATACCATGTAAAGAGAGGGGTTTTTATACTTATTAAACCTAAACCCTTTAGGAGAAATAAGCCAAAAACCCGTCAAAAATCGTATCTGGAAAAACTGGCCCGAAACCTACTTTGCCCGACCGGGTATAGGGAGTTGCCCGACCGGGTCAACAACTTGGTCTGACTGGGTCACAAAGATGGTCCACCCAGACCCTTCAGAAAATCCAATCTTCTGTTTTTCTTGATTCCGATTTTTACGCTCTTTTACGCAATTCCAATTTTAGCCCTTTGTAAATTCATTCTTTTGTGTGTGACCCGATAGGATTATATTAAGTTGGCAATGAGTAAAACCAAGGTCAAACTCATAAGTCATAAGAGGACTCTAGCAAGCCATTATGACTACCCAATTAATATAACTTAACGAAGTTCGTTTATCCTTATAGAACATATCACAATCTTTTTGTCACACGATATCATATTGAACATAAGTCATGGTCCACGTCAACTTATATTTTTCAATGCTTTCTCGATATTAAGTAGATTGATTATGAGCAAATGATATTGATCACATCAATTCATTTGAGCGTGGCCACGTATTTCATCAATCTCACTCTACGAGTGGCCTAAGCAGATATCTCTCTTGAGGAGGGACAAATTCCATATTGACTTATCATTCTTCCCTATAAGAATCCGATTATGCCAATCATAGCCTTTATGACCACCTGTTTAAAGGTAGCGGTTGACTACGTCAAACATAATGTTCATCATGTGGAAGACCATGATAATCTCAGGTCTAAGGATATCAAATGATATAACTATATGAGATTTAATTATGACATCTGACCATGAAATAAATCTCATAGGTGGGTCAAGTCCAGTATTTGTTCTCCAACAAGTACCCATAAGTTTAATTTGTATCAAATACATATGATCATCGATTAAACTTATACTAGTCCTTCATAAGTACTAGGGACGGAGATTATTATAATAAACATGCAAAACATATAATAATCTAAGTTGTTATCTCCATAACAAATGATAACATGATGTAACGCAAGGCCTTTCTCAGGGGCCTAGGGCATAATCTCCAACAATCTCCCACTTGCACTAGGCCCAATCAATGCGTATCCAATACCATTGAGCTTAGCTTATGACCATCATAACAGCATGTGGAGGAACTTAAGTAGGAGGATTGTCCTTGTTATCATCATAAGGTATTTTGCATATTTTGACATCTCCCTATGTCAACGATTTCTCGTAGAGATGGAAATGTCTGAGTGTGTGTTTGGATCATAGATGAGTCTTTGGCACCTTAGCTTGTGAAATAACCATTATTTCACAATAAATGTCCATAGGATTAGTAGTACTAGAAACTATTTCTAGTGTTACTAATAACATCTATATTCAAACAACTCCCTTAGTTACAACTCATGTAACTAAATACTTAATTTTATTCGTAGAATAATTTATAGTGTATTTACTTGGAACTATTCCAACTAATAGTACTTACTTTAAACATATGTTTATACTGCGATTTAAATTACCCTTGTCGATTTGGAAGCATGCATCTATGTAACCATTTACTAGATCATCTCCCATGCCAACAACCATTAAGAATGCATCCTTAGTTCTTCTTAAGTACATAAGGATATTCTTGACCACTATCTAGTGACTTTAAATAGGATATGATTAGTTTGTTCTCATCATACTCCAAGTATACGAGTTATCCCGTCTAAGCACATAATATGACATACATGATAGATACAATTGGCGAAGCATATGGAATCCTAATCATGTATTCTTGCTCATTAGTCTTCCAATAAGACTAAGTCTTGCCAAGAATATTGTCATTAGACAACCTTGCAAGTTCTTCTCCAAGATTCTTGCATACTGAACAATTCAGTCTTTGTCTTTATAAGTACTTTGACACAAATCAATCAACTTCCTAGATTTATATCAATAGATATTAATTCCATGGATGTAAGCGGCTTCTTCCTAAGTCTTTCATTAAGAAACTCTTTCAAAATGAATTATATGTCAACCACATATACAAGGCTAGGAATTAGACTATGCTCCCACTAATTTTCTAGCAAACACAAGTCTCATCTTTGATGAATTTCAAACGATTTGAACATTTCATCAAAATGATTGTTTCAACTCCAAGAAGTTTGCTTCAATCTATCACATGGATTTTCGCAACTTATATACTTTATTAGAATTTTCCATTTGTCAAATTTCATATTCCAAATATGAAGATATGACAATGAGAATTCTAATATCTTAAAGCATGACTTCGAGTGAGAAAGTTTTATCATAGTCGAAATATGAGTCAACCTTTCACATCTTGTCTTGCTTAATTAGTATGTGCCTTGCTACCCATGTAAGTTTTCTCCAAGAAAACTCAATTCCATCCTTTGGTTTTTACACCTTAGGTTAGAATGATCAAGTTCCAAACTTGATTATTATACATGGATTTCCCTTTTAGATTTTATGACTCCAGGCCATTAATCTAATATGGAGTGGACATTGCATTTTGATAGGTGGTAAATGTGTCATTCTTAATGAACTTTACCTCAATACTTTCTATTACGAGAAATCCAATATTTCTTGTTATAGATTGTATCCTATCATATATGCAAGTAATTTGTGTAACTTGAACGAATTTTCACATCTCCTTGCGAAATTTTGTTCAACTTCCATCTAAGGTTCTATGTTATTGTCTAGGTCTCGAACCATTCGAGATATATTTTACTCCCACTGGTTCTTTTAGAGATAAACAATTTATCTAGAAAAGTACCATCGCCAACAAACAATTTGTTTCCTAAAAGTAAAATAATATCCTCAAGTTTCTTTAGGATAACTCATGAAAATACATTTATTAGATTTAAAGTGTGAGCTTGTTCCAAACAAGTCTTTTCCAAAAGTCTCACTTTCTTAAATCTTCATGAAAGACAAACCGGGTTTTCTTTCATTCCATATCACATATGGTACCTTTGAATCTATTTTGATGGAACTAAAATTAGTGTAATTATAGCGGTTTCCAATGCATAACCCCAAAATAAATAATGGAATATCAATTTGACTTTATCTAATGAACCATATCCAATAAGGTTCTATTCCTCCATTTAGACACATCATTCAAAATGGTGTTCTTGATGGAGTTAATTGTGAAACAATTTCACAACCTTAAAGATGATTGTTAAATACTTAGTTCAATTATTCATCATCACGATCGAATTGGAATCTTTGAATAGTTTTACCAAGTAGTACCAAAATCCTCTTTTAGCATTGCCACTTAATGCACCATATACATCGGTCTAATAAGTTACTAGCCCTTTTACTACTCCTAGTAAAAGATGTCTTGGTCCAAGTAAATAAGATTTGCATATATCATATGATTCAAAATTGTATGACTTTAAAACTCCGTCCCATGGAATTTTAGATATGCGTCTCTCATTTATTTGATCAAAATAATAATGCCTTGAGAATTTTAATTATTTATGTTATAGCCTTATTTATTATTTTGTTCTTCAAGATTTAGGATATTTAGATTTATTTATATGATTTAACAATACGATAAAGTAAATCATAATAAATAAAGCATTTTTCTTATTCTCAATAAGAAATAAATATCCTTCATTATCTTAAAAGAAAAACAAAACAATATCTCCTACTTAATGAGTAAAGTCACTTCATAAGTGTTCTACGAACAATGTTGCAACTCTTGCATCATTACCATTTGTGGATTAATTTTACCTCTCATAAGTAGTCTTTCTATTTATTAATTGTTGCACATTTATACAAATGTGCGATCCATATCCGGTATCCAATACCCAATAATTAAAAGTAGAAAGATTATTCTTATAACATAAATGTACGAAGTGGTAGTCTCACTACCATTCACTTTTTTTGATAATCCAGAATTTTGATTTCAATTTTAAATGGTCAATCCAATTGCCACGTTTACCAAATTATATTATTTAGAGTTATAATTTTAGCCACAATTATTTCCTTTAGGTTTGACAACATTTGTCTTACCTTTATCTTTTAATCCTCTTTCTTTTTAGAAATTCATGAAGTCAAAAATCAAATTTTCGACTTAGATCAACATCTTTCCGCATGATAGTTCAGATATTGAGAGCACAAACATGTCTCATCAATTTAACTGATTTCAGCAATCAAGAACAATTCTGGATTCTGATTTCAGTTTTTCTGAATTCTGAATTGACATCATTTTTCAGAAAACACGCTTTCGAAAACCATCCTTTCTCAAACTAGATTCAATCCCAGATTAATTTTGAAACTGACATTTAATTTCAGGAAACACGGTTTCTAAAACCAGCCATCTGACAATTAAATTCAACCCAAAATATATATCATAAAAGCGGTAGATTTTATTTCCAAAATTTTCCTTAGAATAGCTTTCCTTGATTCAATTAGGATTTGGTGTTCATGGTGATCTAATCATCATGATCATCAAAACCAAGAATAAACAATTTACTCATGAATCTAACATCATCAACAAGTTAATCAAATTAAATTTTGATGATCCCACAGAACATATTAATCAAATTAATATTGCAACTTAGGTTACTTAGGATTATTAAGAATGTATAATTTCTATTCTTTCTTTAGAACAATTCTTAAGCTCATGATCTAATCAAAGAAATTAATACCATTCTCACTTTAATTTTGTCCTTTCAAGAACAGATCGCAGTAACAAATATAATTAAAGTTTAAGATAATATTCTACACAAATATGCAAATAAATATACACCTATATATTTCATACCAATCATTTAAGAGATAAATATTGTATTTCATAAATGCTCCCACTAAATTATATAACCTTCATATACATCCAATGTATAATATAATTTAAATGGGCTAAAATCCATATTTCATTTAATTTTACGTCCGCGAGGGCAGGAAGCATAAAACTAAACTATTTAGGTAGATAACTCCTTATCAATCATATCATATATGACTCTTAGATCTTTTATGAGATTATTTCAAGACATCTTATGTCATGCATGTTTTAATCTCATCTGTGCCTTAGGCCCAAAACTCTTTTGATAGCCTAATTAAGTCAAACCACATTAAACGTATAGAAAACTCTCACACTCATCTTGCTCATACACTGATAGAATCAATGCGCCTCGCGATGGTTAGAGCCCGCATAAAACTACTCGGTGTACTCACAAGTGTTTTAATAGTGGATTGGCACATGACTTAAATTTTCAAGAAGGTTCTTTCATATAGCATATAACACGTTTATGAGCACATAACATGTAAAGCATCAAGATTAGTCATTAAATTAATCTCCATTAATTTAAGCATGGTATTTATGTGTCATTAGTTTCTCTATAATTATGAGGATGAGACTCTTTAAACTTTGGTCACTAAATCCAAATCAAGACAACAAGAAATGCGGCCGAAACTAAGCCATAGGCATCCACAATTTCGCACTAATTCAAGAAACTAAGAAAGTAGTCCATGTGGCCGAAACTAAGCAATAGATGGTCTCGATAAACGTAGGTCAATTACATTCACAATTCCACATGGATCTCCAAACTTCGAATCAAGAATTTTGTTTCTCAATTTTAGCAATTATGAACCCTTCATAATTCTAACTTCGTTTTATCTTTGAATCTTTGAATGCGATCAAGTTTGGGAAACACAGTCTCGAGAACGTAGGCTAGCCATCCAAACCTTGATCCAATCATAGAATTCACAAGACTTAAAACAAATAGGATTTTCAAACCACAAAATCCACCCCAAACCCTAGCCCTGCACCCGCACCAGAACCGAGGGTCCGGCCGTGTCACAGTCTAGGTCCGGTCGGACCTTCTCCGAAAAATCAAAAAATTTTAAATTCAAAAATTTTGTCTCAAAATTGTTTTTCCCAGATTCAATTAGGATTTGATGTTCTTGATGATCCAATCACCATGATCATCAAAACCTTGAATAAACCATTTATCCTTGAATCTCTAGATTATCAAAACTTTAATCCAATCAAAAATTGATAACCCAAACAATTTTAAATCCACCATAATTTTTATTGCGATTAATAGTGCGATTAAAGTTACAAAAACAATAAACCACATAAAACGCATAGACCACATAAACACCATGAATCTAAATTCAAATAGCATGTTTAACACATATAATCCAATTATATTATCAACATGATATTATTAAAATAATCATACATGAACGGGGCTCTGATACCACTGTTGGGTTTTGAGGCAACATGCGCAGCGGAAGACGGCAATATAAATCAACAAAACCCTAAGCCCCAAGATCCATTCATGATGATTAAATTAATAGCAAGATGAATTTAGAATACTAACTGTTGTTGTGTGTTTAAATTTTTCGGATCTTCAAATCTTCAAGCTTTAAGATTTGATCTCCCCGTTCTTCGCGTTTTTTGAATCAGGATCACAGGAACATGAACTTGAGATGCTAAAGCAAACATCCTCTATGTGTATCCACACGCGAATGAATATCTAGAACCATTCTAGATCTGGGTTGCTAGACCCATTAGAAAACACGTTTTTCTAATCTTCAAAGGCTATATGAATTTATTGATGTTCTTGAGCTTTTTGATTCTCAATCTAAACTCAAGAATGTGTTTCTCAAGTCTTCAAGCTTTAAGATTTGATCTCCTCGTTCTTCGCGTTCTTTGAATTAGGATCACAGGAGCACGAACTTGAGATGCTAAAGCAAACATCCTCTATGTGTATCCACACGCGAACGAATATCTAGAACCATTCTAGATCTGGGTTGCTAGACCTATTAGAAAACACGCTTTTATAATCTCCAAAGGCTATATGAATTTATTGGTGTTCTTGAGCTTTTTGATTCTCAATCTAAACTCAAGAATGTGTTTCTCAAACACATGGAGGCTACCAATAATGATACAATATCAATTAGGTGAATACCATGTAAAGAGAGGGGTTTTTTATACTTATTAAACCTAAACCCTTTAAGAGAAATAGGCCAAAAACCCGTCAAAAATTGTATCTGGAAAAACTGGTCCGAAACCTACTTTGCCCGACCAGGTATAGGGAGTTGCCCGACCGGGTCAACAACCTTGTCCGACCGGGTATCAAAGATGGTCCACCCGGACCCTTCAGAAAATCCAATCTTCTGTTTTTCTTGATTCTAATTTTTACGCTCTTTTACGCAATTCCAATTTTAGCCCTTTGTAAATTAGTTCTTTTGTGTGTAACCCCATAAGATTATATTAAGTTGGAAATGAGTCAAACCAAGGTCAAACCCATAAGTCATGAGCGGACTCTAGCAAGCCATCATGACTACCCAATTAATATAACTTAACGAAGTTCGTTTATCCTTATAGAACATATCACAATCCTTTTGTCACACGATATCATATTGAACATAAGTCATGGTCCACGTCAACTTATATTGTTCAATGCTTTCTCGATCTTGTGTAGATTGATTATGAGCAAATGATATTGATCACATCAATTCATTTGAGCGTGGCCACGCATTTCATCAATCTCACTCTACGAGTGGCCTAAGCAGATATCTCTCTTGAGGAGAGACAAATTCCATATTGACTTATCATTCTTCCCTACAAGAATCCGATTATGCCAATCATAGCCTTTATGACTACCTGTTTAAAGGTAGCGGTTGACTACATCAAACATAATGTTCATCATGTGGAAGACCATGATAATCTCAAGTCTAAGGATATCAAATGATATAACTATATGAGATTTAATTATGACATCTGACCATGACATAAATCTCATAGGTGGGTCAAGTCCAGTACTTGTTCTCCAACAAGTACCCATAAGTTTAATTTGTATCAAATACATATGATCATCATATGATCATCGATTAAACTTATACTAGTCCTTCATAAGTACTAGGGGGCCTTTCTCAAGGGCCTAGGGCATAATCTCCAACAATTATTATGCTAGATCTAAGACTTATTCTATATAACATACTAGATCTAAGGTTTTAATCCTTATTTATGTGCACATAACATAGCCAATGATGATCCTAGGGTTTCATCAAACCCTAATATGATCTAGGAACTACTTCTAACCCTAATCTTCTCCCTCTTTATGCATGATCCCGCTTCATCTCTCTATTCTAATTATCAATGAACTACGCTGACATGAGCTTCTCACGTTGAGAAGAACGTAGGCAATCCTCGGATCCGGTCTCAAATACTAACACACACACACACACACATTGATCATGATAGAAAGACCGATTCGTCGGGCAATAGGAGTGATCACTATAATATTCTTCTCTTATTGTAATTTGACCCCCGAACCCTATTATTCTCATAATTGGTTTTCTCAATGTTTTAACTACAAATAAAACAACGTGACGACTCTCAATTTCAATCACGCGCATTCACACCACTCCGCTAGCCGTCCGCTCTAGTCTCTCCCCATTCCTAGATCGCGACACGTGTCCTTCATTAAAAAAACACCCACAACAAATTTAAAATGTATCTTAAGATTTTGAAGTCCAATTTTTTTTTCTAAAAATACCGGTGTGTTCTTCTCGACGAGACGAATAGAACTAGATAGGTCATGATATGAGTTGATCTTTTTAAACATACTTTTTAACACACAAAAATGTGGGTTGCTCATCTCCTGAGATGTAACACGTTTTTATGAAAAAAGTAACACTTTATTGTAAGATGTAACATCAGTTTCGTAAAATAATATAAATAGTTTTTGTGGTTGCCAAAATCTCACAAAAAACCATTTTTTTATAAGCTTAAGAAAAAACATGTTTTAGAGCCCTCGTCAAACACTCTCTCCCCACTCCGGACTTTCGCTCCTGAACGGCAAATCCCTCTCTCTACACCGACTGCACCTAGCTAGGCCTGACAATTGGGTGGGTTGGGTCGGGTTTAAGCGGGTTGGCGGGTTGAGACGGGTCCAACCCGTTAAAAGTTATGGGTCCAATGGGTCGGGTTGTTAATGGGTCGGGTTAAAGCGGGTTGACCCGTGGATTTTTAATTATTTTTTTTCCTGTTAGAGTGGGAATGTTTTTTTATTTCTCAAAAAAAAAAATCACTTAAAATATTTATTTTATAACATATGATTAATTTTAACCCTTGGATTCGATGTAAAGCCTCCTTACCCTTAGATTGATTTAACAAACCCTAGGTTACCTTTATTTTAGCATTAGCCTAGATAGTAAGGGCAGGTATCCCCAACATTTTCTCTCTCTAGAATTCTCTCTCTAGCGGATCTCTCTTTGGGTCTCTAGGGTTTTCCCTAGTGGCGTTGGCCGGCAACTATGGTTTCACCGGTGCTAAATTCCCATCGATGAATGCTAGCTCTCACAACCCTTACTATAACCCATCCTTGCAGCAATCTCCGGCACTAAACCCTAATTATGGGGCGCCGCATGAAAACCCTAGTGTTGATGTGCAGCTGCCTAATCCTAACCCTAATTCTCCTTCGCAATCCGCTATTCCATCAATAAAACCTAATTCCAATTCCAATACAAGCCCTACGCCTCAAACCAAATCCTTTGCTGACCTATTTTCCCCAGCGCCTCAAAGCTCTTGTGCGTTTCCTATAGTTCCGTTGGCAACTCATAAAGGGACGCCATCTCTTAAACTCACCAAGGAAGCTATTGAACAGCTCACCAAGCCATTTCGTTGGACCTTTGTTGGTAAATTCTCTCATGGCAGGCCTTCAATGGAGGATACCCGTATTGCATTCTCCAAGTTTCAATTGAAGGGGGCGTTCAAACTAGGGCACCTTGACGCCAAACACTTACTTATTCAGTTAACAACGGAAGAAGATTATCAGCGCTTGTGTATGAAGGAGGTGTGGTATGTTCTTAAATTCCCTATGCGTACTTTGGCCTGGTCTCCATCTTGGAGGCCTGAGCAAGAGTCACCAATTGCACCCGTGTGGGTTGGTCTCCCCGACCTCCCAATTCATCTTTTTAATAAGTCCTTCCTCTTCTCTTTGGCCAAAGCTATTGGTACACCGCTGTCCTTTGATAAACCTACAGCTAAATTAACTCGACCCAGCATTTCTAAGGTGCTCATTCAGGTTGATGTTACTAAGAAACTTCCTAATGAGGTATTTATTGATTGTGGGGATTTTATTCCTAGTTTTTATCAAAAGGTGGAATATGATAACCTGCCCAAATATTGTAAGCATTGTTCTATACTTGGTCATTCTATTGGATCGTGTAAGAGGGCAAATCCTTCACTGGGACAGAAAGTTGATGGTAACAAGAATGGCAAAATTGATGATAATCTGAAAGGTAAAGAAGATCTATCTAATGTATTCCCTATTATGGCCAAACGGGGTGTTGTTCTTCCTGAGGCTGTCAATAAAGCCTTGTCTAAGGCTTGCAAGGATGTGGTTGATCTAACCAAGAAAGATAGTGAGGTGCAGAATGGGATCACTCCTATCAATACGCGTTCTGGAAATGTTGAAGAAATATTGGTTGAGGATTTGAGTGAGGCAAACAAGGAAAATGCTGGCCACATTACAAACCCTGGTTTTGAAGAAGTTGTTTTACAAAAGGTGGCTGCTCATCAAGCCAACAATCAAACCAATAATGGGGGCACCTCTACTAGTGCTCCGGGTATACCCACTGAGGTTAATGACACAATGGGAAATATGAATCTCTCTCCTAGAGCTACTCAAATTTGCTCTACATTTGTGACTGAAAAGGCAGGTTCCACACCTTTTAACGCCACAACCAATCCTCTTGCTGATTCGGATGGTTTCATTCCAGTGAAACCAAGGAAGCATCATAGTAAGTCCAGTTCACCTCCCTCTTAACTCTTGAGAGTTCCTTTTAGCCCCTCTTTATATTGTTTATCAATGGTAGCTGTTCTATGTTGGAATCTTTATGGCCTTGCTAATAAAGCCACAATACGAAGAGTTAATAAATTGTTTAGTTCTCATGGAGCTTCGGCTATGGCTATTTTCGAGCCAAAACAACATCCCTCTTGCCTCCAATCTGTTGTTTGTAAACTTCATTGTAGTGGAGGTGTTTCTAATGCTTGTGGTCGGATTTGGTTTGTTTGGAAGCATGGTTTTAATTGCCAAGTGGTTCATAATAGTACTCAGGCACTTACGATTAAGATTTCTCATGTGTTATGGTCTTCCCCTGTGCTGATTACTTGTGTTCATGCTCTATGCAACAAATATGAGAGAAGGATTCTATGGGATGATCTCATAACCTTGAGTTCCACTCATTTGGCTTGGATGGTCCTTGGGGATTTTAATGCAGTTCTGGACTAGGAGGATAAGTTAGGAGGGGTTCCAGTTACTCCAAAGAAGGTTCGGGAATTCTCAGACACTATACAGGTTTCTTCTCTCATTGATGCTGGTTTCATTGGTTCTAAATACACTTGGTGGAATAAACGCCTTGGTCGTAGGTCCATTCTTCAATGAATTGATAGAGCTTTTTATAGTGATGGTTGGTTGCAATCGTTTTATAGCACAACTGTTACTCATCTAAACAGAATGTGTTCGGATCATGCTCCTTTGGTTATTTGTATTCGAGTGGAGGCTGAGTTAACCAAGAGCCCGTTTCGTTTTATAAATGTTTGGACTAAGCATGCCACTTTCTTAGATGTTGTGAAACAATCTTGGATGGAATGGATGGATGGGAGGCCTATGGTTTGTTTTGGCAAAAAGCTGGCCCGTCTTAGAAAAGTTTTATCTTCTTGGAACAAAAATGTTTTTGGTCGTGTAGAGAAACAAGTCTCTATGGCTGAAGATGAGGTCTTAATCAAGGAACATGAGGTAGAGGTTGATCCTTCTGAGGAAAACAGGGCTGCTCTCAGCTTGGCGTATGCTCATTTACAGCACACCCTTGCTACTGAAGAATCTTTTTGGAGGCAAAAAGCTAATATTCGTTGGATTAAAGAAGGTGATCGGAATACAAAGTTTTTTCATGCCTATGTTAAAAAGAAGAGGCAAAGGCTGTTTATTCATCGTATCCGTAATAGTGATGGAAATCTTCTTACCTCCAAAGTGGATATTCAGAATGAAGTAGTGGATTTTTATCAAAATCAACTTAGGGCTGATGTTGAGGTGGATAATCCGAATGCTCATGATGACCTGCTACATCTTATCCCTCAATTGATTACCAATGAGGAAAATGCTGCTCTTATTGCTATGCCTTCTTTGGAGGAAATATTTGAGGTTGTTCAAGGAATGAATGGTCAAAGTGCAGCCGGGCCGGATGGTTTTACAGGTTTGTTTTATACATCTTGTTGGGATATTATTAAAGAAGATCTTTATCGGGCCATCAAGGAATTTTTCTCGGGCTTTGAAATGCCTAGGTCGTGGACGAGTACTTTAATCGTTACTATTCCGAAGATTGAGTCTCCGAACTCTTTTCTCTGATCTACGTCCCATAAGTCTATGCAATTTTTCTAACAAGATAATCACCAAATTACTTACTTGTCGGTTGGGGCTGATCTTACCTCGCATTATTTCCCCTAATCAAAGTGGGTTTGTGAAAGGTAGAGTGATCCATGATAATATCCTTTTGGCCCAAGAGATGATGCATTCTATTAAAAAGAAAGTTAGAGGTTCTAATATTGCTATTAAACTTGATATGGCAAAGGCGTATGATAGACTTTCTTGGCTCTCTCTTATTAAAGTATTGAAGAAATTTGGTTTTGCTATCGAATGGGTTGATATGGTGTATCGCTGCATTTCGGGTTGTTGGTTCTCCATCTTAATTAATGGCGAAAGTTGGGATTCTTTCATTCGACGAGAGGTTTAAGACGAGACCCTCTTTCTCCTAGTCTTTTCATTATTGCCGCTGAAGTTCTTAGTCGAGGGCTGAACTATCTGCATGAAAATCACCCCCGTGTTCGGTATAGTGCCTCTCCTCATACTCCGATTGTCTCTCATTTATCTTATGCGGATGATGTTATTATTTTCTGTAATGGAGCCCAGGATTCTCTTCAAAAACACATGCTTTGTTTAGAGAAGTATCAAGTTTTTTTGGGTCAATTGGTTAGTGTTGGCAAGTCGTGTTTTGTGACAGGGAAGCATGAGGAAGCCAGAGATAATTCTATTTCTGAAGTCACGGGATTTCAAAAGAAGGACCTTCCTCTTATTTATCTGGGATGTCCTCTATACGTGGGTCGAAAAACCCAGAATCTGTTCGCTCCTTTGCTTCGTAAAATGGAGGATCGTTTGGTTTCTTGGCATGGAAAATTACTTTCGTATGGTGCCAAGGTAACTTGTTGGGTATGCCCACTTATATCTCAGTTTCAATGTAATAGGATTGATTAGATTTGATTGATCTATCACCTAAGTTTTATTTCATGGACTTTAGACCCACATGTAAGAAGTATTTATACTTCATTTTTTAGGTTGTCCATTGTAATAGAATAGGCTTAGGAATAGGGCAAGAAGATCAAAATTGAAGAAAATCACTCCGTGAGTTTGAGCTACGCACCATGCGCCCTCTTCATTTTTGCGCCATGCGCCTATCCAGCGCGCGCGCATAAGGTAATTCGCCTAGCTATGCTACGCACCCCATTGGCTCATGCGCGCCTCTTAGCTCAAACGCGCCTCAAAGAAGTGTTTTTAACACTCAGTGATTTAACGAAGATTCAAAGACTTGAAGAGATTCAAACTACGCCAATGATCAAACGGTGGTTAAATAACACGTATGCACCCGCATCTAAGGACACCTGTCCATAACGGTCATATTTGTGTTATGTGTCTAACGGCTATAAAAGGACACGTGCTCCACTCAATGAGCGAAAGCACATCCGTCATTTCTCTGACTCACCAAGGATTTCCAACGGCTAGTTTTTGGGGCTCTACTATAAATACCCCATAACTTCAACCATTTGAAGTTGCTAAGAATTTCAAGAATTTCTCTCTCAAGAATTTGTTGAAGATTTGAAGATTGCCTTTGTTATTTCCAGAATTCTCAAGAACATCTTCATAACTTCATCCTTAGCCCAGATCCTCAAGCGATAACACTTTAGTTTTCTTGTGCTCTCAATCTCAAAGATCTAAAGAGCCTTGAATCTAAAATCACACACGCACCTCTTTAAGTTTGATCACTTAGATCTTTCTTTTAGAGATACACCGGTTATTGTCTAGGATTTGTTCTCTCATAGAATATTAGATCTTGAGTTAGTGTATAAGCTCAAAATGATTGTAATTTGTAACACTCTCTCATTATATAAGATCTCCATTAAAAATCCAAGACTAACCATCTTGCTAGAGGACGTAGATCATTTTCCCGATCGAACCTCTCCAAATAGCGTGTACTTACTATCTTGCTATTTCCTTTCAAGTCATATCATATCTAACTATTTGATTGTTTGTTCATTGTAGATTGATTGATTGAACTGTGTTGTGTTTGTTATGCATTTGCCTTAGTTTCTTATTTCACCCACTTTGAGCCAAAATACTTAGAGTGTGTGTGCGTCCCCTTTATCATACTTTGCGCCTATTTACATTACTAAATTCCGCTGTGCATTTCACTCACTCACATAGGCGCATATCATAACGCTTATTTGATAAAGTGCGCATTTGCAATTGAGTTTATCAAGGGTACGAAAAGAATTTTAAAACAGCTATTCACCCCCCCTCTAGCTATTTTTCATACCCTTGTTGCCCTTTGGGACCAACATAACTCTTATTAAATCTTGTCTCCAATCAATTCCTCTATATTACATGACTGTTCTTGATCCCCCCAAAGGTATTATTACAGCCATGCAACGTATGATTATGAATTTTTTCTGGAGTGGTGTTGATGGGCAGCATGAATGTCATTGGATTGGTTGGGCTCGTATTAGTAAACCTCATGATGAAGGTGGTCTTGGAATTCAGAAATTTGAAGATATAAGCAATGCCTTTGCTATGAAGTTGTGGTGGAGACTTCGTGGATCCAATTCACTATGGGCTTCTTTTATGCTCCGCAAATATTGTTATGAAATTCACCCAATGGATGCTGTGCCTACTAGTTTTGCCTCTCATGTTTGGAAAAGGATGATTGGTGTCAAAGATTTTATGGAGGATCGTATTGGTTGGAGAGTAGGTCAAGGCTTGCTTTCTATTCATGAGAAGTGGCTAGATGGTATCCCTCCTATTCTTCCGCATGAGCACATTGAGATCTTCACCTTGTTTGAAGATGTTTACCCCCGGGCTGAATATATTCGTACCTAATTTAGTGACAACCTGCTCTCTATGATCAATGATCAACAAATCGTTCTTCATGGAGGTAAAGATGTCATTATTTGGAAGCCTTCTCCCTCCGGTAAATTCTCTACTCATTCAGCTTGGTGTGAATGCCGTCAAGGTAATGCTTCTGACTTGGTGTTTAAGAATATTTGGCATAAGCATTTACCATCTAAAATGTCTATTCTTCTTTGGAGAGCTTTACACCATGGTTTGCCTATGGATGATGGCCTTATAAAAAAAGGTATCCAGGTGGTTTCTAGATGTTCCTGCTGTATTATCCCTCAAAATGAATCTATTGACCACCTTTTTTTACATGGGGATTTGGCTCAAGCTGCTTGGCACCATTTCGGTCAAATGGTTGGTGGAGTGCTTCGTATGGGATCCCTTAGGCAACTTCTTTGCTCCTGGTGGACCGAGATGTTGGGTTTCGTAGTAACATGCGCAGCGGAATTCAGCATTTAAATTTTTGAAACCCAAAGCCCATAGATCCGTTCATATGATTAAATCAAATACAATAACATGAATATAGGATAAAACTAACCCTTGATGGCTATTAAATTTTCTCTTGGTCTTTGGTGGAGATTTGAAGACTTGATCACGATCACAAAGCTTGAACACGAACTTTGAAGATGATGATTTTCACCCTCTAGCGGTATCCACACTTCGAACGAATATCAAAGGAACTTCTTTGATCTTGGTTGCTAGACCAAATTGTGAAACACGTTTTCACAATGAATTTGAACTATATGGAATTTTCTCTCTTGTGTATTATTTTGTTCTTTGACCAAGGATGTCTTAGAACAAAGTAAAACTTCTCTCAAACTCTTTGGAGACTCACAAAAGGCTATCACTGAAGTTCTGGCCGAACTCATCCTTTTATACACAAGCAAGACCTATTCCAAATAGGAATCTTGTGTCAAAAGACATTCCAAATCGAATTAGGAAAGTGCCAGCCGACAGTACTGTGCGGCCGCCCAGAATACACTGTGCGGTCGCACATTTATCTGAAACAAACTGGTACAAATCTGAGCTAAGTGTGCGGCCGCCCAGTCGACACTGTGCGGTCGCCCACTTCCCCAGAATGTCCAGAATTTCCAAAATTCCAATTTAGTCCTTTTAAAGATTCGTTCTATTGTGTGTGACCCTCTAGGATTATACTAAGTTGGCAATGGGTTCAAACATGAAACCATAAGATATGATTAGGTTCTAGCAAACCGTCATACCTACCCAAATAGTATAACTAGATACAAGTTCGCATTCCTTTAGAATATGTCATAATCCCTTTGTCCTCGACGTCATTGAACACAAGTCATGGTCAAACAGTCAACTTGTTTTGTTCAATACTTTCTCGATTCCGAATATGTTGATAATCCAAATGCCATTGATCCAATCAATTCATTTGAGTCCGGCCGAACATTTCATCAACACCATTCCTACGAGAGGCCCAAGCTTGACATCTCTCCGAAGAGGGACAAATCCATTTAGCTTATTATTCTTCCCTACGTGAATCCGATTATGCCAATCATACCCTTTATAACTTCCCGGTTAAAGGTAGCGTTTGAATATGTCAAACATAATGTTCATCAAGTGGAAGACTATAATAACTTCATGTCTAAGGATTCAAATGACTTAACTAATATGAGATATATGTTCGACATAGACCATGACATAAATCTCATACAGCAGGTCATGTCCAGTACCTTGTTCCAAACAAGTACCCATAAATCTAACATGATCATCGCATGATCATTTAGCCTTTATGCTAGTGCTTAACAAGTACTAGGGACGGAGATTATTATAAGTAAACATGAACAATAATAATAATCAAAAACATCTCTTTATTGATATGAAATAAATGATAACAATTACAACGTTTATTAAACGTGCCTAGGGCACCACTACCAACAATCTCCCACTTGCCCTAGGCCCAATCTCCCATGTATCTAATACCCATGGACCTACCATGACCATCATGTTTAGCTTGTGGAAGTCCCTTTGTCAGCGGGTCCGCAACATTGTCATCAGTAGGTACTCTGTATATATTTACGTCTCCCCTATCAACGATCTCTCGAATGATATGAAAACGCCTAAGTATGTATTTGGATTTCTGATGTGCTCTTGGTTCCTTTGCTTGAGCAATAGCACCATTATTATCGCAATAAAGGTCTATTGGATTAGCAATGCTAGGAACCACTTCAAGTTCAGTTATGAACTTCTTAATCCAAACATCTTCTTTTGCAGCATCCGATGCAGCAATATACTCAGCTTCTGTTGTAGAATCAGCGGTTGTACTTTGCTTGGAACTCTTCCAGCTTACAGCTCCACCATTTAACATAAACACAAAACCCGATTGCGATCGGCTATCATCTTTGTCGGTTTGGAAGCTTGCATCCGTGTAAGCATTTACAACGAGATCATCTTCCATTCCTCCATAGACCAAAAACGAGTCTTTAGTTCTTCTCAAGTACTTAAGAATCGCTTTTACAGCTATCCAGTGATTTTCGCCAGGGTCGGATTGGTATCTACTTGTCATGCTCAAAGCATAAGATACATCCGGCCTAGTACAAATCATGGCATACATGATGGACCCAATTGCCGAAGCATATGGAACATCATTCATTTTCTCACGCTCATCGTTTGTCTTAGGACATTGAGTCTTGCTTAGAGAAACTCCATGTAACACGGGCAAGGTGCCTCTCTTAGAATTTTCCATACGGAATCTTCTAATGACCTTGTCAATGTATGTACTTTGGCTTAAACCAAGTAGCCTCCTTGATCTATCTCTATAGATTTTAATGCCAAGAATATATGCGGCTTCACCCATATCTTTCATTGCGAAGCACTTTCCTAACCAAGTCTTCACAGACTGAAGTGTAGGAATGTCGTTTCCAATGAGCAATATGTCATCCACATATAAAATAAGGAATAGCACTATGCTCCCACTAATCTTCTTGTATACACAAGGCTCATCTTCATTCTTGATGAAACCAAACTCTTTGACCGATTCATCAAAACGGAGATTCCAACTCCTAGAAGCTTGCTTCAATCCATAGATGGATCTTTGCAATTTGCATACCTTAGAATCTTGTTCAAAACCTTCTGGTTGTGTCATATACACATCCTCTTGGAGTTTTCCATTCAGAAAAGCAGTTTTGACGTCCATTTGCCATATTTCATAGTCATGATATGCGGCAATGGCAAGCAAAATTCTTATAGACTTGATCATTGCTACGGGTAAAAAGGTCTCATCATAGTCAATACCATGAACTTGCCTATAACCTTTTGCTACAAGTCTAGCTTTGTAAGTATGCACCTTCCCATCCATGTCAGTCTTCTTCTTGAAGACCCATTTGCATCCTATGGTTTTTACACCTTCGGGTGCATCAATCAAATTCCAAACTTGATTGTCTTGCATGGATTGCAATTCGGATTCCATGGCTCCAAGCCACTTGTCCGAATCAGGAGAAGACATCGCCTCTTGGTAGGTTGACGGTTCATCATTCTCAATGATTTCTACCTCATTACTATCCGTTACGAGAAATCCATATCTCTCGGGCTCGGATCGTAACCTACTAGATCTGCGAGTTGCTTGTGTATTTTGAACAGGTTCCACAACTCCTTGTGGTTCTTGTTCTTGTTCCACTATTGGTTCAATGTTATTTTCTGGGTCTCGAATTTCTTCAAGATTTATTTTACTCACACTGATTTCTTTGGAGAGAAACTCTTTCTCTAGAAAGACACCAGTTCGGGTAACAAACACTTTGTTGTCCTCACGGTTGTAAAAGTAATATCCTCTAGTTTCCTTAGGATATCCCACGAAAATACATTTATCAGATTTGTGTGCAAGTTTGTCTGAGACAAGTCTTTTGACAAAAGCTTCATAACCCCAAATCTTCATGAAAGATAGACAAGGCTTCTTTCCGCTCCACATCTCATATGGAGTCTTTTGAACCGATTTAGTTGGAACACGATTTAGTGTGAAAGCAGCGGTTTCTAGGGGTAACCCCAAAAGGATATTGGAAGATCAACTTGACTCATCATTGATCGAACCATGTCTAACAAAGTCCGATTCCTCCTCTCGGATACACCATTCCATTGTGGTGTTCCAGGTGGAGTCAATTGTGAAACTATTCCACAATTCTTTAGATGATCATCAAATTCTTGACTTAAGTATTCTCCACCTCGATCTGATCGAAGTGCTTTTATACTTTTGCCAAGTTGTTTTTCTACTTCATTTTGAAATATTCTAAATATCTCAAATGCTTCACTTTTATGTTTCATTAGGTAAACATACCCAAATCTACTATAATCATCAGTGAAGGTTATGAAGTATTGAAATCCTCCCCTAGCATTGCTACTTAATGGTCCGCATACATCGGAATGTATCAACCCCAATAAGTCGCTTTCCCTTTCACCCAACTTGGTAAAAGGTGTCTTAGTCATTTTTCCAAGAAGACACGACTCACAAGTATCATATGACTCGAGGTCACATGAACCTAAGAGTCCGTCCCCATGGAGTTTTGAGATACGCTTCTCATTAATATGACCAAGACGGCAATGCCATAAATAGGTATGATTTACATCATTAGGTTTAGATTTCTTATTTACATGATAGACATTGTCATTATTTTCATTCTTGACATCCAAGATATAAAGGCCATTAAATGAATTAGCAATACCATAAAGCACATCATTTAAATAAATAGAAAATTTCTTATTCTCAATAAGAAACTTAAAACCTTCATTATCCAAACAAGAAATTGAAATAATATTTCTGCTTAAATCCGGAACATAATAAAAATTGTTCAAAACAAGAATTAATCCGGAAGGTAAAGTGATTTCATAAGTCCCTAAGGCTAATGCAACAACTCTTGCTCCATTCCCCACACGTAGATCTACTTCACCTTCTTTAAGAAGTCTCCTATTCTTTAGTCCCTGCACATTTAGACCAATACCCAAGAATCAGTGGTAGAAAGGAGAATATCTATCATATAGATACCTGAAGTCGACGCAGCCTTGCTGCTCTTCTTCTTCTTTTGCTCTTCCAAGAAAGCCTTGCAATTACGTTTCCAATGACCAATTTCTTGACAATGGAAACAGATTGCATCCTTTTGTGAATCGAGTTTTGCCTCAAAAGCCTTGGCAACCTTTGCCTTGCTTATTTTGGGTTTGATAACTTTCTTACCCTTTCCTTTGGCATTAGCCTTCTTCCCATCATGAACCAAGAGCACGGGAGAACCTTTCTCCACAATTTTCATCTCTGCAGTTTTGAGCATCCCATGCAACTCAGAGAGATTCTTATCCATTCCATGCATGTTATAATTCATTACAAACTGATTATAACTTTTAGGCAATGAATTAAGAATGAGATCCGTGGCTAGCTCCAATGGGATTGGATAGCCAAGTTTCTCAAGGTGCTCTATATAACCTTTCATTTTAAGAAAGTGAGGACTCACTTGTTGCCCTTCATTCATTTTACAAGTAGTGAATGCAACAATGGTCTTGTACCTCTCTTGCCTAGCTTGCTCTTGAAACATGGTTCTCAACTCCACGCCTATCTCATAGGCTTCCAAATGTTCCAAACTTTGTTGGAGTTTTGAACACATAGCAGCAAGCATGAGACAACTTACATCTCTAGAATCATTACGATGTTTCTTGTAATTGTCTCTTTCTACCCTAGGGGCAGTAGGCGGTGGTTCAGCGGGGAGAGGCCCATCGAGAATGTACAACTTATCTTCTTGCCTAAGAATGATTCTTATGCTACGGATCCAATCCATAAAGTTGGTACCATTCTCTTCGAGCTTATCCTTCTCAAGGATCGATCGCAACGACATTGATTGAGTGTTATTAGTCATTATCTACAAATATGCAAAAAATTTCCAAAATTTAATAAGTACCGGTTTTCATTAAAGAGATAAATAATGTATTTTCAAACAAAATACTCCCACTAAATTATATAACCTTCATATACATCCAATGTATAATATAATTTAATTGGGCTAAGATCCAACTTTAATTTAACTTTTGAGTCCACGGAAGCGGACCGCTCAAAAAATAAATTAATTAGGTAGACAATCATGTCAATCATATCCCATATGATTCTTAGATCCTTTTATGAGATTCTTTGAGAAATCCAATTTCAAAAAGCATGTTTAATCTCATCTTTTGCCTAGGCCCAAAACTGTTTTGACGCCTAATTAAGTCCAACCATTTTAAACGCATAGGAACCATTCAATTTAATGCACCTTGTGGAGGCAAGCCCACATTAAATTAATGAACCTCATCTTGCTCATACATGAATAAGATTAATGCACCTCGCGGAGGCGAACCCACATCAAGATTACCCATGCATAACCAAGTGTTTTAATCATGGCATGGCAAAAAAGGACTTAAAACTTTATTTGAAGGTTCATCACATATAGCATATAACACATTTATGAGCACATAATAACATGTTGCACATCAAGTTTAGCCACTAAATTAATCTCCATTAATTTAAGCATGATATTTATGTGTCATTAGTTTCTCTATAATTATGAGGATGAGACTATTTCAACTTTGGTTATTATCTCCAAATCAAGACAACAAGAAGTGCGGTCGAACTAAGCCATTAGGAAACCACAATCCCACACTAATTCAAGAACCCAAGAAAGTAGTCCATGTGGCTGAAACTAAGCAATAGATGGTCTCGATGAACGTAGGCCAATTGCATTCACAAGTCCACATGGATCTCCAATCATTGAATCAAGAACTTTGTTTCTCAATTTTAGCAATTATGAACTCTTCATAATTCTAACTTCGTTTTATCTTTGAAACTTTGATTGCGATCAAGTTTGGGAAACACAATCTCGATGAACGCAGATTAGCCATCCAAACCTTGAACCAATCTTAGAATCACAAGACTAAAACAAATAGGAAAATCAAACCCCAAAATCCACACACAAACCAACTATCCAAAACCCATTCCAGATCAGCAAGTCTGGACTGGTTCTGTTACTGGTTTTGTTGAATTTTTCGAAAAAATCCAGATTCTGTTTTTGACCAAAATCAGACCTTCTGATCCCTTTGTGCGGCCGCCCAAAAGATCTGTGCGGTCGCCCAGAATCTTATGTGCGGTCGCCCATGGCCATCAGAAGGTGCAGAATTTTCAAGTTCGAAAATTTTGTCTCAAAATCGTTTTTCCCCGATTATTAAAACTTTGATCCAATCAAAAATTAATAATCAACAATTCTGAATCCATCATAATTTATTTATTGCGATTGAATCGTGCGATTAAAGTTGCGAAACAATAAACCACATAAAATCACATAACACATAAACGTCATATATTCCAATATTCACATCATGCAAGGCACATAAACAATTTATATACACATAACATGATCTAGGTATTGAAATAATCAACATGAACGGGGCTCTGATACCACTGTTGGGTTTCGTAGTAACATGCGCAGCGGAATTCAGCATTTAAATTTTTGAAACCCAAAGCCCATAGATCCGTTCATATGATTAAATCAAATACAATAACATGAATATAGGATAAAACTAACCCTTGATGGCTATTAAATTTTCTCTTGGTCTTTGGTGGAGATTTGAAGACTTGATCACGATCACAAAAGCTTGAACACGAACTTTGAAGATGATGATTTTCACCCTCTAGCGGTATCCACACTTCGAATGAATATCAAAGGAACTTCTTTGATCTTGGTTGCTAGACCAAATTGTGAAACACGTTTTCACAATGAATTTGAACTATATGGAATTTTCTCTCTTGTGTATTATTTTGTTCTTTGACCAAGGATGTCTTAGAACAAAGTAAAACCTCTCTCAAACTCTTTGGAGACTCACAAAAGGCTATCACTGAAGTTCTGGCCGAACTCACCCTTTTATACACAAGCAAGACCTATTCCAAATAGGAATCTTGTGTCAAAAGACATTCCAAATCGAATTAGGAAAGTGCCAGCCGACAGTACTGTGCGGCCGCCCAGAATACACTGTGCGGTCGCACATTTATCTGAAACAAACTGGTACAAATCTGAGCTAAGTGTGCGGCCGCCCAGTCGACACTGTGCGGTCGCCCACTTCCCCAGAATGTCCAGAATTTCCAAAATTCCAATTTAGTCCTTTTAAAGATTCGTTCTATTGTGTGTGACCCTCTAGGATTATACTAAGTTGGCAATGGGTTCAAACATGAAACCATAAGATATGATTAGGTTCTAGCAAACCGTCATACCTACCCAAATAGTATAACTAGATACAAGTTCGCATTCCTTTAGAATATGTCATAATCCCTTTGTCCTCGACGTCATTGAACACAAGTCATGGTCAAACAGTCAACTTGTTTTGTTCAATACTTTCTCGATTCCGAATATGTTGATAATCCAAATGCCATTGATCCAATCAATTCATTTGAGTCCGGCCGAACATTTCATCAACACCATTCCTACGAGAGGCCCAAGCTTGACATCTCTCCGAAGAGGGACAAATCCATTTAGCTTATTATTCTTCCCTACGTGAATCCGATTATGCCAATCATACCCTTTATAACTTCCCGATTAAAGGTAGCGTTTGAATATGTCAAACATAATGTTCATCAAGTGGAAGACTATAATAACTTCATGTCTAAGGATTCAAATGACATAACTAATATGAGATATATGTTCGACATAGACCATGACATAAATCTCATACAGCAGGTCATGTCCAGTACATTGTTCCAAACAAGTACCCATAAATCTAACATGATCATCGCATGATCATTTAGCCTTTATGCTAGTGCTTAACAAGTACTAGGGACGGAGATTATTATAAGTAAACATGAACAATAATAATAATCAAAAACATCTCTTTATTGATATGAAATAAATGATAACAATTACAACGTTTATTAAACGTGCCTAGGGTACCACTACCAACACGAGATTCCTAGGGGATCTCCCCCTTTTATTAAGTGGCTTTTTTCCATTATTCCGGGTGTAGTTTGTTGGTATATTTGGTGTCAACGAAATAAGTGGCTCTTTGAAGGTATTAAACCATCTCCCTCTCTTCTTATTTCGGCTATTCATAATCAAGTTGTGGATATTGTTAGATCTTTTAGTTTGAAGTTTGAGGACTATACGGCTGATATTCATATTCGAAACAGCTTCATGGTTAGACCAGCCCTTCCTCGCCCCAATTCCTTTCGCATTGTTGCTTGGTCCAAATCAGCCCATGGTGTTTATAAATTAAATACGGATGGTGTTTCTAGAGGAAATCCAGGGGCTGCTTCGGGTGGAGGCATCTTTAGGAATTCCCATGGGGATATAATCTTTGCTTATGGTAAGTTTTATGGTATTAAGTCCAACATGTGGTCGGAAGCAAGGGCTGCTCTTGATGGTCTTCTCTACGCTTTAGAATTTGGAATCTCTAATGTTTGGTTAGAGGTTGATTCTGAGGTTCTTGTGAAGATTATTACCAAAGTTTATCACATCCCATGGAATATCCACTATCTCATTCAGCGTATACATCATATTATGAGTAACATTCATGTTCATGTTACCCATATTTTGAGACAAGGGAACAGAGTTGCGGATGGCTTGGCAAATGAAGGGGCTGATAGTAAGACTAATTTGGCATGGTATAATGGTTCTGAACTCCCTCCTATTTGTCGTGGGGCTTATGTTCTTGACAAAGCTGGAGTCCCTTCTATTCGGATATAATTTGTTATGGCTAGATACCTCTTCTATCTTTTTGCTATATTCTGTCTTTATCCCTCCCTATATTGTAGAGGACCTTACAACTTGTGTAAGGACTCCCCTCTTTATTTCTTTATAGTGGTTGAGGTTGTCATGTCCCCCACTACGTTTGTAATTTTTTCCTTTTATCAATAAATCTAGGGAGGTACCGTCCTCTTTTCGCCAATTTTTTTTTTAAATATTTTAGCATTAGCCTCCACTCACTTTTGTTCTCTCTGACCTCTCCCCTCCTTCTACTCTTCTTCCTTGCATCACCAAAAACTATCGTCACCAATCGCCTCCACCAAAGCGACCGGCTCTCGCCACCGGAGCCACCACTCAAACGGCTATCGCCACAGCCACCTCTCAAAGCCTCTCGCCACTAACCACCACCACCACCACCATGCTACCAGCAACAACAAGAAGCTTCGTCGACATCGTCGCCGCCTCTTCCCTCTTCATCGCCTGCCACGGATAGATATCTCACATGGTGAGAACGCCTTCCCTCTCCCTCTCGCCATTGCCGTTCGTCTCCCTTCTCTTACTCCGATTTCTCCATTTGAGAGAGATTTTTGATTTTTCATCTTCCTGTAAATGATTTTGTTAGAATGTAATGTTATTGGGATTTTTGTATGGATCTCATTCCTGTTGAAGTAATTAGTTAGGTGATGTTTTTATATGTGTAAATCGATTGGAAAAAAGGAGAAACAGGCAATCAAATTGAACAAAGTCTGAGTTCGCTTATGTTCCGGCGGGTTGAGACGGGTTGTCGGGTCGACCTGCTTCAACCCGTTAATTTTCGCGGGTTAGATTGGGTTTACCCATTTCAACCCGGATATATTAACGGGTTGGGTTGGGTTGGGTAATTGACGGGTTGGGTTGGGTTGGGTAATTGACGGGTTGGGTCAGGTGGGTTATCGGGTAATGGGTAAAAATTGCCGGGCCTAATGCCCTATGCAAAATCTCACAATTGCCCAGATCCAGCATCCCGTTACTCATCCAAAATACAAACAATTCAATTTACAAATTATCACCAGTTCACCACAAAAATTGAATTTCAATAGCATATCCATACATACACCTTCAAATCAAAACAGTAGAGAACACAGACTTCAAACGAAAAACGAAATCAATTGCACAAAAGAATCAATCGAGAATTTTCGAAAAGCAAAAGCTCACATGTGTTGGAAATATGACCCCTGATTCATTTCTTCGGGTAAACCCTATACCAAAAACAAGTTCAGTGGCGGCGCATGAGTGAACTTACAGGTCAACCAATTTCTGATAGTTATAACTTATGCCAGTGTTTTGGAGATAAATTGTGCATCTTTGAGTGACAGTGCAAGTGTAAAAGATTGTCAGTGTTGGTGTAAAAAAGTGTTAGTATTAATGTAAAAAAGTGCCGGTGCAAATCTAAAAAGTATCAGTGTCAAAAGAGTGCTGGTGGTAGGATAAAAAAGTGCCATTGTAAATGTAAAAAAATGCCAGTATAAAGAGTGTCAGTGCATGTATTATTAAGTGCCAGTGTAAAAGAGTGCAAGTTTTAATGTAAAATTGTGCCGGGGTTAGTGTAGGGAAGGCGAGGAACAAGGGAGGTCAGTGTACGTGTGTTTAAGTGTCAGTAGCGAAAAAAATGGTTTTTCCTTAAACTTAGAAAAAACTAGTTTTTCATAAGAACAACTCTTTGTGGTTAGAAAAAGTAATAATTGAAATGTAACACAGTGCATATATGATTGCAATATGCTATATAGATGAATGAACAGTTTTATAGAGTAAATGTTACTTTTTTTCTATATAAAAAAAAGAGTAAAATGTAACATTAATTTAGTTGTCAATCTTATGTTATCTTTAATCTATTTCAGCAAAATTGTGGTACATTTTTTTTTAAAATGTTACATATGAGAAAAAAGTGTTACATTTCTTTATAAAAAATGTTAATTTTGCTGTCGAGCAAAAAATGGCAGGAAAAAAAAGTTGGAAGGCAAAAAGAAAAAATAAATAAATTGCTTGGCTCGTCTTGACTGGCTCGGCGGCTCGACTCAGCTTGGCTGTGAGCCACAGTCTCACAGGAATCCGCCTCTTGATAAAAACCCGATAGTTCATTGCATAGTATATGGGTCATCCGCCCAAAAGTGAAGTTAAGTCCTGTACTGTATGAGTCTAAATCTTCTGTGCCATTTCGTGTACCATTTTATGTCACAAATGATCACCGTTATTGAAAATAGTATTATTATAATACTCCCTCTGTCCCATTTTAAGAGTCAAAAATCTCTTAAAAGGGCGTCCCATTTTAAGAGTCAAAATCTTAAAATGAAAAGTGGGTCATACATGTTATACTCACAACAATTATCCACTAACTCTTTTCTACCCATTTTCTCTCTCTCACCTAACCATCAAACACTCACAACACATAACTTTTTCCTTAATTTTTGAATCCACTCATTTTCTGACTCTTAAAATGGAACGGAGGAAGTATTATGTAAACATATAAACAGTTGGATTACAAATGATAAATGAAGTGCCCTACAGAAGTGATACATATCTCAACTTGTACTTTATATAATAAGGTTATACGCATATCGTTTGCACGCACGGAGGACATAACAAAAAAAAGAAGAAGCTTGCTTTAGTTAGTCTCTCTTCACATAAATATCTTCCACTAAAACAGAGGTTTCTCTCTCGATCCTCCCTTTCTCTCTTCTCTTTCCCTACTCTCTCTCCTCACACCGAGCTTTGAACGCCGACAATTCGTAGCGGAATCGCCTGTTCGTCGATCCCATACCGTCTTGGTTTATGAGGTAATCTATTCATCTCCGTTTTCTTTTTTCCGTTGTTAATTTCAGATCTCTTCATTTTATCGATTTATGAGCTTTCTTGCGTGAAACATATTTTCGTATAGATTTGTTCTGGTAAATTTGCGTGTGATAGATCTGTAAGAGGTTTTGAAATGGATTTGATGAACGGTTTTTTGGTATGGGTGTAATTTTGTTAGGTCGTTTATTTATTTATATTAATTTTTATTATTGGGAGAAAATTCCGTTCTATTGTGTTATTGTTATTGTTTAATCGATGATTAATCTGTTTCTTTGTTTTTTTATGCAGCTCGAAGGAGAAACCCACTCTCGGGTAAGTCGTTGCTAACTTTACGTTTTTTTTTTTTTTTTAAATTTCTATTCCGTTTCTTTTTAGGTCTTTGTGGATATCTAATCGAATTGGAAAGTGCCTGTTCATGTGTTACTGTTTGATTGTTGGAATTTGTCATCGTTGTCAAGCTATATTCTGTGTAGGGTCATAGTGAGATGATGTCGTTGTTTGAGAATCTGCACTGAAGTCCCCATTTTTTTGACTTGTAGAGGGACAAAATCAGATAAGTCGGTCACCACCTAATCCTTGTTGGCTCCGTAATTATGACAATTTTTTTCTCATCACTATAAACTACGTCCAATTCCCTTTGGAACTAGTTGGGGTGAGTGCATTGGCGGACACAAGGATTGTCTCATGGGTGCACTTGTATTCATAAATTTTCCCAATTAGTTCAATTTCTTTAAGGTGCTCTCATCTAATAGCTAATGCACCCATTTACTACTTCTGTCTCAAATGAATGTCCGATTTCGCTCTTGATCTAGACTAAACTTAGACATTTATTTTGGGACGGAGGGAGTAAAACATTCCGATTTTTCTTTTAAAACAGGGTGTCATGCAGAGTCTACTTTTGAGTCTGGAAAGATTAGCACATTTAGGAAAGGGATTTTTACCAATAAGTCCCTGAGATATGGTGGAATTAACCAATAAAAACAACATATTTTCTTTTTTACCTTAGGATCCTTGAGTTGAAATCAAAACTCCCATAAAGTCCTTACTATAATTATAAATGACGAAACTACCCTCACCTTCTCACACGTACACGGCGTCTCTTTGCCCCTCTCCTCCCCAAAATCACTTCAAACCCTAGTGTGTCTCTCTCTCGCGCGCGATTTCTCTCTCTCCCCTCGAGTCCGGCTAACCCTCCCTCTTATCCATTAAACCAAATCATGGATTTCCGTTTACTTGCTTGCTTTACATCATAGAATATAATTTAGCCCAGAAGACAAGTCAATCAACCCTTCGCGTTTCAATCTTCTTCCATACGTTCTAAACCAACAAAGCCCCTTAATATGTTCGCTTGATTTGATTTGATTTTGATGGAAGGATTCAAATTCAAATCGAAATGCACCGCCGCAGATAACAATTTTTTCATCAACGTTGTCGATGATTTCCCCTTCTATGATTCCCTCCCCAATTTTGAACCCGATTCATCACCTGACAAGATTCTCCCAATTGAATCTAAGGTTACTCCCAATTTTTATTCTCCGTCGTCGTGTCTCCATCACCGCCGCTCTCTCTTTCAACAAAATACGATTCCAGATTAACCGAATCATAGTCCCCCTGTAACTTCTGATATTACATGGTCACGTATCATCTCGTCTATCAGTGTTAGTTGTCGGCGTTGAGGATTGAAGAATGTCGAGAGATACTTTTTCATTTTCTATAACGTTGGGATAGACGATTGGTGAGGTGTGGTTGAGGGTAGAGAGAGAAAGAGGGACATGAGTACATGACAGCTCACGGGTGATATTGAGGCAGTGGTTTTTTTTTTTTTTAACCCGGGTATGATAGCTGGACTTGAAAGGGAAAACTCAGCATCCCCTTGTCATTTGCTCAATTGGTTTGCTAGTTAAAGCTTTAGATTTCAAATGAACTTGTTATTTATTTATTTATTTATTTATTTATTTATTTATTTATTTATATAATATTTTGTTGGCTTTTTAATTTTTTGTAATGATTAATTTTTAAAATAAATATTTAGTTTTATACTCAATTGTAAACATGTTAGAAATGAATGTCTCGATTTTTAAACTTATAAACATTTGAGAAATTGAGTATCAATTGTGATAATTTGACTTGTCAACTGTTTAAAAATCACACAACTGTGAAATCAAAAATCGTGAAATCAATTTATCTATGTTATTTTTAACGTTATGTGACAACAAATTCTTCGTTATAATAATCAACTGTGAAATTGAGTCATCAATTGTGAAAATAGAGAGATGATTTTATCAGTTTTTAACAACTGAGAAATGCATGTCACAGTTATTACCACAGTAAAATCACACAACTGTGAAATCATGCAACTGTGAAATCGGTTGAGAAATACTTTTACAAGTGAAAAATGAAAAAGTGAAACAACTATGAAATCACGCAATTGAGAAATCACACAACTGTGAAATCATGTTGAGAAATACTTTTACAAGTGAAAAATGAAAAAGTGAAACAACTATGAAATCACGCAATTGAGAAATCACACAACTGTGAAATCATACAACTGAGAAATTGAGTCATCTATTGTGAAAAATTAAGAGTTGTTTTTATCAGTTTTTAACAACTGAGAAATGCATGTCATAGTTATTACAACTGTGAAATCGTACAACTGTGAAATCGGTTGAAAAATCATTTTACTTGAGAAAATTGAAAAAATGACACAACTGTTAAATCACACAACTGTGAAATCATACAACTGAGAAATCAGTTGAGAAATGGTTTTACAATTAAAAAATGAATAAATCACACAATTGAGAAATCACACAACTGAGAAATCATACAACCGTGAAATCAATTGAAAAATGATTTTACTTGTGAAAAACGAAAAATGATACAACTGTATGAAAAATGAAATTTCTATTTCTAAAATTTGAATTATGTGTTGAGTGTAGTTGTTTGATTCGTCTTGACGACACGGTTTAAACAGTGTTTTCAAAACATTTTTTCGATTTCTAGATTTTGAGATATACCATTTTGAAATTTTGGGTGAAAAAAAAAACAAGAGAGACAAAGGAGAAAGAGAATCTAAAAGAAGGGGGGCTGCATTTCTTAGTGGAAGAAAACGCACTTTACAATTGCGTTTCTTAGGGGAAGAGACGTGGCCAAGTATGATTCTTCCGGTCTCCATGCTCCAGTTGTCCGACCTCACTCACAACACAGGGGCAATTTTGTCCAACAAAATTTTCAAGGTCTTTTTGGTGAGTTTTGAAAATATCCGTCCTTATTGATCGTTTTCATCTGAACAAAGGACTTATTGGTCAAAGCCTCTTTAGGTTTTTAGTGGTCAACTCAATTGAAATTTAACAAATAATTTAAATTAAATGCATCATCGTAGCAAAATTTAAGAAAAGGTTAACGACAGTATTTTAATGGTGTAACGGCATTAAGTCTTAGAATTTCATTTAGGTGATTATTTTCCCCCTAAATCATTTGTCAAAGGTTAAGCACCACCAATTTAAACTTTGTTCTGGCTGCCACTGGGTGTGTGAGTGATAAGTACTCAAAAGATTTTCACAGCGATTTAGAGAGAAACGGTTTCATGTTATTTCATTTCCATTATATATAATCCAATCCCAATGAAATAGAAGCGAGTTGCTTCGGGTTTGGCTTAAGGAAAGCCCCCTCATTTCATAGCGCCTGGGAAACGCAAGTGTGGTGGAGGGGTTTCGAATTCAAGGAATGCAAACTTTGTTCAAAACTATGTGGTAGAAAGCAACACACGACTTATCTAATAAATATGTGTATTTATTTGTATTGTTGTTTGTACTGAGAAGGTTACTTTGTTCATTGCCTTTCCTTGGTTTCTATTACCCGTATACTCACTCCGTCCCATTTTAAGAGTCAAAAATTTCCTAAAAGGGCGTCCCATTTTAAGAGTCAAAATCCTAAAATGGAAAGTGGGTCCTACATGTCATACTCACATCAATTATCCACTAACTCTTCTCTACTCACTTTCTCTCTCCCACCCAACTATCAAACACTCACAACACATCACTTTTTTCTTAATTCTTGAACCCACCAATTTTTTGACTCTTAATGGCACGGAGGGAGTATCTGTTTTCTCTCCAACACTCCTACGTTTGAAACTTGCCTTTCGTTTGTAACTAGAATGGCAGAAGATCAGCAGATATTTCCATTGTTATTAATACCTCTCTCAAAGCTAATATTCTTTCCCCTTTTTTCGTTTATATTTTATTTTTCCACTCGATTCGATCTTCCACTAATTTCCCCCTCGTTCGTAAGCTAAGATTCCTTTTGAAATCAAACTCTTTTTGCATTATTCTGATAAGCTAATCACTAATGACATCATGCAAGTACGTGGAGCGTACAATAAGATATCCACAGACTGGTGTCTGATGCGTAAACATGCTTGTGAATCTGATTGACCTGCTTCGTCTCTGAACAGGCCCTCTTGGAAACTGCTTATCTTGGGTGACACTGTGACAGGTGAAGCTTTGGTTAGCCGTCTATCAATGGCTTCTCTTTTCGAAGGCGGAAGATTGGTTTTGGCGGGGGCAGGGGTGTTGCTTTTGTACCCTGGATAACTCTTGCTCTCTCTCCCACTCTCCCTCTTTCTCTCTCTGTGAGACATACGAAGGCTTTGTCTGACCGTGCAATGGTGTTGTCATGGGCTCTAATCCTCACCTCACCCGCCTTTCATCTCTTTCCATATTTCTCTTAAACTGTTAACCTCCTTTTTCTTCCATTTTTTATGGTATTTATTCTTCTATCCTAGTTATCTTTTAGGTTTTTGCTCAATTTTTCGACTGTTTCGCCCAATTAATCTCTCTCCAACCTCAAATATTGTTCGATTTCTGCGTTGGAAAGTTGACCTAGGACAATTATCAGACCACTATCTGTTCACTTCAATTGTGATTTTGGCAACTAAATTCCAATTGATCAAACAATATCAAGAATACTATCAGATAATAACCGGCCAGAATTTTCTGAGGATGAGTTTGTTTTGTAATTCTTAGTGAAAGTTTAATCAAGTTGACCACTAAAAAGTCAAGGTCGGACTTGCCCTTTTTTTCAGGTTTATATATTAATTGAAAAAGGAGTTTCAAACAATTTTAAAAGCATTTAAATTTAGAAAAAATGGTGGTGCATAATATAAATAAGTCTGAAAGTTGCCTTTTTTATCATTTAAAACAATGTTACTAACTGCACTTAAGTTTTTCTAATTTCTAATTCGAGTAAACTGCTTTTCTGCCCCTCGTACTATGGCCCCAACATCAATTTAACACCCGTACTGCTGAAACAACAAATGTATGATGCGTACTATAGTTTTATTAGCAAAATTAACCAAAATACTATTCAGTCGTTAACTTTTTCTAACACACGTTATTTTTTCTAACGAGCATTAATTTATTTTAACGGATGTTAATAATTTAACAAATGGATTATTACCACCTAGTCCCTCATTAACACCACAACTACCACCATCCAATTGCACCAGCCACAACACCACATCACACCCCACTACTGCCACCAGCCACAACCACCAGTTACCACCACCAGTTACCACCACCAGCCACAACCTCCAGCCAACACCAGCCACCACACCACGATCACCGCTGCCTCAATACCATCATCACTGGCATCCAACATTGTACCCACCACCAAAACCCAGACAAACAAAACCCAGATTTTGAATCTGGCTTTATAATCAAATTCAAAAATCGAAAATCAGAAATCAAAGTTTACTGACATCCAACATTGTAGTCGTTAATTTCAATTCTAGCTGTTTTAGACTGTTCAAAAAAAAAAAAACGGAGATGAAGAATACATTAATCAGCAAACACAATCAGCAACCAGATATGCCGAATTCATAAAACTTCAGATCTGGAGACGGACAGTGACATTCGTTGAAGACAGAAGAGATGAGAGGAAATGAGGGGGATCCGGCGATGAAGACGAAGAGGCAAAACCGGAGATGAAGACGCATACACGAATAGCCATGCCGGACTTGGTTGAGCTTGGTTACTGTTCGTTTTCGCCGGGATTAAGGAGGGTGCGTGGGCGGATTATTAGATCTTGTTGAGCGCCGACGATGAAGAAGGGGGGACGGGTGCGCCGGTGAATGAATCATGTTTTGTCAGGCGATGAAGACGGGGGGGGGGCTGGTGCGGCGACGATGAAGACGGGGGGATTTCCAGATCTGGATTTGGGTAAAATTAGAGATAGAGATATAGGTTTTTTAATTAGGGTAATTTAAAAGGTGGGGTGGAATTGTTTTTTTTTTTTTTTTTTTAATGTTCAGGTAGGATATAAGTAAAAAAAAAATGGTTTGGTGACCAAAAAGTAAAATATAGATAAGTTCAAGGACGAAAAAGGTATTTTTCTCTGTAAAAAGGTTTATAGTTTCAGTTAAATTATTAACATCCGTTAAAATAAATTAATGCTCGTTAGAAAAAATAACGTGTGTTAGAAAAAGTTAACGACTGAATAGTATTTTGGTTAATTTTGCTAATAAAACTATTGTACGCATCATACATTTGTTGTTTCAGCAGTACGGATGTTAAATTGATGTTGGGGCCATAGTACGAGGGGCAGAAAAGCATTTTACTCTTTCTAATTCCTAATATCCCAATTCGTTGAGTATGATAGTCTTTCGATGCCATCTTTGTTGCATATTTCCCGAACCTAAGCCTAAACTTAAACCTAGACCTAATCTGTTCTGATCCAAAAATGTGATTACAGAAACCATGTCCCTTACCATTCCTTCGTACCACGGTCTTACAAGCCTTTCCCGATATAGTTATATGGATTATCAATGAAGCCCAGTGTTATATATGTTTTCCAACCAAATTAGAAGTAAAATTATGTGCTCCCACATTTTTTTTCCCACAAGATTATAGATCACTTAAAAAGATAGGTGCCTGTCAGCCGTAAGTTAGACCTATATAGACTCTTTTAACTTAATAGAGAAATCGTATGTTGAGACTGACATGCAAATTTCTCTTGCACTGGATTCTTCCTACTGTATGCAATTACAAGTTGTGTTCAGAATTGGAGATATGGATACACTTCCCACATACAAGTTCTGTTCGAAATTGCGTCTCTCTACAGTCGGCTAGTTGTTTGACCATAGCCTGTCTGCTATTACAGTGGTACGCGGATTAAGACCCGCAAACGGAATATAGCAGCGCCTCTGGACCCTGCAGCATTTGCGGATGCAGTGGTCCAGATTTATTTGGATGATGCTGGTGATCTGGTATGATCAAGTATTACTTCTCCGATATTTTTGAAGTTCTGTATTACTTGTTACAAGTAAATATTGACGTTTTTTTAATTTCCTTTCTCTCTCTCCCCTTCTTAGTTAGCTGGATCAGGTTCTCTAAAACAAATGTTTATTTTTGGTTGCAGGAACTTATTGCTAAGTGCATTGAATCTGCAGAGCTGAACTTCTCCAGATACGGTGACACATTTTTTGAGGCAAGTAGTTTTGCCCCCTCCCTTTGCATGGTCTGATGTTCTTAGATCTTCTATCCAACTATAAACTGTATTATAAGAATTGTTGTTCCTCCTAGATCTTGTAGTTGTACGTTGGCAATTTGATTCTCTGTTCAATATACCGATTTGATACTTTGTTCAAAATACCTGATTTGATACTCTTACTGAGACTGGTTTGTGTTCATATATATATGGGCCATTCATGTTGATGATTATGCGTCCTTCTTTAGGATATCTATGGTTTGAATATGCACAATCATGTTACTGCTCTAGGCATACTATAGTACAGAACAACCAATGAGTCATGCTACTGCGGACCACCTAATAATAGTCGAGGAACTATGTACTTTCTCTGTCTCTAAATGATGATCCCACTTTTTTTTTGTCGTTATCACGAAAGAACTTTGAGCAATAATTTTAGGTTAATTTAATTATACTACTCAAAATTTAAAACTTGTTATCGATACACCATCAATAATATTATCAATTACAACTTTTAGATTTGAATTAGAATGATTAAATGACCTAAAATTGCTCAAAGTTCATTCGTGATAATGACCAAAAATGCGGGAACATCATTTTAGGACGGAGGGAGTACTACTTAGGCAATTAATACTGTAGAGCTGTGGCTAGTTGCGGTTGTCGACTCTGATGCCCTAATAGTTTGTTGAAATCCCGTCAACACCTTTTTGTTAACTGCTGGGTAGATTCTTGGTCATTCTCAATAGAATGATTGCTATCCGATTGTCATTCTATTTTGTTTTTTGAGTTCGCCAAATAAAATGCTGGCTTGTTACCTGATCGGTAGGAATGCTCCCCCGAAATTATTTAAGCATATGGTTTCAAAAACTGCCCCGTACTTTTAGGGATTCATTTCCATTTTTATTCAACTTTGAGCTAATATTCATTTGTCATTTGGCATTCTAATAAAAAGTATTCCTTTTGGCTTTCCTTGTCAACTTGTCTTAATTGGGGAAATATCATATTGTGATTTAATTAAATTCTCAAAAGAATTAAGATCAGAATTACCATGCTGTTGGTGTGGTCTAGTTTTGTTGTGATTTCTGATACAAGGATACTACAAGTTTCTATAAGATATATGGATTCACCTAGTCCAAAAAAGTATCTACGCAACTAGAAGAATTTGAATGGTAAAGCAACTGATTTTGTTACATCCACAGAATCAACCTGTATTGTATGTCGGGTTATGGCATGATCTCATCAATGTCTTTATTGCAGGTTGTATTCACAGGAGGGCGTACACAACCTGGCACAACAAAACCTGATGAGGGGGAGCGCCACCCTTACTCTATTATAGACTGCGAGCCTAGCCGTGAAGCCATTTTGCCATCTGTAATCTACATACAGAAGATTTTGAGGCGTAGACCTTTCATGATTAAAAATCTAGAAAATGTTATGCGAAGATTCCTTCAGTCCCTTGAGCTTTTTGAGGAAAATGAGAGGAAGAAATTGGCAATTTTCACCGCGCTTGCGTTTTCCCAGAAGTTGTCGGGTCTCCCACCAGAGACTGTCTTCCAGCCACTCCTTAAAGACAACCTTGTGGGCAAAGGGATAGTCCTCTCTTTCATAACAGATTTCTTCAAGGAATATTTGATTGATAATACCCTTGATGATCTCATTTCCATCCTCAAGCGAGGAAAAATGGAGGACAATCTTCTTGACTTCTTCCCATCTGCAAAGCGGTCTGCTGAGGCCTTCTCTGAGCATTTTACGTAAGTCCTTACTCGATGCTTATCAGGATATTTTCTTGCACTTACGTTTATTGTGGTTGCTTCACTGTAATGATTCTTTCATCCTTATCCGTGAAGTCGTCACTTTTTGTTTTCTCTTGGTATATCTCAGCAAAGAAGGTATGCTTCCATTAGTTGAATATCACGACAAGAAGATCTTTGAGGTGAAGCTCAAGGAAATGAAATCTGCATTAACAACTCAGATTGCTGAGGAGGCAGATATAGCTGATGTAATAGAAACAGTGAAACAGCACGTCAAAGATGCAAAATTACCAGATGTGGAAGTTGTGAGGATTCTGTGGGATGTTACAATGGATGCTGTTCAGTGGTCTGGAAAGAACCAACAACAGAATGCTAATTTAGCTCTTCGCCAGGTATTTGGCTCTTATGATCTGTTGTGGTATCTTTGCTGTTTGGATTTCTCTACGTTGGTATTGTAGATTTTTTTTCTTTCTAGTTGTGTAATTCCAAGGGCATGTAGGTTGCAGAGCTAAGAAAGTATATATTTGTATTACCGAAATCAGTTTAAGTGATAACATACTCCCTTTGTCCTGTAATAAAGGCCGCCCTTTCCTTTTTTGTCTGTCCCAAAATAAATGTCGCATTCTAAAAAGGAAAGTGTCTTAGTTATTTTAACATTCTACAAGCATTGTGCACACAAGTAAAGCACATTTCTTAAAATGTTGACAAGTCAAATGCGACATTTGTTATGGGACGGAGGGAGTGTTAAACGTTTCCGGTCATGCATGTTAGTGCCCATATCCAGGCCTCTTATTTCTCGTTGGCCAACCAAAAAGAAGAAGAAATAATGAAAGAAAATAAATACAGAAAGTAAACTGACATTTGAGTATGTTAGTCAAGAGGCTTACGAATTTTGGCTTATATCAGACACGGTTAGATGAGGCTGTGATGATAAGGGGTTATAATAGATGGACATATTGAATTTCCTGGCTCCGAAAAGGCAAATGAATTAGAGAAGGAAGAGATTTATATTGTCCTTTGGCTAAAACTAATCTGATGTATGGTTTTTGATCTAGAGTACCAGGATGAGCAATGTCTAAACAATCCATCTAAGTAGTAGATTGTCTTTAGGGGAACTAGAATTTAACCAAAAAGGCTTGTGCACGGGGTAACTTTTCCTGCGATTATTTGGCAGACCTAACAAGTGCTAACTTCTTAAAGGATCTTCAACTTCTGTGTTATGCAAATAGTGTTATTTGGTCATTCAATGGTTTCCTTAGATTTTCTGTGTCGTGTTTGTGCATTTGATGTATTAGTGTGGTTTAAATGACTCTTTGTCAACCTATGCTTTATACTTTGGTGCGGCAGGTGCGCTAATCGACTAGTACGAGTATTAAAACTGTAATGGATTCATATACTCCTGGATTTTTTGTTAGTTCTCTTTTTTCTCCTGGAGTATACAAGAGATCACATTTCCTTTTTTTGGTTTCCATTCTTTTTTTGACCTGTTCAGTTGAATCCTTACTTTTTATAATCCTACACCTGTTACTTCGCTTAGATTCCTAAAGTTCATGACCGGATTCTTGTAGTCAATGTTTGTAATTGCATCCATCTGGATAAACAACACACCATGAATTGTTGGAGTCATTGATTCCATAGAACCATGTGTCAATTGTTTCCAAAAACATTTACTTAGCATGGGAATTTATTTGCTTAAATTCTTGTTGGTAACTTTCCTTTTGTCATCCTCTGATCCAGAAAGAAAACCCTTCAAGGTCTCATGAAAGTACACGTTTTTAGGCATAATACGTAAATTACGACATCTATTTTCCATATCCTTTATCTCAGGTGGTTTAATTCCTTTGTATATAGGTGAAAACATGGGCAACGCTGTTGAACACCTTCTGTACAAGTGGGAAGCTTGAACTGGAACTAATGTACAAAGTTCAGGTCCAATGCTACGAGGACACTAAGCTGATGAAATTGTTCCCTGAAATTGTGAGGTCTCTTTATGACCAAGATGTTCTTGCTGAAGATACTATTCTTCACTGGTTTCGTAAAGGAACAAACCTCAAAGGAAGGTATGAGTGTTAAATTCCTTTGAGTGCTTAATGCCAGATTCCTCATTCTCATGGTTGTCTATCTGAACTCTATTTTCCTATGTGAACTCTCAATTTCCTTAGTTTTTTTTAAACAATCTGTTTAATTTCCTCCTGCTTGAAGGAAAATGATAGGACCAGAGGTTGTTCATAACTTCATATATTCCTCTGTCCCCAAAAAATTGTCGAAGCTCTTACAAAACTGAAATTTTGATATCTTACTTTTGCTCTGTATTTTCTTCAAGCGAGACTAAAATTATATACTCCTTCCCTCCGTCCCAATCAAAGAGTCCATTTTGACGCTTTGTGTCACCTTGATGGCTGGAGATTCACTCCACAATATGTATGCTTCTAAAAAGTTTTAAACATTTTTGTTTGTAGTCTATCTACCAGTTAATGAATGGGATTTTATATCAGAAAACATAATAATGGTAGATTAAAGAATGATCTTCTATCTAATTGCTACACACAAGCGCACATACACTTATTTATACCCTTCGTCCCGTAACAAACTACACTTCTTTCCTTTTTGGTTGTCCCATAAGAAACTACACTTCTAATAATCTCCAACTTCGAATACTTTTTTATACGATGGGGGGCCTATTTGTCATACTCAAAAGCTACAACAACAATCTCACTCACAATTTCTACCCCACTTTTCCTACTTACAACCCCTTCTCTACTACTAATATTAGTACTACTTTATCTTAATTCCCATGTCTTCCAATTTGGTGTAGTTTGATGTGGGACAGAGGGAGTGTGTGTGTGTGTGTGTGTGTGTGTGTGTGTGTGTATTATAATGGTCCACCTCACCATGCCACCCATTCCATTTTTTTACCTTTGCCATTGACTCAAGATCACATGATCTCAAAAATGTCCCCACATGTATCCTCTAACAACACACACACACACACTTTGATGCATGCTACCATCACTTGCTAGCTACAACTACTTATATTTTTGTATGATACTCCCTCCCTCTATCCCAAAAAGATAGTCTCATTTTGACTTTTTATGGTCAATAAAATGAACTTTGACCAATCATTGGTGATAATTTAATCATTCTAGTGATATTCTAAAATTTGTATTGATAAATCATCATGTGATTTATCAATAACAATTTTTAGACATTCATTGTCATCATTAAATTGACACCAATGTTTGGTCAAAGTTTATTTTTGTTGACCATAAAAAATCAAAATGAGACTATCTTTCTGGGACAGAGGGAGTATGTTAGGTAAGTATCATATATTTGAAAAATAAAAGGAAAAATAAATAATGAAAATGTAGAGACCTGAAGCTGAATTTTGGAAATGCAAGTATGCCTTGGGATGGCAACGGGGCGGATAAGGGGCGGGTTTGACCAAAACCGTACCCGCCCCTCAAAGAACCCCCCTAGTACCGAACCCGCCCCGCCCCGCTAACTAGTGAACCCGTATCCGCCCCGCATGGTCCAAAATCAATTTTTTTTTTGGCTTTAATAAACATCATTAATCAGCCTAAAATGCCAATAATAGTGCAAAACATCATTAATCAGCCTAAAAAATCAATATCCATTGAAGAACAACCGAATTGAACATTAATCAGCCTAAAAAATGTCGATATTTTCCCTCTTAATTGAACATTACTGAATTTCTAACCCTAGAAATTGACAAATCGACATATGAGAGAGAGAGAGATTTACTTACCGTTCTACTTCTAACCCGTGAATCGCGAAGTCTAGAAGCGGCGGCCGGAGGAGACCTGGAAGCGGCGGCCGGAGGAAGGACTGGAAGCAGCGGCCGGAGGAAGAACTGGAAGCGGCGGCCGGCGGAGTGGAAGTCTGGGATGTCGATGACGATGTCTCTCCCTAGCGCCGCATCTCACACTCCTCTAACCCTAACCCTATGAAATCGATTTGAGAATGGAGAGAGATAGAGAGAAGCCGCGTGGGTAATGAGTAATGACTAATGAACTAAATCCTAAATTCCTAATGAGTTATGCCGATAATAGGGACTGGGGTGGGGGTAATAAATTAATAATTGAAATGGCTAATGGCTAGGGGCATTATAGTAATTAAGTATATATATTAGTATACGGGGCGGGGCGGGGCCCCGCGGGTTGAGCTGTGAAACCGAACCCGCCCCGTGACCCGCCGGGTTTTGAAAAAAGTCTACCAAACCCGCCCCGTTGCGGAGCGGATCGTCCCGGATACGGAGGGGGTTCGGACAAATTGCCATCCCTAAGTATGCCTTGACATTGTTGTTGTGATAATTCAAGTATGTGTGTGGTGGGCTGGGGTTGATTAAGTGGTATCGACCTTTTATTTGATAGATAAAAACCCTGCTAAATCGATTAAAGGCCAAGCGTCAAAATTTAATTTTCTGCTGTGAATTTTAAAGCTATGTTTCCATTGTAAGCAGTAATAGCATGACCTGTATGCTCTCTATAATGTAGTGTAAATATATATTTCTTGTTGATGGAACAGGCAAAGTTTTGTGAAAGCTCTGGAGCCATTTGTGAAGTGGCTGGAAGAGGCAGAAGAGGAGGAATAATATTGAGCTTTCCCAACCACCAAATCATTTCCTACTTATTTGATATTCAGCTCGTTGCTTAAGATTTTTACTAAATCTGTGTGCTTTATTATTTGCTTGAAATCCGTTGTTCACAGTCTTCCCTTCACTCTATTGAATCTCGGGTTTGCATGTCAGAGAGATATGAGGCATTTTGATTAGACGCTCTTTAACTTTTCATTATATATGCCATGAATTTATTTATTATTCCCCCTCCCCCCCCCCCCCCCCCCCACCCCCACAAAATCAGCTTTCAGTATTATTTATCCGGCAACTAGGCCTGGCTAGACGTGTCCATTGCCGGTTAACCGGTGGTTAGCCGGTTATAACCGGTGGTTAGCTGGTTATAACCGGCGGTTGAGAAGTCGGAGAAGGCCTAACCGGAACCGCCCCGGCTAACCGGCTCTAACGGTTAAGGTTAATCCGGTCAAACCGTCATACTTTTTCCCTTTTTTTTTTTTTTTTTTTTTTTTTAACTGAAAAATGTTCAAAAAGTGACTGAAATCTGGAAATTTAACTGAAAAATGTCAAAAAACTGACTGGAAACTGGAAATTTAACAGAAAAATGTCAAAAAACTGACTGGAAACTGGAATTAACTGATTGAAAACTGACAAACTAACTGGAATTGTTTAAAAACTAACTGGAAATCTAAAAAAACTGACTGAAAACTGACAAACTAACTGGAAAATGTTTAAATTGTTACATATTATTACTAAGCAACAATTTTATCATTTTAATCTTCTATTCTTCTCTTTCGGGATGCTTTGCAGAAATATGCCTCTTGAATACACCGTACCCTCCACCTTTTCTAAAGAAGTACGTCATTCCACAATGCTTGCAAATGAATTCGTGTGGACCGCATGTGCGAGTGCGTGCCATCTTCGTTGAGTGGTTTGATTGTAAAATGCCTCCCCATAATAGTAAATTGGCTCACCCTCTCATTGTTTGAATTAGAAGCCATTTGGTGTGATGAAATATGAATGGGTGAAAATGATTTTTGTAAAAAAAATAGTGATTTTCGTTAGAAAGTTAACGAAAAAAGTAACAAACTTCTCAAGAGTAATTGTAGAGAGAGATTTATATTGTAGAGAAAGACTTTGTGAGCTTGTGTGAGAAAATAGTGAGGAGGGAGGGGGGTATTTTATAGTTAAATGGGTTGGAAATCAGCAGCCAGTTAAAAAACTAGCCGTTATAAAGGCTAGTTTTTCTTGGGGGACCAAACTGACCAATTTAAAAGTGGGGGCCCAATGTGCAGAACTCAGAAAATTCCAAAAAAAAAAAAAAACGGGCTGGGCGGCTGGGTTGGGTGGCGGGCTGCTGGGTGGGCCTGGGCGGCTGGTGTTAGTTTTTTTTTCCTTTTCTTTTGGACTTTGGCAGTTTGGCTTTGGCCCAAAAAAAAAAACAACTGCTGTTTTAAGTCATTTTTTTTTTTGACATAATTACTGAATTACAGTAACTTGTAAAATGCAGTTTTTACATTTTACAAAAAGCTTTAAAAATATGTTATCATTCGAATTGAAAAAAAAGTTTAACTTTTTTTTTTATTAATTAAAATTTAAATTACAAAGAGGAGGACAACCAAACCTTGCCCATTTATAATTAAGGGAGGACATAATGGAACCTTACCTCAACTTAACTATTAAAATCAAATTAAAATAAAACTATTCTAAACATTAAAAAAATAAAAACTATCTAATTGCCGTCCCCTTCCGAACTTCCCGTAGACCCTTCCAAGTCGTATTGATATCGTGGATCTTGTATATCCTCTTCATAAGGCATATCTTGCTCTCTCTTTTCCGCTCTAATCCAATCACCAAGTAAGAGTTGATTTTCCAAATTTTCAACCGTTAGTTGGGAACGTCTTGCATCCAAAACATTTCCTCCCACGCTAAATGCCGATTCCACCGCCACCGTTGAAGCGGGAGAGGCTAAGACTTCTTTTGCAATTAAAGAGAGTATGAGATAACTTTCATGCCTTTGTGCCCACCACCTCAAAACGTCAAATTTAGTTGGATTTGAAGTGCTTTGTACATAATCAAAATTGGAGTTGAAATATAATTCCAACTCGTAAGGCATGGTAGAAGAAGAAGAAGAAGAAGAAGAAGAAGAAGAAGAAGAAGCCATTCTAGGACGTTTTGAGGAAAACAAGTCGTCAAAAAATCCATATGGATTTAAAGTGAGCCCACCCCCTTCTTGTGTAGCAATATCTTGATTAGCATATGAGGGTTCTTGTTGTTGAGAAGGATTTCCATACTTTGCATTATACTCATTATAAAGAGTCACCAAATCTTGTTTTGTATTTTGAACAATAATCGCCGGGCTTTCATGTACTCCGTCCCCATTTGGGTATAAATTCTCATAATAAAACTTTACTATCGCCTCTAGATTGTCCAATGTAACACGGGGATCGAATAATTTGCAACCAAAAATAGAGACGGAATAGTATCAAAATATTTGAGCCACTTTACCCTCATTTCAATAATGCTTGGGCCCAAAACGTCGCAACTTGGTAGCATGTTAAAACTTCGAACAATTGCAACACATTGCTCAAGTACCAAAAAAGAAGTTGGATAATAAACTCCCGACAAAGCATCGGTAGCGGTAAAGAAAATCTTTAATAATTGACATAAATTAGTGCAAGCGTTCCAATGATAAGCAAATAAAGAGATGTCCGTACCCAAATGAAGAAAAAATTCCATGAGAAGCTCTTTATACTCAAAACCATCCTTTAACATTGTATAGGTGGAATTCCACCTAGTCGGAACATCCATAGAAAAATAGTTTTCATTTAAACCCTTACTTTTCAAAAAATTGATCAATTTTCTTGTAACTCTATTTTTTTTTTGCAATAAAAAAGAGAGCATCTCTAATGGGTTTAACATATGTCTCCAATGCATCCAAACCGTCTTTAACACATAAATTAATTATATGACATAAACATCTTATATGAAAAAACTTACCCCCAAGTGACGGTTGACAAATAAGCTTCAACTCCGGTATACTAGCGGTATTAGCACTAGCGTTGTCGAATGAAATAGTAAATATTTTTTGAATAAGACCATACTTTGCCAAAACGCCGTGCAACTTTCTACAAATATTTTCCGCGGAATGGGGTGGTTCAAAACTATCATATGCAATTAATCTTTTTTGGATAGTCCATGAATTATCTATCCAATGGCATGTAACACCCAAATAACTATGTCTAAGCCAATGATCACTCCAACCATCGGCACAAATTGAAACTCTATGATTTAATTTTGCTAAATCCTCAATTAATTTTAATTTATATTCCGACACCACCATTTTAATATCGCGTACGAGAGTCGATCGTGGCACTTTATGACCGGATGGATTTAAAGAAAGTCTAATAAAATTTTGAAAAAAAATCATCATCCGCAAAATTAAAAGGAAGCCCTTTAACACACACAAATTTGGCCAACTCTTTCCTATAAAAGATATTATTAGATTTAAATAATATCGAAGACGTACCTTGGCCTTGAGCAATTGGATTGAATTGTAATTGAGATTGATCGCCCTCAATCCCAAGTTTGTCGGGATGTTTTGATTGTTGGTAGTGGTGCCCTAGGCACGTTTAATAAACGTTGTAATTGTTATCATCTATTTCATATCAATAAAGAGATGTTTTGATTATTATTATTGTTCATGTTTACTTATAATAATCTCAGTCCCTAGTACTTGTTAAGCACTAGTATAAAAGCTAAATGATCATGCGATGATCATGTTAGATTTATGGGTACTTGTTTGGAACAAGGTACTGGACATGACCCGCTGTATGAGATTTATGTCATGGTCTATGTCGAACATATATCTCATATTAGTTATGTCATTTGAATCCTTAGACATGAAGTTATTATAGTCTTCCACTTGATGAACATTATGTTTGACATATTCAAACGCTACCTTTAACCGGGAAGTTATAAAGGGTATGATTGGCATAATCGGATTCACGTAGGGAAGAATAATAAGCTAAATGGATTTGTCCCTCTTCGGAGAGATGTCAAGCTTGGGCCTCTCGTAGGAATGGTGTTGATGAAATGTTCGGCCGGACTCAAATGAATTGATTGGATCAATGGCATTTGGATTATCAACATATTCGGAATCGAGAAAGTATTGAACAAAACAAGTTGACTGTTTGACCATGACTTGTGTTCAATGACGTCGAGGACAAAGGGATTATGACATATTCTAAAGGAATGCGAACTTGTATCTAGTTATACTATTTGGGTAGGTATGACGGTTTGCTAGAACCTAATCATATCTTATGGTTTCATGTTTGAACCCATTGCCAACTTAGTATAATCCTAGAGGGTCACACACAATAGAACGAATCTTTAAAAGGACTAAATTGGAATTTTGGAAATTCTGGACATTCTGGGGAAGTGGGCGACCGCACAGTGTGGACTGGGCGGCCGCACACTTAGCTCAGATTTGTACCAGTTTTGTTTCAGATAGTTGTGCGACCGCACAGAGGTTTTTGGGCGGCCGCACAGTACTGTCGGGTGGCAGATTCCTAATTTGATTAGGAAACGAATTTTGAACGGATTTTGACACAAGTTTCCTATTTGGAATAGGTCATACTTGTGTATAAAAGACCAAATTCGGCCAGCACTCTATGCTAATGATTTTGTGAGTCTCAAAGAGTTTGAGAAAGGGTTTATTTTGTTCTAAGACGTTCTTGGTTGAAGAACAAAATAATACACAAAATAAATTCCATATAGTTCTTTTGATTGTGAAAAAGTGTTTCACAATTTGGTCTAGCAACCAAGATCAAAGAAGCTCCTTTGATATTCGTTCGAAGTGTGGATACCGCTAGAGGGTGAAAATCATCATCTTCAAAGTTCGTGTTCAAGCTTTGTGATCGTGATCAAGTCTTCAAATCTCCACCAAAGACCAAGAGAAAATTTGATAGCCATCAAGGGTTAGTTTATTCCTTTATTCTTGTTATTGTATTTGATTTAATCATATGAACGGATCCATGGCTTTGGGTTTCAAAATTTTAAATGCTAAATTCCGCTGCGCATGTTTGATCGAAACCCAACAGTGGTATCAGAGCCCCGTTCATGTTGATTATTTCAATACCTAGATCATGTTATGTGTATATAAATTGTTTATGTGCCTTGCATGATGTGAATATTGGAATATATGACGTTTATGTCTTATGTGATTTTATGTGGTTTATTGTTTTGCAACTTTAATCGCACGATTCAATCGCAATAAATAAATTATGATGGATTCAGAATTGTTGATTATTAATTTTTGATTGGATCAAAGTTTTAATAATCGGGGAAAAATGATTTTGAGACAAAATTTTCGAACTTGAAAATTCTGCACATTCTGATGGCACTGGGCGACCGCACAAAATGCCTTGGGCGGCCGCACAGTTTTGGGCGACCGCACAAGGGTTTTTGGGCGGCCGCACAAGGGGATCAGAAGGTCTGATTTTGGTCAAAAACAGAATCTGAAATTTTTCGAAAAATTCAACAAAACCAGTAACAGAACCAGTCCAGACTTGCTGATCTGGAATGGGTTTTGGGTAGTTGGTTTGTGAGTGGATTTTGGGGTTTGATTTTCCTATTTGTTTTAGTCTTGTGATTCTAAGATTGGTTCAAGGTTTGGATGGCTAATCTGCGTTCATCGAGATTGTGTTTCCCAAACTTGATCGCAATCAAAGTTTCAAAGATAAAACGAAGTTAGAATTATGAAGAGTTCATAATTGCTAAAATTGAGAAACAAAGTTCTTGATTCAATGATTGGAGATCCATGTGGAATTGTGAATGCAATTGGCCTACGTTCATCGAGACCATCTATTGCTTAGTTTCGGCCACATGGACTACTTTCTTGGTCTCTTGAATTAGTGCGGGATTGTGGTTGCCTGATGGCTTAGTTCGACCGCACTTCTTGTTGTCTTGATTTGGAGATAATAACCAAAGTTGAAATAGTCTCATCCTCATAATTATAGAGAAACTAATGACACATAAATATCTTGCTTAAATTAATGGAGATTAATTTAGTGGCTAAACTTGATGTGTAACATGTTTATATTATGTGCTCATAAATGTGTTATATGCTATATGTGATGAACCTTCAAATAAAGTTTTAAGTCCTTCTTTGCCATGCCGTGATTAAAACACTTGTTTATGCATGGGTAATCTTGATGTGGGTTCGCCTCCGCGAGGTGCATTAATCTTATTCATGTATGAGCAAGATGAGGTTCATTAATTTAATGTGGGCTTGCCTCCGCAAGGTGCATTAAATTGAATGGTTCCTATGCGTTTAAAATGGTTGGACTTAAATAGGCGTCAAAACAGTTTTGGGCCTAGGCAAAAGATGAGATTAAACATGCTTTTTGAAATTGGATTTCTCAAAGAATCTCATAAAAGGATCTAAGAATCATATGGGATATGATTGACATGATTGTCTACCTAATTAATTCATTTTTTGAGCGGTCCGCCTCCGTGGACTCAAAAGTTAAATTAAAGTTGGATCTTAGCCCAATTAAATTATATTATACATTGGATGTATATGAATGTTATATAATTTAGTGGGAGTATTTTGTTTGAAAATACATTATTTATCTCTTTAATGAAAACCGGTACTTATTAAATTTTGGAAATTTTTGCATATTTGTAGATAATGACTAATAACACTCAATCAATGTCGTTGCGATCGATCCTTGAGAAGGATAAGCTCGAAGAGAATGGTACCAACTTTATGGATTGGATCCGTAGCATAAGAATCGTTCTTAGGCAAGAAGATAAGTTGTACATTCTCGATGAGCCTCTCCCCGCTGAACCACCGCCTACTGCCCCTAGGGTAGAAAGAGACAATTACAAGAAACATCGTAATGATTCAAGAGATGTAAGTTGTCTCATGCTTGCTGCTATGTGTTCAAAACTCCAACAAAGTTTGGAACATTTGGAAGCCTATGAGATAGGCGTGGAGTTGAGAACCATGTTTCAAGAGCAAGCTATGCAAGAGAGGTACAAGACCATTGTTTCATTCACTACTAGTAAAATGAATGAAGGGCAACAAGTGAGTCCTCACTTTCTTAAAATGAAAGGTTATGTAGAGCACCTTGAGAAACTTGGCTATCCAATCCCATTGGAGCTAGCCACGGATCTCATTCTTAATTCATTACCTAAAAGTTATAATCAGTTTGTAATGAATTATAACATGCATGGAATGGATAAGAATCTCTCTGAGTTGCATGGGATGCTCAAAACTGCAGAGATGAAAATTGTGGAGAAAGGTTCTCCCGTGCTCTTGGTTCACGATGGGAAGAAGCCTGGTGCCAAAGGCAAGGGTAAGGCAAAAGTTGTCAAACCCAAGATAAGCAAGGCAAAGGTTGCCAAGGCTTCTGAGGCAAAACCCGATACACAAAAGGATGCAATTTGTTTCCATTGTCAAGAAATTGGTCATTGGAAACGTAATTGCAAGGCTTTCTTGGAAGAGCAAAAGAAGAAGAAGAGCAGCAAGGCTGCGTCGACTTCAGGTATCTATATGATAGATATTCTCCTTTCTACCACTGATTCTTGGGTATTGGATACCGGATGTGGTTCTCACATTTGTCTAAATGTGCAGGGTCTAAAGAATAGGAGACTGCTTAAAGAAGGTGAAGTAGATCTACGTGTGGGGAATGGAGCAAGAGTTGCTGCATTAGCCGTAGGGACTTATGAAGTCACTTTACCTTCCGGATTAATTCTTGTTTTGAACAATTGTTATTATGTTCCGGATTTAAGCAGAAATATTATTTCAATTTCTTGTTTGGATAATGAAGGTTTTAAGTTTCTTATTGAGAATAAGAAATTTTCTATTTATTTAAATGATGTGCTTTATGGTATTGCTAATTCATTTAATGGCCTTTATATCTTGGATGTCAAGAATGAAAATAATGACAATGTCTATCATGTAAATAAGAAATCTAAACCTAATGATGTAAATCATACCTATTTATGGCATTGCCGTCTTGGTGATATTAATGAGAAGCGTATCTCAAAACTCCATGGGGACGGACTTTTAGGTTCATGTGACCTCGAGTCATATGATACTTGTGAGTCGTGTCTTCTTGGAAAAATGACTAAGACACCTTTTACCAAGTTGGGTGAAAAGGCAAGCGACTTATTGGGGTTGATACATTCCGATGTATGCGGACCATTAAGTAGCAATGCTAGGGGAGGATTTCAATACTTCATAACCTTCACTGATGATTATAGTAGATTTGGGTATGTTTACCTAATGAAACATAAAAGTGAAGCATTTGAGATATTTAGAATATTTCAAAATGAAGTAGAAAAACAACTTGGCAAAAGTATAAAGGCACTTCGATCAGATCGATGTGGTGAATACTTAAGTCAAGAATTTAATGATCATCTAAAGAATTGTGGAATAGTTTCACAATTGACTCCACTTGGAACACCACAATGGAATGGTGTGTCCGAGAGGAGGAATCGGACTTTGTTAGACATGGTTCGATCAATGATGAGTCAAGTTGATCTTCCAATATCCTTTTGGGGTTACGCCCTAGAAACCGCTGCTTTCACACTAAATCGTGTTCCAACTAAATCGGTTCAAAAGACTCCATATGAGATATGGAGCGGAAAGAAGGCCTGTCTGTCTTTCATGAAGATTTGGGGTTGCGAAGCTTTTGTCAAAAGACTTGTCTCAGACAAACTTGCACACAAGTCTGATAAATGTATTTTCGTGGGATATCCTAAGGAAACTAGAGGATATTACTTTTACAACCGTGAGGACAACAAAGTGTTTGTTGCCCGAACTGGTGTCTTTCTAGAGAAAGAGTTTCTCTCCAAAGAAATCAGTGGGAGTAAAATAAATCTTGAAGAAATTCGAGACCCAGAAAATAACATTGAACCAATAGTGGAACAAGAACAAGAACAAGAACCACAAGGAGTTGTGGAACCTGTTCAAAATACACAAGCAACTCGCAGATCTAGTAGGTTACGATCCGAGCCCGAGAGATATGGATTTCTCGTAACGGATAGTAATGAGGTAGAAATCATTGAGAATGATGAACCGTCAACCTACCAAGAGGCGATGTCTTCTCCTGATTCGGACAAGTGGCTTGGAGCCATGGAATCCGAATTGCAATCCATGCAAGACAATCAAGTTTGGAATTTGATTGATGCACCCGAAGGTGTAAAAACCATAGGATGCAAATGGGTCTTCAAGAAGAAGACTGACATGGATGGGAAGGTGAATACTTACAAAGCTAGACTTGTAGCAAAAGGTTATAGGCAAGTTCATGGTATTGACTATGATGAGACCTTTTCACCCGTAGCAATGATCAAGTCTATAAGAATTTTGCTTGCCATTGCCGCATATCATGACTATGAAATATGGCAAATGTACGTCAAAACCGCTTTCCTGAATGGAAAACTCCAAGAGGATGTGTATATGACACAACCAGAAGATTTTGAACAAGATTCTAAGGTATGCAAATTGCAAAGATCCATCTATGGATTGAAGCAAGCTTCTAGGAGTTGGAATCTCCGTTTTGATGAATCGGTCAAAGAGTTTGGTTTCATCAAGAACGAAGATGAGCCTTGTGTATACAAGAAGATTAGTGGGAGCATAGTGCTATTCCTTGTTTTATACGTGGATGACATATTGCTCATTGGAAACAACATTCCTACACTTCAGTCTGTGAAGACTTGGTTAGGAAAGTGTTTTGCAATGAAAGATATGGGTGAAGCCGCATATATTCTTGGCATTAAGATCTATAGAGATAGATCAAGGAGGCTATTTGGTTTAAGCCAAAGTACATACATTGACAAGATCATTAGAAGATTCCGTATGGAAAATTCTAAGAGAGGCACCTTGCCCGTGTTACATGGAGTTTCTCTAAGCAAGACTCAATGTCCTAAGACAAACGATGAGCGTGAGAAAATGAATGATGTTCCATATGCTTCGGCAATTGGGTCCATCATGTATGCCATGATTTGTACTAGGCCGGATGTGTCTTATGATTTGAGCATGACAAGTAGATACCAATCCGACCCTGGCGAAAATCACTGGATAGCTGTAAAAGCGATTCTTAAGTACTTAAGAAGAACTAAAGACTCGTTTTTGGTCTATGGAGGAATGGAAGATGATCTCGTTGTAAATGCTTACACGGATGCAAGCTTCCAAACCGACAAAGATGATAGCCGATCGCAATCGGGTTTTGTGTTTATGTTAAATGGTGGAGCTGTAAGCTGGAAGAGTTCCAAGCAAAGTACAACCGCTGATTCTACAACAGAAGCTGAGTATATTGCTGCATCGGATGCTGCAAAGGAAGCTGTTTGGATTAAGAAGTTCATAACTGAACTTGAAGTGGTTCCTAGTATTGCTAATCCAATAGACCTTTATTGTGATAATAATGGTGCTATTGCTCAAGCAAAGGAACCAAGAGCACATCAGAAATCCAAACACATACTTAGGCGTTTTCATATCATTCGAGAGATCGTTGATAGGGGAGACGTAAATATATGCAGAGTACCTACTGATGACAATGTTGCGGACCCGCTAACAAAGGGACTTCCACAAGCTAAACATGATGGTCATGTTAGGTCCATGGGTATTAGATACATGGGAGATTGGGCCTAGGGCAAGTGGGAGATTGTTGGTAGTGGTGCCCTAGGCACGTTTAATAAACGTTGTAATTGTTATCATCTATTTCATATCAATAAAGAGATGTTTTGATTATTATTATTGTTCATGTTTACTTATAATAATCTCCGTCCCTAGTACTTGTTAAGCACTAGTATAAAGGCTAAATGATCATGCGATGATCATGTTAGATTTATGGGTACTTGTTTGGAACAAGGTACTGGACATGACCCGCTGTATGAGATTTATGTCATAGTCTATGTCGAACATATATCTCATATTAGTTATGTCATTTGAATCCTTAGACATGAAGTTATTATAGTCTTCCACTTGATGAACATTATGTTTGACATATTCAAACGCTACCTTTAACCGGGAAGTTATAAAGGGTATGATTGGCATAATCGGATTCACGTAGGGAAGAATAATAAGCTAAATGGATTTGTCCCTCTTCGGAGAGATGTCAAGCTTGGGCCTCTCGTAGGAATGGTGTTGATGAAATGTTCGGCCGGACTCAAATGAATTGATTGGATCAATGGCATTTGGATTATCAACATATTCGGAATCGAGAAAGTATTGAACAAAACAAGTTGACTGTTTGACCATGACTTGTGTTCAATGACGTCGAGGACAAAGGGATTATGACATATTCTAAAGGAATGCGAACTTGTATCTAGTTATACTATTTGGGTAGGTATGACGGTTTGCTAGAACCTAATCATATCTTATGGTTTCATGTTTGAACCCATTGCCAACTTAGTATAATCCTAGAGGGTCACACACAATAGAACGAATCTTTAAAAGGACTAAATTGGAATTTTGGAAATTCTGGACATTCTGGGGAAGTGGGCGACCGCACAGTGTGGGCTGGGCGGCCGCACACTTAGCTCAGATTTGTACCAGTTTTGTTTCAGATAGTTGTGCGACCGCACAGAGGTTTTTGGGCGGCCGCACAGTACTGTCGGGTGGCAGATTCCTAATTTGATTAGAAAACGAATTTTGGACGGATTTTGACTCAAGTTTCCTATTTGGAATAGGTCATACTTGTGTATAAAAGACCAAATTCGGCCAGCACTCTATGCTAATGATTTTGTGAGTCTCAAAGAGTTTGAGAAAGGGTTTATTTTGTTCTAAGACATTCTTGGTTGAAGAACAAAATAATACACAAAATAAATTCCATATAGTTCTTTTGATTGTGAAAAAGTGTTTCACAATTTGGTCTAGCAACCAAGATCAAAGAAGCTCCTTTGATATTCGTTCGAAGTGTGGATACCGCTAGAGGGTGAAAATCATCATCTTCAAAGTTCGTGTTCAAGCTTTGTGATCGTGATCAAGTCTTCAAATCTCCACCAAAGACCAAGAGAAAATTTGATAGCCATCAAGGGTTAGTTTATTCCTTTATTCTTGTTATTGTATTTGATTTAATCATATGAACGGATCCATGGCTTTGGGTTTCAAAATTTTAAATGCTAAATTCCGCTGCGCATGTTTGATCGAAACCCAACATTGATGACATGTGCGCGTTCATTGACCCATACCCTCCACCTTTTTTAAAGCCGTACGATTTTGGACAATAGTTGCATTGCACTTTGAAATGGATATGGTCTTCGGGGTCAATTTGTATTTTTTGAAAATGGATCGCAAAAATGTCGGATCTAGATTCTCGTGGTTGACGTTGTTGTGCTTGTCCGCGACTCCGACCACCTCTTCCCTCCCCACGAGCTCGGCCTCGGCCGCCTCTACCACTTTGACTTTCAACAACATTTTCTTCATCATGTTGCTCATTTTGATTTTCAACAAAGGGTTCCTCAAAAAAATCATCAAAATCTTGGTTTTGGGAGATAGAATCAACATGAGACTTGCCAACATTTCGAGATGAAGACATTTTTTTTTAACTGAAATCTGGAAAACTAACTGAAATGTGGAAATTTAACTGGAAAATGTCCAAAAAACTGACTGGAAACTGGAATAAACTGACTGGAAACCAAAAAACTGACTGGAACCGTTAAAAAATTGACTGGAACCGTTAAAAACTGACTGGAAAACTGGAAAAAATTACCTCAAAACTGAAAAACTAACTGGAACCTTAAAAAACTGACTGGAAATCTGAAAAAAATTTAACTGAAAACTGATTGCAACAGTTAAAAAGCTGACTGGAAATCTGAAAAAAATTAACTGAAAACTGATAAACTTACTGCAACCGTTAAAAAACTTACTGGAATTCGTTAAATAACTAACAAGAATTTGGAAACTAACTGGAATTTGTTAAATAACTGACTGGAAACTAACTGAAATCTGAAAATTAACTAGAGTCTTTGAAGATTAGAGAGAGAAATATAGAGAGAAGTAAGGTAGAATTGTGGAAAAAAAAATGGGAGGAGGGAGGGGATATTTATAGTTTCAAAAAACTGAAAAAAACCTTTTTTTTTTTTTTTTTTTTTTTTTTTCCTGCATTGTAGCCGTTTTTGGTCAGAAAACTAACGGCTATAAGTCAAAACTAGCCGTTGGGAGGGGCCACACTGTCATTATTAGAAATTAGGTGCAGTTAGACGGTTGAACCGCCGGTTATAACCGCCGGTTTAACCGTAGACTCAACCGCCGGTTGACCGGTTATCAGAATATGTAACCTTAACCGGACCACCCCTATCCGGTTCACATCCGAAACGGTTGACCGGTTAGCCGGTTAGCCAACCGCCGGTTAGCCGATTCCGGTTGGTTTTTGGACACGCTAGGCCTGGCAATTGGGGCAGTGCGGGTCGGGTCAGAACGTGTCACGGGTTGTGGCGGGTCATGGGTTGTGACGGGTAGGACCCAGCTCAACCTGGCACCTTGACGGGTCGGGTCGGACCGGGTCAACCCGGTAATTTTATTTTATTTTATTTTTCCCTGTGCTCCAGCAATTACATTCCTGCCCCTGAATGCATTTCACATAACAAAAATAACGTACTCCCTCTGTCCCTAAATAAGTGTCCATTTTCAAGAAATCTTTGTCCCAAAATGAGTGTCTTTTTTTTAGCATAACTTTGTCCCTAAATGTTTTTTTTCGAATTTTTTTTCACCGGTTTCTTTATACGTGCAAAACTAAATGTTTGGAAAGGAGATTACAAGATTATATATGAATCTTTGCTACCAAATTGTACACAAAGTTGAGATTTTCAATGTCCCTTAAAATGAAATTTGGACACTCATTTAGGGACAGAGGTAATAATATTTTTTCTTGACAGCTACACTCTAGCAAATTACATTACTTCATCCCAGGTTTACACTGGTACCACTAGATTCACAGAATCACATTAACTTCAAAATGGAATTAACAAACAACTCTTTTTTTCAAAAACAAATATGACAAACAATTCTAAGAGTTCTCTTTGGGGACTCCAGTCTCAAGAGAAAGAACTTCACTAAAACAAAAATATACTTCATCCCAGATTTCCAGCTTTACTGTACCTTCATCCAACTGTTCCAACTGTTTCTTGGAACCTGATCACTGTAAATTCAAGAACAACAAATAGTTACAAGAAATTCAAGAGCACATCATTTACTCCTTCCGTCCCAAAATATTGTTATAAATAAAGAAAAAGACTTAGCCCAATTTAATCATTGTACAAAGTACAAACTATGTTAGTAGACAAGACAAATGCAATATTTATTTTGAGACGGAGGGAGTATATATAGTTACTTGTACAGAAATAACAAATTCATTCACTGTTCATTCACTAGAAACTAGCACTTCATCAAACTAGATGAAATTCAGAATTTAAAAAGAGCAAATTGCAGGTTTAAGCAGCAACTGAAAGCTAGTATAAAATCATAATCCAGGATGTGAACTGTGTAAATTAAGCATGAAAATGAACCCTAGGTGACTGATTTATACACAAAGAAATAGATATACACACACACACCATATTCATATATGTACAGTACTACAGTAGAAGATTAACAGACTAGTGAACTTCATTACTTTTATTTGGGATGTATTAGTTCAACCCCATTAAGGGTGGGCAATCATGGAAAGAAAATAGAGCACTAGATTTTTTGAATAGTCAAAAGGGACGGAGGGAGTCTTAGACATTTCTTTCAAGATTAACACCAAAGCAAGCAATCAAGTTGTGTAGCTCAGCTTATTTTTGTGGGTTTTCGGAGCTCTCTGGAATCTAGAAGACTAGAACTCAGCTGCAGCCATCACCAAAATGACATCCAGCAACGCATCGTAACACTAATACGCAAGTCGGAATATTAAAAAACAATAAAATTAGGCCAAAATACATTTACCCCCCCCAAAGTATCCACCGAATCCCACTTTGCCCCCCAGCGCCAAATTTGTCCCACTTTGCCCCCCAAAGCTTCAATTTGTCCCACTTTCCCCCCCAGCTCCAGAATTTGCACCCCAGCACTAACGAATGTTAGAAAATTTAACAAAATAGGTAACGATTGGACTATTTTGTAATGCTTATTAGTTTTTAAGGGTCAAAATGCAAAGTTTCAAATATTAAGTACTAAAAATTTATTTATTTTTCCAAATATTTAACATTATCTTAAATCTTAAATAATTAATAAGTCTTGAAACTAATACTAATTTTATGCTAATTTTTTTTTTTTTAAAAAAATATGAAATTATTTTTTCTAAATAAATGAAATTTATTTTTTTAATAAAACTAAAAATTAAGTCTGTTTTTTTTATTTTTTAAATAAAAATATTTAAAAGAATATTGTACTTTTTTCAACAAACAAAAAAATACAATATTTTTCTAAAATAAAAAAAAGGCTATAATGTTTTAATTTTTTTTTAAATAAAATTCTTACAAAAATTACAATTTAAAAGTTTTATTTTATATTTTTTAAAAATATAAATAAAACTTTACAATGTTTTTTTAGAAAAAAAATATTTATTTTTTTAAATATTTTTATTTAAAAAATAAAAAAAACATACTTAATTTTTACTTTTATTAAAAAAATAAATTTCATTTATTTAGAAAAAATAATTTCATATTTAAAAAAAAAAAAAATTAGCATAAAATTAGTATTAGTTTCAAGACTAATTAATTATTTATGATTTAAGATAATGTTAAATATTTGGAAAAATAAATAAATTTTTAGTACTTAATATTTGAAACTTTGCATTTTGACCCTTAAAAACTAATAAGCATTACAAAATAGTCCAATCGTTACTATTCTGTTAAATTTTCTAACATTCGTTAGTGCTGGGGTGCAAAGTCTGGAGCTGGGGGGGAAAGTGGGACAAATTGAAGCTTTGGGGGGCAAAGTGGGACAAATTTGGCGCTGGGGGGCAAAGTGGGATTCGGTGGATACTTTGGGGGGGTAAATGTATTTTGGCCATAAAATTACGTTCACTAGATAGATGTATCATGTATGTTCTTTATTTTTTTTCAAGATCCAATAAATCCCTGGCAGTTACCCTCCACCACCATACAGACACCACTGGGGAAAAAAAAATGCAAAAAAGAGAAGACTCAACAAATCTGCTATGTCAATGGACTGCTCTTTAGTTATAACTTATAAAAAGTTAGAACTAAAAAGAAAATGCTGAAGCAGATACTCCATGGGCCAATTACTTCAAAAATGGGACATAAGAAAGTACCTATTGAGAGTTATTCGGCAATGTGTTGCTTGTAAAGCTCAAATCCTCGATGAGGGACTCTTCACCATCTCCATCAGAATCATATTTCACTGCCAACTAAATCAAGACCAAAATAAAATTAGTTTAGTCCAAAGAACATCAATAACCATCAAATTAATTCATCTTAAGTATACCATTTAACCAATCCCTTGTGCATATCAACGCCTCAGCATTTGATGGCAATAGTGAATTCCGATACTTCCCAAATATTTGACCTCCAATACTAAAGGCAGACTCTGAAGCTACTGATGTTATGGGGACACTTAGAATATCCCGTGCCATCATGGACAACTCCGGATATCTAAGTGTATTCCCTTTCCAGTAACTCAAAATGTCTAATTTAGCATGTAACTTTATGTCAATGGGTTTCTCCTCCAAATACAAATCCAACTGAGACTTGTTTATATTTGGTGCGTGGTGTTGGCTTTGGTACGAATCAAAATCCTAATGAAAAAAATCAATGAAAACATTAGAAAAAAATAGCCTTTTAATCTTAAACTACTTAATACACAAATAAAAAAATAATCTTCAATGAGAAAATATAAACTTACATCCAATAAATCCATATCTTCACCAACATCCATACTACTCTTACTCGTCGATTGACACGGTGGGGAATACGTTGGGACATGCTTGTACTCTTCAAAAAGACGATACAACTTGTACCATATGAAGAGAGATCAGTTATACCTTCGTATTGGTGGGTACATAATGTACATGTCAGCACATACTTGCCATCCGGACCTTTTGATTGGTCAAAATATTTCCATGCTTCAGCAGTTCTTTTCCTTGGTGCGGACTTTCGGGCCTTTTTCGCATGACTAGCTGAAGACCCTTCACTGTTTATACTACTTGCATCCATCTAAAAAAGAATGAAATAAATAAATAAATAAATAAATAAATAAATAAAGCTCCCATGATATGACTAGTAAAGCAAGTGTTCATATCCTTAAAAAGTTTGAATAGTCAAATGTGAAGATCATTTTGGGAAGAACAATGCTAGGGGCACAAAATAAGGTCACAAAATCTTGCACACAACATGAGGTGGCGATATTTTATTGGTTGCATCGATAATAGACCCGCCACACTCTAATTAAAAACACCAATAAAATCATTACTTACAACTAGGATTTTGTGAGCAAGATTTTGTGACTTTTTTGTGCCCCTAGCTAGTATTATTCTTTTGGGACAGAGGGAGTATTCCATTAAAAAAAAAGAGAGAAATATAGAAAACATCAACTCACTGTAAACAACTTTTTCGATGAATCAAATGAACATCCAACCAGAGAGAATGAATTATTGAGTATTTGAGTACTTGAAACCTACGCAAAGTATGAAGTACAGAATAATTCTTTAAAATTATCACATTTTATTTATGCTTTAATAAAGATATTGAAAGTTTGATTATTATATCTTTTGCATGTTTATTATAATAATCTCCGTCCCTGATAATTATGATTAATTATTAGTATAAGTTTGATAGATAATCATATGATGATTATGTGTATGTGATACAATTAGACTTATGTGTATTTGTTGGAGAACAAATACTGGACTGACCCCTATGAGATTTATATCATGGTCACAATGTCATAATTAATTCTCATATAGTTATATCACTGGAATCTCTAGACCTGAGGTTATTACAGTCTTCCACATGATGAACATTATGTTTGACATGTTCAAACGTTACCCTTAACCGGGTAGCTATAAAGAATATGATTGGTATAATCGGAATCATATAGGGAAAGGTAATAAGCCAAGATGGGATTTGTTACTCGTCAAGAGAGATGTCAAGCTTTGGCCACTCGATGAATGGTATTGATGAAAAGCATGGCCATGCTCAAATGAATTGATGTGATCGATATCATTTGTATTATATTAATACATTCGAGATCCAGAAAGCAGTGAACAAAGGTAAGTTGACCATTGACCATGGCTTACGTTCAATAGACATCGTGTAACAAAGAGATTGTGTTATGTTCTATTTTAGGAATCTTTGGATCTCAAAGTTATACTAATTGGGTAGTCATAATGGCTTGCTAGAGTCCGCTTATGACTTACGAGGTTTGAATGGTTCGGACTCGTTGCTAACTTAGTATAATCCTATTGGGTCACACACGCAGAACGAATAATTAAAAGGACCGAAAAATGAGGAAACTGAAGAGGGGAGCCGTACGGTTGGGTTGCCACCGTACGGCTGGCTTCCCACCATACGGCTGCCCCCCCGACTGGCAGTTTATTTCTGATCAATTCTTGTTGGACAAGAAGACCTAAGTCCTAAAGGGTTTTGGAAACCCTAGGTATATAATGTGGACAGACGGGAATAATTCCCATAGCATTGATTTTGCAAATCACAAACTCTTTTTTGGAGAGAGAGAATATACATAATATACTAGGATCATTGTGTTTGATAATTCCCAATCATCAAAACCACAATAATCATAGGAGCAATTAAAGAATTGTTCTTCACCATTGTTTTTCAATTTGAAGACTTAGCAGTCAAGTTTCAGAAGGTATTCTTGAATCCGTTCATTGTGTGGATCACCGTTAGAGGGCGCACGTCTTTACATCTTAATCCAAGTTTTCACATCTCGATCTACAAGGGTTAGTTTCTTTCAACTTCATATTATGAATTATTGCTCATAACGGATCTAGGTTATTGGGTTTTTCATGTTGTTCTTCCGCTGCGCATGATTGCACAAAACCCAACAGTTGTATCAGATCCCCGTTGATAATCAATAATTCTTATATCATCATGATATAATTATTTAATGCGATTATTTAATCGGTATGATCATGAGAAAGATGAATTTATGTGATGGGATTTTATATGAGATATAAAAAATATGTATGCTAGTTGTTGATGGGATTATGTGGTTGTTATATTAATTTGATTGATATGTATGATCGCGTGCTTAGATTATCATGTTGTAATTGGATTATATTTATTGATGATCTTGATCTAATTTGTATGTGGAATAAATTGGTTATCGATTATACGAATTAGATGGGTTAAAATTCGTAATCTGTATTTTTATGTTTCTGTAATCTGATTATGTATAAACATGATATTGGGATTGATCGAATTTCTGAAAAACTGGAAATCTGGAGAAACTGGACTGGGCATTCGTATGGCTGGCTTCGAGGCATACATCTTCTAAGCCGCCGTACGGCGCCAGCGAGTTTTTCCAGAAAGTTGTTCTGTTTTCTAGTGTCCAGATTGTTTTGTAAACTGTTTACATATTTCGAATCTGGAAAATAGAAACTGCTTTCAGACGGCTGGTTTTCAAAATCGTGTTTCCTGAAACAGTTTTTGTCAAAGAATTAAGAGAAATTGCATAAATCAGAATTCTAAAGAGTTTAGAATTGTTGTAATCTGTGAGATTACGGGAATGTGGATGGCTTTTGGCTTAGTTTCGACCGTATAATGAAGTTACTTGATTTCTTGATCTTAGCACGGAAATGTGGATACCTTTTGGCTTAGTTTCGGCCGTGCAATTTGTGCTCTAAATTTCAAGATGCTCCGCGGATTCAGTTTTCAGACTTTAATCCTATAACTAGCACAACTAATGTCACATAAAATTAATTCGGTCAATTGATTAACTTTATGTGTATGAACTTTCTTGAAAATATGAGTCAAGTGCCAAATCCATGATTAAAACACTTGTGAGTATATGGGTAGTTTTAAGCGGGCTCCGCCAAAGCAAGGCGCATTAATTCTTTTCATCTATGAGCAAGATGAGGAAAGAGTGATTCCTATGCGTTTAAAATGGTTTGACTTAATTAATCCATCAAAAGGGTTTTGGGCTTAATGACACTGATGAGATTAAAATATGTTAGACATAAGATGTCTAAAATCTCATAAAGGATCTAAGAGTCATATGTGATATGATTGACAAGGAGTTATCTACATAATTAATTTAATTTTGAGTAGTATCGCCAAAGCGGACTTGAAACTAAATTAAAGTTGGATCTTAGACCATTTAAATTATATTATATTTTTTTTAGCGAAAGGAGGGCGGCACCTCCCTAGATTTTATTAATATAAAGTGAAAATACAAACATTTTGGGGGACATGACAACCTCAACCACTAAAAAATAAAAGACTAGGGGGGAGGTCTTACACATGTTGTAAGATCCTCTACAAGAAAGGGATGGGCGGCTACAAAATATAGAATAAAACCTATACAAAAATCTAGCCATAAAACTAATTATTCCGGAAATATGGGATCCTATCTGTTGGTCCCAGAGACACAACAAGGGTATGAAAAGAGGCTGGGGGGGGGGGGTGATAGCCTATTTAAAATTTCAACCCTTTTTCAAAATTCAACCTTTATGCTTACACTTGAATTTTGTGGTAGATAAAATACCACGCGGTCAAGTATAAAATACACAGCGGAAGTTTTCGTTGAAACAAGTTAAGAGTTGTTTTTGATAAGTTTAATGAGGTAGGTTTATAATGCGGTAGGTAAGATACGCAGTAGGAGTAGAGGTGCGGTATATGTATATGCGGTAGGTTAGAGTGAGGTAGGTTGAGAGATTGAAAACTTGTGTCTTAGAGATTTTTGGCAAATGATAAGTTAGTCAGATTTTAGCTAAGGCAATGAGGTAGACAAACAAACACAATTCAAAATTGTTCTTAAATCTGAAGGATCAAACACTAAAAGACAAACGAGATTAATATGAACAATAATAACAAGATGAACAAGACTTAAAGTAAAGTGTAGAAAATAAAGAGCAGTAAGTAAATGACACAATGATTTGGAAAGATTCGATCTGTTAAAAGATCTACGTCCTTTACCAAAATGGTCAGTCTTGGATTTTGAATGAGGTATTGTAGATACCCCGGGGAACCACGGCTTGGCTAGAGCGGTGAATTATCCTAGGATGTCTAACTTGTTTTAGATTGTTTAGAGTCGCCACCTATGTTTTTAAAGGAACATAAGAAAAACCTAGAAATAGCCTAATTTAAAAAAACAAATAAGCACATAATTACAACTTTCGAATCACCCGTGTGACCGATAAAAATAAACAGAAAGTAAAAGAAATTGTATGCAGGCCCGGTGCCCACACACTGTCATTCTGTTCTGTTTCTGTGCACTGTTCTGTTTCGGGAATGCGCCCAGAAGCGCGCGCATTGGGTTGCCTATGCGGAAGGCGCGCGCGTGAGAGGAAGCGGGGCAGAGGCGCCCGCTTCTGGGTGAGAACCTGCAAATCAGTGGGTTCAAGGGATTGCCTTGACCCTTAATTAAGAAAACTTTCCCCTGCAGAATTTGTTAGCACAGAAACATGGAATTGAAGGACAAGAAAGGAGGCGGGTGATTCTAGTAATAAGGGTCGGACGCGCGCGCTTTAGGCCAAGAAGTCCGGAGGCGCACGCTTCCTACCCTTTTTACCAGAATGCCCAGAAAACAGAATAAAAGAACACCAAAAATGAAAACGCAAGTTTAACCCTCTAAATCTTCCCCAGCGGAGTCGCCACTGTAGATACCCCGGGGAACCACGGCTTGGCTAGAGCGGTGAATTATCCTAGGATGTCTAACTTGTTTTAGATTGTTTAGAGTCGCCACCTATGTTTTTAAAGGAACATAAGAAAAACCTAGAAATAGCCTAATTTATGTACAAAACCAGAGATTCAGGAGAGAAGGGTTCGGGGGTTAGGTGACGGAGTGGGAAGTACTTAAACACCCACTCCGCCCCGCTTACGCGGGTCTTGCTACTATTGGTGTTCTAATATTTACATGTCCTTCAATTAATTAACAATGCTAACGATTATAATGTAAAGAAAAAGGGGAAAAGAATGATTTTATTAATTTAATGCTAAATAGTTACATGTTGGACTATTGCTAAATGATTACATTAAGAAATGAAATATAAATTAAATGAAGTTTGGAATGTTGGGATGTAACCTTGGCCAAACTTCAATAGTGAAGTGGCCTTTTGGTTGTATCCCTTTTTATGGAGATTGCATACTAGTAAGACTAGACAAATAAAATAAGAGAAGAAAAGAGATGTTGTACCTTAGGAAAGAGGACTTCAAACTTGGATTTGAAAATGGTGTTGTTGTAGAGAAAATGTTGTGCAAACACTTTGTGTAGTGTTTTTGTAGAGAAAGATTGTTGAGATGATTTGTGTAGAGTTTTTGTTCAAGTCTCAAAAATTGGTTCCTTTTCAAGGTAGAAGATGATGGTTTTTATAGGTAAAAAAGAGAGGGAAAGGTTGGAGGGAAAAGATGATCATCCATGTGAAATGGAATTGACCAATCAAAAATAAGATAAATAAAATGATAAATAAAAGAAATAAAAGAAAATCAAATAAAATAAAAAGGAAATATTTTGTTTTAATGAAAAGGCTAGAAGTGTGGGATTGGGAGTTAATGAGAAAAGGGGGGATGAATGTGGATGAGAAAAGAGGTCTTTTGTGATCAAGAAAGAGATGTTGCAAATAAGAAAAGGGAGGGAAATAAGGTGCAATCCGTTACTGCCAAAATGGGAAGCGCGCGAGTCCGGCTTTTGGGTCGGGACGCGCGCGCGGCTCACTGGCAGTGCCGGAAGCGCCCGCGGGTAAAAATGACAGAAAGACAGAAATGACTCTAAAATTAATTCTGTTATGCAGTTTAGTCCAAAACTAACGGAATCAGTTAGGAACTTAACCGAAGTAACAGAAATTAATAAAAATAAGTTAAATAAAAATACTCTGTATGCAATCGGGGTGAGAGGTCCAAGGCGGGGTGTCTACAGGTATATATTGATTCGATTGTATACAGATTACAGAGATGAAGTATTTGAATCAACACCTATTTCTATGAAGAACTATCCTAGACTTAGACCAGTGTATCCCTAATGATTCAATCTATGTGATTGATCAATCGGGGTGAGTGTGTGTTAAGAATCAAGAGCTCTTTGGAATCTATATGATTTTAGAGCCTAATGAAACTTGTGTGATGAGGCTTGAGATTTGATCTTGAAGGTTGCTGGAGACTTGTTGAAGACTTGAAGGTTGAGTGCTTGAAGATTCGAAGGATTCTGGAAATCTTGAATAGGATCTTCAATCACCAAGAATTTCAACAGCAATTTCTCTCTTAGTATCTCAGCGTAAGTTCAATGAAGAACTCAAGGACTATTTATAGCCTTGAATGAGAAATTAGCATTTGGAAATACTTGGGGTCCAAGTTGAAGGACAATGAGCTGTTGAATTCTGATTGGAGCTCATTTTGAGTTGTCCTTTTGTTGCAGAGTTATGGTGGTCCAACTTTACTATGATGACAGTTGTATTCAAATTTGAAATTTGAATTTGCAACGTTCTAAACTAACCAAGGTAAGGACACAAGTGTGATCATGGTTAAGTTTGAATCAACTTGAATTTATTCAACCAAGAGTTACGTGCGGCAGAGTGATCCTGCGGCATGCTTCGGTCATGCGGCAAGGTAGATGGCATGAGGTAACCTTGGTCATGCGGCTGGCTCCATGCGGTAGACTGAGGCCTTACCTCATATCTCCAGACTTAGAAAAAATTGAGGGTCCTAATCGCTAAGCCTATCAAACTAAAAAGTGGACTATTCTAAATGAAGTACAAGTACTTCTTACAATATATCCTAAAGTCCACAAAGAGTAAAATAAGGTTATGGGATCAATCAAATTAAGGTAATAGGAGTGGTTTATAATAAGCATACCCAACAATCTCCCTCTATTTGATTGACACCATTACCTACTATAACAAAGGCTGATTCATTGTACTTGGTAAAAACATGTTTTCAAGAATAAACATTTTATTAATATCATGTCCCAAGTCAATGCACACTCTAAGCCAATGTCATAGATTTCTATCATCCTAAAAACAAAAAACAAATTACTAATCCTAGAAGATAGAAATAACATTTGAAGCGTTTCAAGATAAATAATCAAAGAACGATAGAAATGCATCAAACATAATAACAACATACTCCAATCATGATAATCATTAAGCATCAGGAGTATAGGCAGACAAAAGAGATAATGTCAAGGTTACAAACCCAAAACAAACAGAAAAGTAAAGATTGTTTTCAACAACAAAGTTTTAAATGACCACATGCGGTCATGATAACCAAAAAAATCAAATGCGGTCAACAACGATGTAGTCTTCATCAGAGCATTTGCGGTAAGAGGGAGACGGAAGCGATAGGATGGGAGATCTAGTCCTGGAATGATCACTGGAGTAGATATTTTATCTTCTTCCTCTTCTCCTTGAGACTACACGTTGCCGTGTCCTGCAACAGTTAGCTGATTTCCAGCTTGAATATCAGTGCGGTTAAGACGGGCCAAGGCCGTATTGACTCTGCTGGAAAGAAGATCTATCTTTGTGGATTGGTCAGTGATTCTGATGTTCTGGGCCTCAATGCGGTTTGTTTGAACTTGCATAGCACCAGTTAAAGCATTGATCTTAGGGACAAACTTTTCAGCAACTGACATAAGTGCGGCATTTGAGTATACCAGAATTTCCTCTTTGATTGAAGTTTTAACTTTCTCCAACTCTTCCTTTACCTCTAACTTGTCGTGACCCATAGCCTTTGATAGTTCTGAGCTAGATCCTTTAACTCCTTTGACCACACTTGTGCTTATGAAATCAGTTTGCTTTCTCAGCATTTTAGTTAATGCGGCAAGAGTGAGGATGTCAGTAGAGGGTGCGGCAGAGGACGACTATACGGTAGAGGTAGAAGTACCTGTATTTCCAGCTAAAGTATCTTTAATTGCCTTTGTTATGAATACACTCTCCCCCTTAATTGTTGAAATCATTTCAGAGGGAAGAGCGGTAACATCGCATTTGAAGGAGGCCTGATCAGACTTGATCTCCATGAGTTCTTCCCTAAGGGCCACCATACCTGAGACCAGTTCAGAAACCTGATCTTGAGTGTCTGACTGCATCTGAGTTAAGAACTTAACTGCGGCAAGTAGCTCAGCAATTGATGATGCGGCAGGTTCAGGTTGTGCGGTCGAGAGAGATGGTGCGGCATGATCAGAAATCACGGTAGGAAGAACGTTCTCAACTCCTTGCTCAGAAAGAAAAACATCAATTTTAGGTGGCACGGTCTCATCATCATTTACATCTCCAATTTCAACAAAAGTATCCAATTTTTCAGGAACAATGTTGTCCTCAACATCTTCAACCTCTATAGTCTTATCTCCGGCTGATTTGTCACTTGCGGTAGAGCTCACATGCTCTTCCTCATCAGAACTTTCATCAATCAAACCCTTTTCAATGGGCTTCTCTACAACTTGCTCATCCTTTTCACTCCCAGAATCATCTACACCATCCTGCTTACTTGCAATTTCATCACTGCCTTCCTTCGCAGCAGGGGCTTCATCATCATGCTCAGAACTAGAAACCTCTTCCATGTCTTCAATTTGAGCATCTAGAACAAAAGCCTTAGAGACCTTTGGAGGGGCAACCATGATATCCTCATCTGAGGTAAAGATAGGGGAGTTAATTTCTGGAGACGATTTCTTGGCTACCTTGGCTTTCTTTGAGATCTTGATAGGGCTTGGAGTATGAGTCCTCTTCTTAACAGTTGGCCCAACAGATTTCTCCCCCTGAGTGGATGATGGTTTGGAAGATAAGGGTTTGGACTTTGACGGGAGCACGGTAGGTTGAGGAACGATGTAAGGTTGTTTTGGTGCGGCATGGGAAGGTTTAGAAGATTTGGATTTTGGAGGAGGTGAGAGGGAAGGTGATTTTGACGGAGATCGAGGAGGTGCGGTTGGTGGTACTTTGGGTTTGGATGATTTTGGAACGACAAGTTTGGCAGGAGCGGCAGGTGGCACACTAGTTGCAATCTTAATTCCTTGAGAGAGAGGCTTGACTTTCTTCATGACCGTTTCAACAACTTTTTCTTTGCCTTTCATAGAGGGAGGAGGTGAAGAGATTGCTACTCCTTTTGCTTTGGCCTTCACTGCGGCAGCTTTCTTTCGTTCCTTCTCAAAAGCGGCAGCATCCTCAGACGTCATAATGTTTTCACCCAAGTTGGCTTGACCACGCTTGGTGTACTTAGGAGGGATATACTCCTCAACTGGATCTTTAAGGAGATATGACCTGTACATTGCATCTCCAAAATTGTTGCGGTAGTTACTTCTCATTGATTTACGGCAGAAGTCTTTGGAGGTAGGGATTGATAACTTGTAGTTTGCATTCCTTTCATATAAGTTCTTGATTCTGAGAGTATGACTCATTAATTAGGAAATCAACCTACTGTTGGTTCGGTACTTGGTCTCGCCCTCTTCTGCCGCATCTGTATACGAAAGAATATTAGCCCGCAGGATGTCATACATAATCTGGCCCTAATCCAACCGTTTGCCAAGATAAATGGCGGCACAGATCATCCATTAGGTGTGGTTGAAGTTGGCATGATTGCCTGTCTTGCATAAAAGGGCATGATCAACTAAGTGACCAATATGATACATAATCTCCCCAACATCTTTCCGTTGAATTTTTAGAATGTCTGCCGTGCCGACAAGCTTCTGAGCCAGACTTAGAGTCTCTTGCTTTGAAATCTCATCAAAACCATCCTTACTTTTCTTTATGCCTACAACATGAGCGATGTCTCTAGCATCAAAAGCCATATCAGATCCCATAACGGATGCTTGAATGAATTTGGGGTGAGCGGTAGGTTCGTCTGAGCTTTCCATTTCCACAGCTGAATTGAAAAACTCGTCAACGAATGCGGGTAAATGAAAGTCTTGCTGAAGAGTGAAGAACGGCAGGATTCCACATCTATTTAAGCGAGCCAAAATGTTGCGGCCAATAGTATCGTGCTTAAGGTCTTCATGATCCAATACAATGCCTGGAATGAAGTGATTTAAGTCCTGAAATAACAAAACTCAAAGTTTAGAATTTAGGTAGATCGTGCGGTCACTTGACAAGAGAATACGGTAAGGTGATACGGTCAAGTGAATCACGGTAATCAAGGGATGCGGTAAGGGAGGTTAAGCATGGTTACCGTAAACATAAAAGAGTTGCACCAAATTAGATCAAAAGGTGAATAGTATATAAACAAGAAATATATAAATAAGAGAAGCAACATGAATCAAAAAGGTGATTATGTCAAGAACACGAAGAACACTACGAAGAACGCGATGAACACCATTCATGAAGATACCCAGATTCCCAGAATAGTGACTAAAATTGAATGGAAAATACATAGATAGACTCGGAATTGCAGATCAAGCAAGAAAATCATATTAATTTCACGAAACAACAGACATTAAACGCAGAAATCGAAAGGGGGAATTTTAAGAACACGAAAAACTCATAAACCCATTTGGGTGAATCGTTTATAACAAAACTGGGACAAAATCCAGAAAAAAATAGATCAACCAGAACCGAGAATAAACATTTAATCCAAGGTTCTAACAACAATGAAGTCCAAAATCAAAGAAAATTATACGAAATATCAAGAGGTTTCGAAATCCACCAAGAGCACAAAACTTAGAAAAATTAGAAATCCATACCATAATGATGACTGGAGGGGTGGATTGATGAGGAATGGAACTTGGATTTTCGTCACCCTAAGCAACAGTTTTTGAGGATTTCTTGGATTGGTGTTTTGAAGTCATTTATAAAGAATTTTCGGAGAGAGTAAGAGAGACGGTTGTAGAGAGAAGTTAGAGAGAGAAAGAAAGAATTTGGTTTTCTGAAAAAGTGAAATAAGCAGGAGAGTGGTGGAGGAGAAGAAGTGGAACGGTTTTGAGTTGAGAGGGGGGTTTGCAGAGGTCAGGAGTCAGAGTGATGGGAATAAGGGAGGTTAACTCTGACATGACCCTGGGAGTATTACTTTCCATTAAATGCAAGTGACTAGGTGTCAAATCAACTTAGCCAATGACGGCTCAATAACTTATTTAAGGAAAAAATTAAATGCTCACAAATGTTTTGAATTAAATAAAAGCGAGGGAAAAGTGGAAGTTACCTTAATGCCCTTGAGGTAGATATTATTAAAATATCTTAAAATATTACTGAGTTAGAAGACTTACCTGGGAGCGAAGAATGCGGTAACTTGAGAGGCGACCGTGACTTGTGTGGTCGATGTGAGGTACTTACCTTGCTTTGTTTTAACTTCTATAAAGTAGTGAACATATATCATCATTTTCCACCTTGGATTAGCTTCTTCAAAACTATGAAATGAATTATCACTGTGAGGTAAGATGGCTTTATGCGGCAGAACTTTGCGGCATCATGGTTTTATGCGGCAGCTTAGGGAGCGGTCAAGTGAGTTTGAGAAATCAATGTTATTTGTTTGACTGTGATATCTGCCGTGTACCTAACTTGATAAACTTAGACAAAAAAATTAGTACAAGAAATTATATGGACAAGTTTGAGTTAGAGTTCTAGCATACCCATTTCTCCTTGTAGATACCTAAATCTCTTGGAGTCAAGAGCCTTAGTGAGAATATCTGCAATTTGATCATCAGTACTCACATACTCTAGATGGATATTACCTTTTTCCACATGATCCTTGACAGAGTGGTATTTGATATCAATGTGTTTGGTCTTTGAATGCATGACAGGGTTGTTGGAGACAGCAATGGTAGATGTGTTGTCACAATAGATTGGACAATTTTCTTCTTTGATTCCGTAATCAACCAATTGTTGCTTCATCCACAGCACTTGGCAGCAGCAGCTTCCAGCAGCTATATATTCAGCTTCTGTGGTAGATACAGAGACTGAGGCTTGTTTCTTGCTTGCCCATGAAACTAGTCGATTTCCAAGGAAATGACACGTTCCACTTGTGCTTTTCCTGTCAATGGTACATGCTGCATAATCTGCATCTGAGTAACCTATAAGATCAAAAGTTGAATATTTGGAGTACCAAAGTCCAAGGTTAATAGTCCCAGATAGATATCGAATAATACGTTTAACAACAATAAGATGTGCTTCTCTAGGATCAGCTTGATAACGAGCACAAACACAAACACTAAACATGATATCAGGCCTACTAGTTTTTTTTTTTTTTTCGGCGAAAGGAGGACGGTACCTCCCTAGGTTTTATTAATAAGCAAAAAATACAAGCATGGTGGGGGACATGACAACCTCAACCACCAGGAAGAAAAACCTAGGGGAGAGGACTTACACAAGTTGTAAGCTCCTCTACAATCAAGGAAGGGGTGTCTAAAATTCATAGAAAAAAAGTCTATATCTAGCCAAGAGAAAACTAATGAATTCTAATATACGGGATAGATGCTTTATCTAAACGATAAGCACCTTTACAAACATGGGGGAGATGATGAAAATCATAAAATTCAGAGTCACTTCTCGAAACTGCAGCTATATTAGCAAGCCCATCCGCCACTTTATTACCTTCCCGAAGAATGTGCGTGATTCGAACTACAATCTGACCCAACAAACGTTTGATATGTTGAACCTCATACCAAATATTCCAAGGTATGTGGTAATCCAGAATTAGAATTTTGAGGAGAATCTCCGAATCAATCTCAAGCCATAAAGAAGTGATGCCAAACTTTAAAGCAAGAGAGAGGCCATGCAACACAGCTTTTGTTTCCGCCATGAGATTAGTTCCAAAGCCAAAATACTTTGAAAAAGCAAAAATAATATTACCATGTTTATCTCGAAAAATCCCACCACCTGAACTAGGCCCCGGATTACCTTTAGATGCCCCATCCGTGTTCAACTTAAATTGCTCAACCAAAGGAGAATGCCAGTGAACTAACCTCATAGACCGGGAGGGGGTAGTACACACATGAATTTGAAATTGTTCCAGCACTTGAAAGTTGTCCACAGAATAAGGAAAGCTAACCTTGAAGGCTCGAACCACAGCAACAATATGAGAAAAAAACATCCCTAATAACAGCCCTTGAAGTCATAGGAGTATTGTCAAACTTGGCCTTGTTTCTATGTTTCCAAAGCTCCCAAAAGATAAAACACGGGAGGAGTCGACAAAGCCAATAAATACCAGAGTTTTTCCGCTGGTTCTTCCCAAACCACCAAGACGAAAGAATAGAACGAACATTATACATGGCAAGCGAAATCCCCAACTTCTGACCAAAGAATAGCCACGTCTCTGAGGCAACTAAACCATGAACAAATAAGTGAGGAATATCCTCCATAGAGTGGCTAGTACAGCAAACACAAGAAGATACAAGATGAATTCCCCTTTGCTGAACCGCCAAATCCGTAGGAAGACCATTATTCACTAACCACCATAAAAAGACTGAGACTTTGAGAGGAATATGCTTATGCCAACAGTGATCAAAAATTAAACTCTTTGTACCTTGCATCCTACAAATTTGCCATGCCGAAGAAATAGAGAATTGACCCTTAGAAGAAGGAAGCCAAAAAATCTGATCCGGGCCATTAGACAACACAATATTTTGCTCATGCATAAGAGAGAGGAGATGATTACCATAATGTTCTTGAACATGGTTTTCTCTTAACTGGTTGTCACTGAAAAGGGAAGCAATCTCCACATGATTACCAGGAAGAGAGAGATTGGGACCGTCGAGCCACTTCTCATGCACAGAAATGAGACCCGCCCCCAAACGCCAACCAATATGAGGCTCAACAAAATATTTAGCTTGTATCATTCGAGACCAAATGTGAGACGCATAAGTGGGTTTAGTTGCATCCATGGGATGAGTACCAAAACAGTATTTATCCATCATAAATTCAGACCATAAAGATTGGGTACCACGGAAGCGCCACCCCAGCTTCATAGCAAAAGCCAAAGAAAGGTCTTCAAATTTTCGCAGCCCTAATCCCCCTTCCGAAATCGGCTGGAACATCAATTCTTTACGAACCCAATGACATTTCTTATGGCCATCCTCATTGCACCAAAAGAAATTAGATATTAATCTATACATAGCATTAATAGAACCTTTCGGAGGATCCAATAAGGAAATATAATAAAGGGGAATCTCTTGAAGACAAGTCTGAATAAGAGTTAACTTTGTACCAAAAGATAAAATTTTACCTTGCCATGAAGCTAGACGGTCTTCCATTTTCCTTAGAACCGAATCAAATAAAGAAATCTTTTTCCTCCCAATGTAAAGAGGACATCCAAGATAAGTTATAGGCAAATCTTTCTTCATGAACCCCGTGACTTCAGAAATAGAGGCATCCTTGGCATCATTATGAACCCCTGTGATAAAGCACGATTTGGAGGTATTGACAAGTTGACCCGAAAAGGATTGATACCAATGTAAACATCTCATATGAGCTTCCAAGGAGTCTTTAGCACCATTGCAGAAAATAATAATATCATCCGCATAAGATAAATGAGAGATCATAGGAGTATGAATATGAGCCCGGTATCTATATTGAGGGAAATCCGTATGCAATAAATTCAGCCCCCTACTCAACACTTCAGCTGCAATAATAAATAAGGTAGGCGAGATAGGATCTCCTTGACGAAGGCCTCTAGTGGAATGGAAAAACCCCGAGCTTTCCCCATTAACAAGAACCAAAAACCAGCAAGAGGAAATACAACGAAAAATCATATCATTCCACACTTCCGAAAAACCAAACTTCCTCAAAACATTAATAAGAGCAAACCAAGAAATCCTATCGTAGGCCTTAGCCATATCAAGCTTTAAACTGACATTCGAACCCCAAACCTTTTTTTTTGATAGATTGCATCAACTCTTGAGCCAACAACACATTGTCATGGATGACACGACCCTTTACAAAACCACTTTGCTGCGGAGAAATAATCCTTGGAAGGATAGGAGCCAATCGACAAGTTAAAAGTTTGGTAATAACTTTATTTGAAAAATTGCAAAGGCTAATCGGTCTCATCTCAGAAAAAGTAGTAGGAGCGCTCACCTTAGGAATAAGAACAATGGTAGTTGAGGACCAACTTCTCGGCATAGGAAAGCCAGCAAAGAATTCAAGAATGGCCCTATGAAATTCTAGACCAATGACATCCCAACAGACTTTATAGAACTCCCCCGTAAAACCATCCGGCCCTGCTGCACTTTGACCATTCATAGAACACACAGTATCATAGATTTCTTGCATAGAAGGGGCGGCTATAAGCATTTCATTCTCCTCGTTAGTAATGAGGCTCGGAATAACATCAAGAATATCATTAGAGGGATTATTATGCGGAGATTGCAACTGGTTCGCAAAGAAACTAACTGCTAATTCTGAATGTCATCTTTACCCGAAAGCCATTGCCCATTACCGCCTTTAATTCTGTGAATATGGAGCTTTTGCCTCTTTTTACGGACGTAGGAATGGAAGAACTTTGTATTTCTATCACCATCCTTTAACCAAGAAATATTTGCCTTTTGAGACTAGAATTCCTCTTCTATTTTGAGCTTCGAAAGGAGCTTAGCTTGAGAAAGATTGATGGCTGCTCTATTACTATCCGTGGGATCAGATTGGAATATCAATTCTTTGTGAGTAACTTCATCTTCCGCATCTCTAACTTGTTGATCTACTCTACCAAAAATTTCTTTGTTCCATACAGAGATCACTTTCCTTAAACGAGCTAATTTCTTAGCAAAGCTAACCATAGGCCGGCCATCCATAGGAAGATTCCAAGACTCTTTAACCAACTCCATAAAGGTCTGATGTTTGAGCCACACATTAAGAAATCGAAAGGGCACTTCGACAAGCATCAGCACTAACTTTCACTTGGACCACAAGGGGGTTGTGATTCGAGCAAGTACGACTAATATGAGACACCGAAGTAATATGGAACTTATCCACCCAAAGACTGTTATAAAGAGCACGATCCAGACGTTGGTAGATAGTAGGTTTACCTCTAGGCTTATCTACCCATGTAAAAATATTCCCGGAGTAACCAGCATCAATTAGACCCGAGAATTGAATCATATCCGCAAATTCAGAAATAACACTTTCTCGAAGAGCTTTCCCACCCCTCTTTTCTGTCTGATCAAGGACACAATTAAAATCACCAATAACCATCCACGGATTTTGACAAGAGCTGAAATTCATTAAGTCATCCCATAATTCCCTTCTATCAAACCTGTTGCAGCTTGCATAAACAATAGTAAGGAAAATATGAGTATCCCATTGAGTGTGGGACACATGCAATGTAAGGGCTTGAGAAGAATCATGCACCACCCTACAATCAAAACCATTCCTCCAAAAAAGCCAAATTTTCTCATTACAATTAAAAGCACTACCCGTACAACCAAACTTTCTTTGAGCATCCATAATCTGAGAAGAAGAAACCTTTGGTTCAGAGATAGCAAGAAAAGAAGCTCCATGCAAACACAGCAACCTTTTAGCTCGTCTGAACGAAGATTTATTACCAATGCCACGCACATTCCAAGAAATTAGAGCTACCATTATAAAACTCATAAAAGGAAATAAAAGGCACTCAACAAAGAGTTAATGAGAGGGTGAAACAGATCTGCTTCGATGCCTCTTAGATTTTACCAAAGTAAAACCTTCAGCGTCAACACTCGAAGAAGATTGATTGGCAAAACGTGTAGACCCAGCCATTTCAGTGACAAAACTTGTAGAAGAAGGAGCAAGAGGAGATAGGTGTAACCCCTCAATTAAACTTCCGGATTGAATCACATTAGCCACCTGCTGGACACCCTCATTAGCATCAGCCACAATACCACTATGTTGTTCTTTATGCAATTGCACTTTTTCAAGAACCTTCTCTAAACCATCACTATCTCCATCCACCCCACTAGCTTGATTCTTGAACGTATCGAGAGTATTCACCAAACCAACCTGAGGGTTGCATTTAGACTCGGCACTAGGTTTCTTCAAAACCAGGTTAACAATATCAGGAATAGGCTGTCCACGAACAGCCATCTTTGGGACAAAAACCTTATTTCCTTTTGATTTATCATCATCAACGACATTAATCACTTCTGGTTCCTTAGAGATACCATTCACCTTTGAACCCGAAGTATTGGCATCCCCGTTATTCTTATCAGCAGTCACATGTACTTTCTCTTTATAAGTCGGATCATTCACCTTTTTCCCATGACCATTCTTTTTGTCCATTCTAGAATTAGGGTTTGCACGACGACATGAACTAAAATCATGGCCAAGAACAAAACAATGCTTGCAATAACGGGGTAAATTATCATACTCAATTTTTTGATAAAAACTTGGAATAAAATCTCCACAATCAATAAAAACTTCAGAAGGCAATTTTTTAGTAACATCAACTTGCACTAATACCTTGGCGATGCTTGGCCTAGAAAGATCAGCAGTTGCTTTGTCCAAAGATAAAGGAGTACCAATCGCCTTTGCCAACGAAAATATGAAAGATTTGTTGAAAAGATGCACAGGCAATCCTGGCAACCCCACCCAAACTGGAACAATGGGCGATTCTTGTTCTGGACGCCAGGCCGGTGACCAAGCCAAGGTCCTCATTGGGAACTTATAGACATACCATGTTTCCCTCATCCACAATCTTTGATAATCAGCTTCCGTTGTCAATTGAATCAAAAGATGCTTGGAATCAAGATGACCCAGCTTATACACACCCTTTAACTGAAATTTAGCAAAGGCTAACCTAGTAGCTTCCATCGTAGGTCTGCCATGGGAGAATTTCCCAACAAGAGTCCACTGCAAAGGCCGAGCAAATTGATCAATTGCCTCCTTAGACAATTTAATAGACGGAGTACCCTTATGGGTGGCCAACGGAACAATAGGGAACGCATTAGATTGCGTAAATTGAGAGGGAGCAGATCTGCAAATGACTTAGATATCATGGACGAATTAAGAGGCTGGGATGATAACGGGTTTGATTGCGGTAAGAAATTGGGTTGCGACACATTAGGGTTTGCATGGGAGGAAGGCACCAAATTAGGGTTTGGTTGCGGCGCCGCACATGAAGAAGGGTTTTGGATTGAGTTTGACGGCTGCAATGTCAGGATGTAATAGGGATTATGAGAACTAGAGTTGACGGACGAGATCCAAGCAGCCGGAGAGGCCATAGCTGCCGGCCGAAGCCTCTAGGGAGAAAACCTAGAGACGGGAAAGAGAGAGTTTCTAGAGAGAGAAAAAAAATTATAGTATTATGTTGGCTTTTAGCATATCAGGCCTACTAGCAGTTAAGTATAGGAGAGAGCCAATCATACCTCGATACAAGGTTTGATCAACCTTCTTACCTTTCAAGTCTTTGTCTAGCTTGTTACCAGTAGCCATAGGAGTGTCGTATGCCTTTGCATTTTCAAGTCCAAATTTCTTGATGAGATCTCTTTTGTACTTTGCTTGATTGAGGAAGATGCCTTCAGTACATTGTTTAATTTGTAGCCCAAGGAACAATGTCAATTCTCCCATCATGCTCATCTCAAATTTGCTTTTCATGAGTTTCTCAAATCGCTTACACAACAATTCATTAGTAGAACAAAAAATAATATCATCTACATATATTTGAACTAATAAAGTATGATCATGATATTTAGCAATAAATAAAGTTGTGTCAATCTTACCACGCTTGAAACCTTTCTCTAGTAGAAATTTAGATAGAGTATCATACCATGCTCGTGGAGCTTGTTTGAATCCATACAAAGCTTTACGGAGTTTGTAGACGTGATTTGGAAATTTGAGATCTTCAAATCCGGGTGGTTGAGCAACAAAGACTGTTTCTTGAAGTTTACCGTTGAGGAATGCACTCTTCACATCCATTTGATATAACTTTAATCTTTTGTAAGAGACATAAGCTAAGAATATCCTTATAGCTTCGAGTCTTGCAACAGGGGCAAATGTTTCATCATAATCAATGCATTCTTCTTGTATTTAGCCTTGTGCAACCAACCTAACTTTGTTTCTTGTGATGATTCCATTCTCATCCATCTTATTTCTGAACACCCACTTTGTACCAATCACTCCTTGATCTTGTGGCCTTGGAACTAAGGTCCAAACTTTACATCTTTCAAATTGGTTGAGCTCTTCTTGCATTACAACAACCCAACTTGAGTCTTGGATTGCTTCATCAAATTTCTTGGGTTCAACTTGAGATATGAATGCGATAAGTGAAACATAGTTTGATCTTCTTGTTTGAACACTAGAATGCAAATGGCCAAAATCAGTTCAGCTCTCATTTGTCTATGCTAGTTGCAGTAAGTATATACGTCGGGAGCTTTGGGATTACTTGATTGATTTTAGCAACACTAATGAGGCTTGGTTAGTAGTTGGGGATTTTAATGCCATTATGGATCAATCTGAGAAGTTGGGTGGCTGTCCCGTTCTAGAAAAGCATGTTGCTGAATTTGTTGATATGGCCCAGTTGTCTAATCTTATTGATGGAGGTTTCATTGGTAATGTTTATACTTGGTGGAATAAAAGGTCCGGGAGAGCAACTATTCTGCAAAGGCTAGATAGAGTTTTCTATAATGAGATGTGGCTTCAAAGCTTTGCTTCTACCACGGTGAATCATCTTAATAAAACTTGTTCAGATCATTTTCCTTTGTTAATTAAGATTCCGCTGAATATGGAAGTTAGGCGAGGGGTGTTGAGATTTCTTAATATCTGGACTAAGCATGCAGAGTTTCAGTCTATAGTCTCTCATTCTTGTGCAGAACCGTTGTATGGAGGTAGGCCTATGGTTAAATTTGCAAAGAAATTGATTCGTCTTAAACGGTCATTACAAGAATGGAATCGCAATGTCTTTGGGAAGGTTGATCAGCAGGCTAAGCATGCGGAGGATGATATCTATGCTAAAGAACTCTTATTTGAACAAGACCCAAGTGATGAGAATAGGGCAGCTCTTCAATTGTCCCATGCCAATCTACAATTCAAGTTGAAACTTGAAGAGGAATTTTGGATGCAAAAAGCTAATCTTTCTTGGGTTAAGGATGGGGATAGAAACACTTGATTCTTTCACTCTTATGTTAAAAAGAAGCGTCAGAAGCTTATGTTGCATAGAATCCGTAATAGTCAAGGAGTGTGGGTGACCCAAACTGAAGAGATTCAAAGGGCTGCTATTGAGTTTTATGACGATCAATTGATGGGTGTTCATGATATTCCTTCTAATGATATTCTGATTCATATCCCCAATCTTATTACTGAGGGGGAAAATGAGGCTTTAACTATGCCTCCATCTTTAGATGAGCTGAAAGCCGTGGTTTTTTCTATGAGTGGAACTAGTGCAGCGGGCCCAGATGGTTTTACGGGTGAATTCTACCACAAATGTTGGGATATTATTTGCCATGATCTTTTCCGTGCTGTTCTTGAGTTCTTTTCAGGGTTTCATATGCCTCGTAGTTGGACAAGTACTTTAATTGTTACAATTCCAAAAGTTGCATCCCCATCTTCTTTCTCAGACCTTCGGCCTATCAGCTTGTGTAATTTCTCTAATAAGGTAATTACTAAGCTCCTTACTAACCGTCTTGCTTCCGTTCTTCCTCGTATTATTTCCCCCCAAAAAAGCGGTTTTATAAAGGGTCGTTTGATTCATGAGAATGTCCTGCTAGCTCAAGAGCTCATGCAATCCATAAATAAAAAAGTGTTTGGCTCTAATATTGCTTTAAAGATGGATATGGCTAAAGCATATGATCGTTTGTCGTGGTTTGCCCTTATTAAACTGATGAGAAGTTTTGGGTTTTCTGAAGTATGGCTTGACCTTATTCACCGTTGCATTGCTTATAGTTGGTTTTCTATTCTTGTTAACGGTGAGGCTTGTGGATATTTCCACTCTTCTAGAGGTCTTAGGCAAGGGGATCCCATATACCCGAGTCTCTTTATTGTTGCTGCCGAAGTTCTTAGGCGGGGTTTGAATGCTCTCCATGCTAATAGACCTCATCTTGCTTATTATACAAGCTATCTTCATATTCCTGTGATTTCACATCTCTCTTATGTTGATGATATTATTATTTTTTGCAATGGAAGTAGCCCTTCTTTATCTTCCCATATGGAATTTCTTGAAGAGTACCAACAATTTTCCGGGCAACTCATCAATGTGGGGAAATCTTGTTTCATTACGGGTAAAATGGATAATGCTAGATATCTGATTATTTCAAATGCTACGGGCTTCCAAAAGAAGGATCTCCCAATTAATTATCTTGGCTGTCCAATTTATTCAGGGCGTAAAGTGCAAACTCTTTTTGACCCAGTTATGAGAAAGCTCCGGGAGAGGCTGGATTCTTGGAATGGGAAAGTGTTATCTGCTGGTGCTAAATTGATTCTCATTAAGCATTGCCTTCAAGATGTTCCTATCTATTATATCTCTCTTCTAGAGCCTCCTAAATGTGTTATTAAAGCTATGGTTCGGATGATTTCTAATTTTTCTCTCTCTAGATTCTCTCTCTAGGCGAGTTCTTTTCCTAGGGTTTCCCTAGGGTTTCTGGCCGGTTGCCATGGCTGCCCCAGCCTCCTTCTTCCCGTCCTTGAATTCTAGTTCCCCTAATCCTTATTATTCCCCTTCGGCGCTGCAGATTCCGAACCCTAGTAACTTTGCGGCGCAGAACCATAATGCGGCGCAGCCTTTTAATGCAAACCCTAATCAAGCGCCGAACACTTCCAATCCTTCCCCGCCTTTGCAAGTTAACCCTACTACTAACCAGATCGTTGCCAACGTAGAAATTCAGTCAGCAATTGCAAAATCAAACCCTACTTCTTCAACCCAGGTTTCAAAATCATTTGCAGATTTGTTTTCTCAACCTGCAAAACCTTCTTACAATGGTATTATGGCTTCCACAAATAATGTTGTAGATGCTGCCATTTCACTTGGAAATTATAAAGGTACGCCTTCGGTGAAGTTTTCTAAAGAACTGATTGATGTTTTTGCCAAGCCTTTTCAATTCACTCTTGTTGGTAAGTTTACACATGGGCGGCATTCCATGGAGGATGCGAGGATTGCCTTTGCTAAATTCCAACTTAAGGGTAATTATAAACTTGGGCATTTAGATAATCGACATCTATTAATCCAATTGTCTATTGAAGAGGATTATCAACGTCTGTTTATGAAGGATGTGTGGTATGTTACTCGCTTTCCTATGCGTACGCTAGCTTGGTCCCCATCTTGGAGGCCTGAATTAGAGTCTCCCATTGTCCCGGTGTGGGTTGGATTTCCAAGCTTGCCGGTGCATTTGATGAATAAACGATTTCTATTTGCTGCAGCCTCCAATATTGGTACTCCTCTCTCTCTGGATAAAGCTATGGCTGAATTTTCTAGGCCTAGTATTGCTAAAGTGCTGATTCAACTCGATGTTACAAAGAAGCTACCTCACGAAATCTTTATTGACTGTGGGGATGCTTGTCCTAGCTTCTATCAGAAGGTCGAATATGATAATTTGCCGAAGTATTGTAAGCATTGCTGGGCTTTTGGACATGATATTTCTTCATGTAGAAAGGCTAACCCTAATCTGGCTGCATCCAAGCCAATGGTGAATAAAGGTAAATCTGAGAAGGTGTATGTAGCTAAAAAGAATGATGCTGCTCCTAATGATATGAAAGAAGGTTTGATGAATAAACCTAATGAAGATCCCAAGTCTGCTTTGAAACCTGCTAGTGAGCCACATATTGGGTCTAGTAGTGGTGTTAAAATAGTTGGTGGTGTTCCAGAAGTTGAGGTCATTGATCTTGGTTCCGGGGCTGTTCAATCGAAGGGTTTGGCCCCCGCAATGGCTAAAAGAGGTATGCCTCTTCCTGCTGCTGTCAATATGGCGTTACAAAAAGCAAGTGCTGCGACTATCCAAAAGAAGGGTGAGCTTTCTCAAAAGGATCTGCAAGATGAAAGTAATCAGGGGGTGGTTGATGATTCCTTGAAGATTCAGCAGGTAGAAGCTCATTAAGATGGGATTAATATAGATGAGCATGGAAATGAAATGTCATCCATTATTCAAAAGGTGGAATTATATAGAGTGGAGCAACAATCTGCCTTTGCGGAAAATAGTATCTCTACAAATCTGATTAATCATGGTGTCTCTTCAGAGACTCCAAATGCTTATGTTGATGGTTTGAACTTATCTCCTCGTGGTTATAATACAGCTATGGCTGGTTCTACTCCTTTTGCTAATAATTCTTCCCAAGAGGTGGATGCGGAAGGCTTTACAAAAGTTATTTCTAAGAGGAATCGGAATAGATACTCTTCTCCCTCTCATTAATTCGCATGGTGAGTCCTTTATTCTCTTTTCTAAAATTTATCAATGGTATCTATGATATTTTGGATTTTTTTTTTTTTTTTTTTTTTTTTTTTTTTGGAGACGGTACTCCCTAGATTTTATAAATTAAAAGCAAAGGTACAAAAAATGGTGGGGGACGTGACGGCCTTAACCACCGGAAAATAAAGTCTAGGGGAGGATATTATACAAGCCATAAGACCTCTACAAAAGGAAGGGGAGAAAACATGAAACAACTGAAACAAACTCAAAAAACCTAACGTCTAAGATAAGGGATTGAGGTCTTATCACTAAGATAAGGCCCCTTACAAGAGAGAGGCAGCTCTATCACTGAATTAAACAAGACATCCATGCCATGATCCGCAACAAAATTTGCAATTCCATCTGCGACCTTATTTCCTTCCCGAAGAATATGAGAGAATCGAATCTGAATGGGGATAATAATTCATTTTATTTCCTGGATATAATGCCAAATATTCCAAGGAATAAGACACGAATTATGAAGGATTCTAACAAGAACCTCGGAGTCCATTTCAACCCATAAAAACTGAAAACCTCTCTCTATAGCAATCCGAATGCCATCCAAAACAGCACGAACTTCAGCCACCAAATTAGAAGCAATTCCATAAAAATTACCGAAAGCACAAACCATATTACCCTCGAAATCTCTAAAAATACCACCACCTGAAGCAATACCCGGATTGTGTCTAGAAACTCCATCAGTATTTAACTTAATCTGACCATGGATAGGGAAATTCCAAAAAACTAACCGGGGATGACGGAAAGGCAACTTTTACGCAGAAATATGAAAGAAATCCAGCACATGAGAGTCAAAAGAATCACTAGGAAGCATGATATGGAAAGCCTTACCAATATCCTCAATTTGAAGTTGCACTTGCAAGATAACCTTATTAATATTCATAGGGCAACCCTCAAACCGAGCCTTATTTCTCGCCTTCCAAAGGGACCAACAAATAAAATGGGGCAGTAATAAGGAGAGCCATTTAATAAAAGAGGAAGCCTTTAAAGGAACATCTTGAAACCAAGAAGACAACCTTTGAGACACAGAATCGCCATGAAGTCGCATCCCAATGAGACCTCCAAAAAACTCCCAAACAGCCTTAGCAACTTGACCATGCAATAGAATATGGGATAAAGTTTCAAGGGATTTAATCAGACTACAATCACATTGAGAAACCAAAGAAATACCTCGTTTCTGAATACCATCATCCGTGGGCAAGGCGTTCTTAAGCACTTTCCACATGAAAACCGAAACTTTAAGAGGAATATGTTTATGCCAACATCTAGAAAAAAGATTGCTAGACGCTCTAGATTGACGGCAAACTTTCCAAGCTGAAGAAATAGTGAATTTACCCGTTAAAGGAGTCCAAAAAGGAATATCCGCCCCATCACTAATTGAAACAAGTCTAGACAGCAGAAGGTCTAAAACTTGCTGCCCATATACTTGCCGAATATGGTCCTCACGAGGAACGCCATTCAGAAAAAGCGAAGCAATAGGAGCATGCGCATTATCTTGAAGAATAAGATCCGGGCTCAAACAATTCTCTTGAATAGAAATACTACCTTCTTTAATACCCCAAAATAAACGATCTTCCACCAAATTCTTCGCAGCCAACATTCTTTTCCAAATATGAGAGCAGCCCGTGCGGAAAGATGCATCCATTGGGTGAGAGTTGTGACAATATTTCTCCATAAGAAATCTGGACCATAGAGAATCTCCACTGCGAAAACGCCACCACAATTTCATAGCAAAGGCCATAGACATCTCTTCAAATTTTCTAAAACCCAAACCCCCCTCTTCAAGAGGCCAATAGAATTCTTTCTTTGATACCCAATGACATCGCTTAATACCATCCATATTACTCCAAAAAAAAATTGGAGATAAGGCGGGTCATATTGTTTATAGTACCTTTGGGAGGCTCAAGAAGAGATATGTAGTATATCGGAATAGCTTGTAGACATGATTTGATCAGAATTATCTTAGCACCTAAAGATAACATCTTGCCTTGCCAAGATTCCAAACGATCTTCCATTTTCCTTATAACCGGAGCAAAGAGAGCATGAACCCTCCTACCCGAGTACAAAGGACAGCCCAAGTAGATAATAGGAAGCTGTTTTTGTTGAAAACCAGTCCAACTAGCCACCAAATCAGCCCTATCCATATCTCCTCTATCAAGAATAAAACATGATTTCGCCACACTAACCAATTGCCCTGAGAAATCTTGGTAAGAATGAAGAAAGTTCATATGCATATCAATGGAGAGCTTGCTACCATTGCAGAAAATTAGCACATCATCCGCATTAGAAAGATGAGAAACAAAAGGAGCATGGATAGCACCCGAATGATAAATAAGATGAGGATGATTCTCATGAAGAGTATTAAGGCCACGACTTAAAACTTCAGCTGCGATAATGAATAACGAGGGAGAAACCGGGTCACCTTGGCGGAGGCCTCTTGCCGACGAAAAATATCCAACTGCTTCCCCATTAATTAGAATTGAAAACCAGCAATCCGATATGCAACGAAAAATCATGTCAATCCAGAATTCAGAAAAACCGAATTGTCTCATTATCTTAGTCAAGGCAAACCAAGATAGACGATCATACGCCTTGGCCATGTCAAGCTTCAACGCAATATTGCCACCAAAAACCTTCCGATTAATAGAGTGAATTAATTCTTGAGCAAGTAAGACATTCTCATGAATAAGACGGCCTTTAATAAAGCCACTTTGTTGAGGGGAAATAATACGAGGAAGAATTGAAGCAAGACGCCCAATTTAAAAGCTTCGTAACCACCTTATTAGAAAAGTTGCAAAGACTAATTGGTCTCCATTCAGAAAACGAATTAGGGGCTTCTACCTTAGGAAGAAGCACAATAGTAGTACTTGTCCAACCCCTTGGCATACGAAAGCCTGCAAAGAATTCCAAAACAGCTCGAAGAAGATCATTTTTGATGAATCCCAACATTTGTGATAAAATTCTCCATTAAAGCCATCCGGACCAGCCGCACTAGCACCGGACATAGAGAAAACCACTTCATGAAGTTCTTCAATTGAAGGAATAGCAGTAAGATGGGCATTGTCAGCCTCATTAAGAATTCTAGGAATATGATCAAGCAAATGCTGGGAAGAACAAATATGATTACCAGTCAACTGATCCGAGAAAAAACGAATAGCTTCATTCTGAATTTCAGAGGCCTCCTCCAACCAGGCCCCATTTGTGTCTTGAATTCTATGAATGTGTAATTTTAACCTCTTCTTCTTTACATAAGAGTGGAAAAATTTGGTGTTACGGTCCCCATCCTTTAACCAAGCCAAATTTGCTTTTTGCATCCAGAATTCTTCTTCGATCTTTAAACGATAAATCAAATGAGCTTGGGCTAAGTGCAACGCAGCTCTATTATCCTCAGAAGGATCTTGATCAAAAGCTAATTCCTTCGCTGTAACCTCATCCTCAGCTAGCCTTACTTGTTGATCAATACGCCCAAAAACCTCTTTATTCCAAATTTGAATGCGATGCTTCAACCTATTCAATTTTTTGGCAAATTTAACCATAGGTCTCCCATCCATGTGTTCAGCCCAAGAAGTTTCCACAATAGAGAGAAAAGACTCATGTTTCAACCAAACATTCATAAATCGAAAAGCCCCCTTTTTAGCCCCAGCCGAAAGAATTATATTAATAAGAAGAGGAGAATGATCTGAGCATGTTCGACTTAAATGAGTAATCGAAGTGCTATGAAACTCATTAAGCCAATCAGAATTATAAAAGGCTCTATCAAGCCGCTACCAAATAGTTGCTGGACCCTCTCTATTGTTCAGCCACGTAAAACCATTACCAAGAAAACCACCATTAATAAGGTTAGAAATTTGAACCATATCAGAAAATTCAGCCACTTTAGCTTCCGTTACCGGACGACCTCCCATCTTGTCACATTGATCTAAAACCGAATTAAAATCACCCACAACTAGCCAAGGTGCATTAATGGTGCTGCGATCAATGAGATAATCCCAAAGATCCCTTCGTTGATACTAACTACAACTTGCATACACAAAAGTCACATTAACCCTATTTGGCCAAAGAACATGAGAAACCCTAACCGAGATAGCCTGCTCAACATTATCCAAAATTTCACATTCAACTCCTTGCTTCCAGAATAACCAAATACTGCTTTTCTCATTAGAAATACCACCAATACATCTAAGATGTCTTATATAATGCTGAACAAGAGAATCATCCAACATAGGTTCATATAAAGCAAGAACCGAAACATTATGTAATCTCATAAGACGTTTAATACGCCTAACAGAAGAAGCATTACCCATACCTCTAACATTCCAACTAAGAATACTAGCCATAGGAAACATTAAGATATGCAAACAAAAGAGAGGGCTTTCAAGCCAAAACATCATCGGGGGAAGTACCCCCATCATTTACCTCAAAAACTGGAATATTCTCACCTCTTGGAGCCCTTGGAGAAAGGTTAAGATCCCCCATTAAGCTGCCACTAATATCCCGAGCCACCATACTTTTAGTAATAATAACTTCAGAGTCAGAATCGTGTTTGTTATCTGAGAAGGCAAGATCATTTTGACCATTTATAACTAAATCATGAAGTTCATCTTCTAGGTCAATTGAACCATGCATCTCTTAGAAGGGAAAAAAGGCTTATCCGTCTTCATGGAGCTTCCTTTTTTGCTATTTCTGAGCCTAAGATCACTCAATTTCAGCGTATAATGGTTCAAAGGAAGATGGGCTGTATTGGGAGTTTTTCTAATTGCAATGGAAAAATTTGGTTCTTTTGGAAGCATGGTTTTGATTGTCAAGTGGTTCAAGACACTTCTCAAGCATTATCTATTCAGATTTCTCATACTCTTTGGAATTCTAGTATTCATATTACGGTTGTTTATGCTAGTTGTAACCGTTATGATCGTAGAGAATTATGGGATCATTTGATGGATTTCAGCTCTTGTAACACTCCTTGGATGGTTATTGGTGACTTTAACTGCGTTCTTGACCAATCTGAAAAAGTTGGTGGCAAACCTATTCGGAGAAAGGTTGTGGCAGAATTTTCAGACATGATGCAATTTTCAGGGCTACTGGATGCTGGATATTTGGGAAATATGTTTACTTGGGTTGATAAACCTAGGGGACGGCCCACTATTTTTCAGAGATTGGATAGAGCCCTCTACAACAATCTTTGGTTGGACACATTCCATATTATTTCGGTCTCACATATTAATCGCACTTGCTCTGATCATTCCCGTCTTGTGGTACAAGTCAAAGAAACGGCTGATGTTACTAGAGGTTCATTTCGGTTCATTAATGTTTGGCTTAAAGATGCTTCTTTTCTTCCTATTCTTGGAAAGATTATATGGATGGTAGACCAATGGTTCATTTTGCTAAGAAGCTCGCTCGCCTTAGAAAATGCATTTCAGCCTGGAACAAGGATGTTTTTGGGAGGGTGGACCAAAAGGTTCGCATGGCTGAAGATGAGGTCAATAAAAAGGAAGTGGAATTCCAAGCTAATGATTCAGATGAAAATAGGACAGCTCTTAATCTGGCCCAAGCTTAATACGGATGGGGCTGCGAAGGGAAATCCGGGCATTATTTCTGGAGGGGGTATTTTTCGTAATAGGCAAGGCAAGATTTTGTTTGCTTATTCCAGATTTTATGGAGAGGGATCTAATATGATTGCTGAGGCAAAGGCTGTTCTGGATGGTCTTTTGTGTGCTTTCCGGTTTGGTATTTCTTCGCTTTGGTTAGAAATAGACTCGGAAGTTCTTTTAAACATCTTAATTCAGGAATATCATATTCCTTGGAGTATTTGGTATGAAGTCCTTCACATCAAAAGGCTTATCTCTTTTTTTTTTTTCCCTAATTTAATTTAATTCATAGTTGAACTCAATACATAATCATCAGCAGAAGCGCCTAGGAGACAAATCCTAGGGAGAGAAAAACTTCTCTCTAACTTCTCTCTGATTGGAGTAAGGGTTACACATATTTTGCGCGAAGGGAACCAAGTTTCTGATCGTTTGGCTAATGTTGCTGTAGTGACTAAAGCTAACTCGGAGTATTATTATTTTGATGAGCTTCCACATTCATGTAAAGGAGCTTATTCGTTGGATAGAGCTTCTACTCCTTATATTAGATCTTATCATTAGACTCCTATGGCTAGATATTTGTATAGGCTGTTCTCGTTATTTAGTAGTCACCCCTCCCTCTTTTGTAGAGGACCTTACAATTTGTGTAAGGCCTCCTCCCCGTTTATCTATGCTCAGGTGGTTATGGCCGTCATGTCCCCCACCTCGTTTGTAATGCTTTTATTTCATATTAATAAAATCTAGGGAGTACCGTCTCCTTTCGCTAAAAAAAAATTTCTAATTTTTTCTGGAGTAATAATATTGATGGGAGTCACAAATGTCACTGGATTGCCTCTAAAGAATTATTTTTTCCATATGAGGAAGGTGCTCTTGGTCTTCGATCTTTTCATGATATGTCTAAGGCCTTTTCCATGAAACTTTGGTGGAGGTTTAGAACCACAAATTCTTTATGGGTGGAGTTCATTAAAGAAAAATATTGTCATGATCTTCACCCAATAGATGCTGATCTTCGGGTGGGAAGTTCCCATGTGTGGCGTAGGATGCTTGGGGTTAAGGATTTTGTGGAAGAGCGTATGTCTTGGGGTGTTGGTAATGGAGCTATTTCAGTTCATGAAAGGTGGCTTCCAACCAATATTCCTTGGCCTACTCTTGAGCATGAGTAGATTCTCAATCTTTTTGTATAAGACCTCCCCCCTAGCTGTTTTTTTTGGTGGTTAAGGCCGTCATGTCCCCCACCTTTGTTTTGTATCTTTTCTCTTTTTATTAATAAAATCTAGGGAGTACCGTCTCCTTTCACCAAATAAAAAAGAAAAAGCAATGCATGAGAGAAGTCTACTAGCATGACAATTCATAGTTATAGTAACTAAGCATGAAATAAACATAAGTAGAGCAGATCTAAAATATTTAAGCATGCTATGAACACAAAAACCTGTAGGAATTCGTTAGAACCAGTTTTGCAGGAAAGGGGAGCCGTACGGCAAGAACACAGGCGTACAGGGGAGCCGTGCTGACCCTAAGTACAGAAACACTAGAAACACGCAGAATTGCAGTTTTGAAGAAAAAGAGCGCACGGGGCAGTTAGAACACACACAAAATCATGAATTAATGAAAGTCAGACCCTCTTAAGTTTTGAAAAAGGTTTTAAAAAAAAAGTGTCCCTAGCAGAGTCACCACTGTGAATGCGCATGATTAAAATTGAGAGTCGCCATGTTGTTTTATTTGTAGTTAAAACATTGAAAAAACCATTTATGAGAATGATAGGGTTCGGGGGTCAAATTACAATAAGAGAAGAATATTCATGTGATCACTCCTATTGCTCGACGAATCGGTCTTTCTATCATGATCAATGTTTGTGTATGTGTTATTGTTTGAGACCGGATCCAATGATTGCCTACGTTCTTCTTATCGTGAGAAGCTCAGGTCGGCGTAGTTCATTGATGAATTTAGATTAGAGAGATGAAGCGGGATCATACATAAAGAGGGGGAAAGATTAGGGTTAGAAGTAGTTCCTAGATCATATTAGGGTTTGATGAAACCCTAGGATTATCATTGGCTATGTTATGTGCACATAAATAAGGATTAAAACCCTAGATCTAGTATGTTATGTAGAATAAGTCTTAAATCTAGCGTAATAATAAGAACATCATGAATACATATGCATGAACATGTAAAACATGAAGATCGATACCCTAAATATGGTATATATTATGAGTTTAGACTAAGAATATGAAGAACGCATGAAGAACATATGAATATGAATGAATAAACATAATGAAAACATGCATAAAATAGATCTAGCCTAAGAAAAAAACAAGAACATAAGTAAAAAGGGTTAGGAGACTTACCTTGATTGTTAAGAACCATGATTGAAGCTTCTTGATGATTTGAAGAGGCTTCGAGGGTGCCAGAAAGGCTTAAACTTGGAGTTTTCTCGTCAGTTTTGACTCTGAAACTCGCAGAATGAATTGTGTGATCAATTGGGGGAGGGGAGGACCCGTATTTATAGTTTTCCTTGAGACAAAAAGACTGGCCGTGTGGCCAGTGAAAGACTGACCGCATGGCCACTTCTGCTAGATCGCGTGGTTATCAAGATTTTGATGAGATCTTATCACTTTGTTCTCGGGATTTGGTCAATATCCTGATAGAAACTGTTTTGGAGTTGATTTCGTCAATCTGGAACTCTGGAGAACTGCTGGATAAGTCCCTGTCAGGTTTTTATTGCCTAAAAGGTCCTTAGAGGTCCCTAAAGGTCTAGGAAGTCCTCATGCTTTAGGTCGGGTACTAACACCTTAGACCTGAGATTATCATGGTCTTCCACATGATAAACATTATGTTTGACATAGTCAAACGCTACCTTTAACCGGGTAGTTATAAAGGCTATGATTGGCATAATCGGATTCTTGTAGGGAAGAATGATAAGTCAAGATGGGTTTTGTCTCTCTGTCAAGAGAGATATCTGCTTGGCCACTCGATGAGTGAGATTGATGATAGTGTATGGACATACCCAAATGAATTGATGTGTTCAATGTCATTTGCTCATATCAATCTACTCGGGATCGAGAAAGCATTGGACAACATAAGTTGATGTGGACCATGACTTATGTCTAATATGATATCGCGTGACAAAAGGATTGTGATATGTTCTATAAGGTAGCTTTGGACTTTCAAAGTTATACTAATTGGGTAGTCATAAGGGCTTGCTAGAGTCCGCTTATGACTTACGGGTTCTGAATGTTTCGGACTCGTTGCCAACTTAGTATAATCCTATTGGGTTACACACAATATAACGGATTGGAAAAAGTCTAAAAATCAGGGAATTGAGAAATGGCCACCGTACAAATGTGTATATGGCGTACGGCCCCTGGTGAGCCGTACGGCCGGCTTCCCGTAACTGGCCAGATTCTTCAGATATCTTGTGTGACAAGGAATCCCGATCCCAAACGGAATTAGGTCAAGCCCTCATATAAATATATGCAGCCGGGTTTGACAGCCTCTAATGTTGATTTTAGAAATCATAACACATTGTTTTAGAAACAATAAAATATAGAGAAGCAAGATTATTTATTTTGAGATTGAGAATCATCAAAATACAATAATCGATGAAGCAAAATAATTCCTACGAAGAAAGTTTCTTCATCAAGCCTTGGATCTAGCAATCAACCAAGAAGGTGTTCTTGAGTCCGTTCGACGTGTGGATACCGATAGAGGGTGTTCGCTTTAGCACCTCAAAGTCCGTGTTCATGGATTCGATCTTCAAGGGTTAGTTTCTTTCATATTGTATTTAATTTAATCAACATGCACGGATCCGGGCTCATGGGTGTTTGATCTCATGTTTTATTCCGCTGCGCATGATGCATCAAAACCCAACAGTGGTATTAGAACCCCATTCATCGTTGATTATTTTAATACACCATGTTCAAATTATTAAATTCGATTATTTGATTTTGCATGATGATAAAGATGAATATGTGATTAGGGTTTATGAGCATGAATATGGGGATTTTGTGATTATTATATTGATGTGATCTATATGATTAATTTCATGTTTGGGATATCAATAAATAATTGGATTATATGTATTGATAATTTAGATCTAATTTATGAGAATGATAGGGTTCGGGGGTCAAATTACAATAAGAGAAGAATATTCATGTGATCACTCTTATTGCTCGACGAATCGGTCTTTCTATCATGATCAATGTTTGTGTATGTGTTATTGTTTGAGACCGGATCCAAGGATTGCCTACGTTCTTCTTATCGTGAGAAGCTCAGGTCGGCGTAGTTCATTGATGAATTTAGATTAGAGAGATGAAGCGGGATCATACATAAAGAGGGGGAAAGATTAGGGTTAGAAGTAGTTCCTAGATCATATTAGGGTTTGATGAAACCCTAGGATCATCATTGGCTATGTTATGTGCACATAAATAAGGATTAAAACCCTAGATCTAGTATGTTATGTAGAATAAGTCTTAAATCTAGCGTAATAATAAGAACATCATGAATACATATGCATGAACATGTAAAACATGAAGATCGATACCCTAAATATGGTATATATTATGAGTTTAGACTAAGAATATGAAGAACGCATGAAGAACATATGAATATGAATGAATAAACATAATGAAAACATGCATAAAATAGATCTAGCCTAAGAAAAAAACAAGAACATAAGTAAAAAGGGTTAGGAGACTTACCTTGATTGTTAAGAACCATGATTGAAGCTTCTTGATGATTTGAAGAGGCTTCGAGGGTTGAGTTTTCTCGTCAGTTTTGACTCTGAAACTCGCAGAAGGAATTGTGTGATCAATTGGGGGAGGGGAGGACCCGTATTTATAGTTTTCCTTGAGACAGAAAGACTGGCCTTGTGGCCAGTGAAAGACTGACCGCATGGCCACTTCTGCCAGATCGCGTGGTTATCAAGATTTTGATGAGAGCTTATCACTTTGTTCTCGGGATTTGGTCAATATCCTGATAGAAACTATTTTGGAGCTGATTTCGTCAATCTGGAACTCTGGAGAACTGCTGGATAAGTCCCTGTCAGGTTTTAATTGCCTAAAAGGTCCTTAGAGGTCCCTAAAGGTCTAGGAAGTCCTCATGCTTTAGGTCGGGTACTAACACCTTAGACCTGAGATTATCATGGTCTTCCACATGATAAACATTATGTTTGACATAGTCAAACGCTACCTTTAACCGGGTAGTTATAAAGGCTATGATTGGCATAATCGGATTCTTGTAGGAAAGAATGATAAGTCAAGATGGGTTTTATCTCTCTGTCAAGAGAGATATCTGCTTGGCCACTCGATGAGTGAGATTGATGACAGTGTATGGACATACCCAAATGAATTGATGTGTTCAATGTCATTTGCTCATATCAATCTACTCGGGATCGAGAAAGCATTGGACAACATAAGTTGATGTGGACCATGACTTATGTCTAATATGATATCGCGTGACAAAAGGATTGTGATATGTTCTATAAGGTAGCTTTGGACTTTCAAAGTTATACTAATTGGGTAGTCATAAGGGCTTGCTAGAGTCCGCTTATGACTTACGGGTTCTGAATGGTTCGGACTCGTTGCCAACTTAGTATAATCATATTGGGTTACACACAATATAACGGATTGGAAAAAGTCTAAAAATCTGGGAATTGAGAAATGGCCACCGTACAAATGTGTATATGGCGTACGGCCCCTGGTGAGCAGTACGGCCAGCTTCCCGTAACTGGCCAGATTCTTCAGATATCTTGTGTGACAAGGAATCCCGATCCCAAACGGAATTAGGTCAAGCCCTCATATAAATATATGCAGCCGGGTTTGACAGCCTCTAATGTTGATTTTAGAAATCATAACACATTGTTTTAGAAACAATAAAATATAGAGAAGCAAGATTATTTATTTTGAGATTGACAATCATCAAAATACAATAATCGATGAAGCAAAATAATTCCTACGAAGAAAGTTTCTTCATCAAGCCTTGGATCTAGCAATCAATCAAGAAGGTGTTCTTGAGTCCGTTCGACGTGTGGATACCGATAGAGGGTGTTCGCTTTAGCACCTCAAAGTCCGTGTTCATGGATTCGATCTTCAATGGTTAGTTTCTTTCATATTGTATTTAATTTAATCAACATGCACGGATCCGGGCTCATGGGTGTTTGATCTCATGTTTTATTCCGCTGCGCATGATGCATCAAAACCCAACAATGGTATTAGAGCCCCATTCATCGTTGATTATTTTAATACACCATGTTCAAATTATTAAATTCGATTATTTGATTTTGCATGATGATAAAGATGAATATGTGATTAGGGTTTATGAGCATGAATATGGGGATTTTGTGATTATTATATTGATGTGATCTATATGAATAATTTTATGTTTGGGATATCAATAAATAATTGGATTATATGTATTGATAATTTAGATCTAATTTATGAGAATGATAGGGTTCGGGGGTCAAATTACAATAAGAGAAGAATATTCATGTGATCACTCCTATTGCTCGACGAATCGGTCTTTCTATCATGATCAATGTTTGTGTATGTGTTATTGTTTGAGACCGGATCCAAGGATTGCCTACGTTCTTCTTATCGTGAGAAGCTCAGGTCGGCGTAGTTCATTGATGAATTTAGATTAGAGAGATGAAGCGGGATCATACATAAAGAGGGGGAAAGATTAGGGTTAGAAGTAGTTCCTAGATCATATTAGGGTTTGATGAAACCCTAGGATCATCATTGGCTATGTTATGTGCACATAAATAAGGATTAAAACCCTAGATCTAGTATGTTATGTAGAATAAGTCTTAAATCTAGCGTAATAATAAGAACATCATGAATACATATGCATGAACATGTAAAACATGAAGATCGATACCCTAAATATGGTATATATTATGAGTTTAGACTAAGAATACGAAGAACGCATGAAGAACATATGAATATGAATGAATAAACATAATGAAAACATGCATAAAATAGATCTAGCCTAAGAAAAAAACAAGAACATAAGTAAAAAGGTTAGGAGACTTACCTTGATTGTTAAGAACCATGATTGAAGCTTCTTGATGATTTGAAGAGGATTCGAGGGTGCCAGAAAGGCTTAAACTTGGAGTTTTCTCGTCAGTTTTGACTCTGAAACTCGCAGATTTGTTTTGAATTCTGGTTTTCTGATTGTTCTGTAAATCGTTTACAGAATTCGAATCAGGAACTGAATCTGGTTTCAGATGGCAGGTTTTTGAAACCGTGTTTCCTGAAATATGATTTAATCCAGAAAATTGCAGAAATCAGAGTTCTGAATAGTTCAGAATTGCTGTAGTATATGAAATTGATGAGACAATGAATGATCTTGAAACAAGTTTCTTTTCTATACAGAAATGTGAATGCCTCTTGGCTTAGTTTCGGTCGTATGGAATAATTACTTGGTTTCTTGATCTGCGAATTTGAAGGTTTCAGAATTTATCCCTATAAACAAAGTGCAAATTGTTTGCAGAGAATGAAACTAAATTTGGATTAATTCATTGTATGGACCAGTGGCAGGCTTACGCCTTGTTTCTGGGAATGCGAATGAAATATCCAATCTGTAAATTGTTTACAGAGAATTTAGATTCCGTCCCCATTATACTGCTTTATAATTAAATCACAAGATTTTGCTTCTGTTAATTAAAGAGGATCTTCCGGTCTTCACTCTGTTAATTAATTTGATTAGTTAACATCCACTATGCGAATGAAATATCCAATCTGTAAATTGTTTACAGGGAAGCCAATAAATCTGATCCGGACCACAAAATGGATTGCTGCTCTTGGATTTGATGAAGAAATTGGGGCCCATAAATATAACGGAAGTGTGCAGCTCGAAGAACCCCATTATCAAATAAAGAAGAGACCCCCACATGATTTCCCGGAAGGGCTAAACGAGGACCATCCACCCAATTTTCGTGAACAGAGATATACCCGTCTCGAATTCTCCATCCAATATTTGGTTCAACAAAGTCTTTAGCATAAATCATACGAGACCAAATGTGAGAAGCATAAGAAGGTTTATCGGCATCCATAGGATGAGTCCCGAAACAATATTTAGCATTCATAAAATCAGACCAAATAGAGGGGGTGCCACGGAACCGCCACCAAAGTTTCATTGCAAAAGCTAGAGAAATCTCCTAAAATCTGCGTAAGCCAAGGCCTCCTTCATCAAAAGGACGAAACATTAACTCTTTCTTTATCCAATGACACTTCCTTTGACCCTCTTCATCACACCAAAAGAAATTGGAGATCAATCTATACATTGACTTGATGACAGATTTAGGAGGATCAAGAAGCGAGATGAAATAAAGAGGAATAGCTTGGAGACAAGTCTTTATAAGAGTGACCTTGGCCCCGAACGTTAAAATCTTACCTTGCCAAGTTGCTAATCTATCTTCCATCTTCTTAATGACCGGAGCAAAAAGGGAAATTTTCTTTCTTCCCACATAGAGAGGGCATCCCAAATACATAATAGGAAGAGCTTTCTTTTCAAAACCCTTTGCAGCCGAGATAAGAGAGTCTTTTTGATCGTCATTTACACCTGTGAGAAAACAAGATTTATGCACGCTAACAAGCTGTCCCGAAAAGTCTTAGTACCACCTCAAACATCGCATATGGCCGTCTAAAGAGTTCTTTGCTCCATTACAGAAAATGATGATATCATCCGCATAAGAAAGGTGCGAGACCATGGGAGTGTGAATATGAGCTCTATATCGGAAATGAGGATGATCAGTGTGCAATCTATTTAGACCTCTACTAAAAACTTCAGCCGCAATAATAAAAAGAGTAGGAGAGAGAGGGTCTCCTTGTCGAAGACCCCTAGCGGAGGGGAAGAAACCAGCACTTTTACCATTTACTAGAACCGAGAACCAACAAGAGGAGATGCACCAGAAAATGAAATCATTCCAAATCTCAGAAAAACCAAATTTCCTCAAAACTTTAATCAAGGCAAACCACGAAATTTTGTCATAAGCTTTAGCCATGTCGAGCTTTAGACAAACATTTGATCCCTGAACTTTCTTCCTTAGAGACTGCATTAATTCTTGGGCCAAAAGAATATTCTCATGGATTAAACGGCCCTTAACAAAACCACTTTGTTGGGGGGAAATAATCCTAGGGAGAATAGAAACCAACTGATTATTAAGAAGCTTGGTGATAACCTTGTTAGCAAAATTGCATCAGCTAATAGGTCTCATCTCGGAGAAAGACGTAGGAGCACTAATTTTCGGAATCAAGACAATAGTAGTAGAGGTCCAACTTCGAGGCATGGGATGACCAGAGAAAAACTCCAGAATAGCTCTATGAAAATCAAGCTTGATAATGTCCCAACAAACCTTGAAGAACTCTCCTGTATACCCATCCGGTCCCGCTGCACTTTGACCACTCATTGACCAAACTGTGTCCTTGATTTCCATAAGCGTAGGGGCTGCCGTAAGCATTTCATTCTCGGCATTAGTAATAAGAGAAGGGATAACATCCAGAATTTCCTCCGAAGGATTATTATGAGGGCTTTGAAGTTGGTTAGAAAAGAAAGATACAGCAGCATTTTGAATACCATCCTTTGTCTCCACCCAAATACCATTCTCATCCTTAATTCGATGAATGTGAAGTTGTTGTCTTTTTTTCCGCACATAAGAATGAAAGAATTTAGTATTTCGATCCCCATCTTTTATCCACGAAATATTTGCTTTTTGGCACCAAAAATCCTCTTCTACCTTTAGCCTAGCAAGAAGATTAGCTCTAGACAAATTAAGAGCTGTAACCTTATCCTCAGAAGGATCATTTTGCAACTCAATTTCTCTTTCACAAACATCATCTTCTGCATCTTTAATATGTTGGTCAATTCTACCAAAAACCTCTTTATTCCAAGTTGAAATAACCTTTCTAAGACGCGCCAACTTCTTAGCAAAGTTTACCAACAGCCTGCCATCCATATTTTCAGCCCAAGAGACTTGAACCATCTTCACAAACGAATGATGTTTTAGCCACACATTTAGGAAACGGAAGGCACCTCTAGTAATATCAGCATGCAATTTAACCTGGAGTACAAGAGGACTATGATCAGAACAGGTTCTATTGATATGAGAAACTGAAGTTAAGTGAAACTTATTTATCCATTCATTGTTGTAAAAGGCTCTATCCAATCGTTGAGAAATAGAAGGCTTTCCTCTAGGCTTTTCAACCCAAGTAAATTTACTACCAATATACCCAGCATCGATTAATCCCGAGAATTGAATTGTGTTAGAGAATTCTGCTACCACTCTATTTCGAATAGGTTTGCCTCCCACCTTTTCCGATTGATCAAGAACACAATTAAAGTCCCCAATAACAAACCAAGGATCAGAACAAGAGCTAAAATTCATCAAGTAATCCCACAATTCCCTTCTATCATATCGGTTACAACTAGCATACACAATTGTAAGGAAAACATGAGTATCCCAACAAATGTGAGAAACCTGAAGAGTAAGAGCTTGATTTGTATCATGGACCACGCGACAATCAAAACCATCCTTCCAAAAAATCCAGATCTTACCATTGCAATTAAAAAGACTACCATTACAACCAAACTTTCTTTGAAACATCAAAATTTGAGACGAAGGGGTCATAGGTTCAGCTAGGGCAAATAAAGACGCACCATGTAAACGGAGCAGCCTTTTAACCCTTCTGATCGAAGCCTTATTACCAATACCACGAACATTCCAAAATAACATAGCTACCATTGGAAACCAAGGGGAAAAAATAAGAGAACCTCACCAAAGGAGAACTAATGAGATGGAGAAACAGAGCTGCTACGATGCTTTCTGGATTTAACCTTTTGGAACCCATCAGCATCAATATTCGATGATCCTTGACTTGCAAACGGCGTAGAGCCAGCCCTGTCAGTCACAAAAGCAGTAGAAGAGGGTGCCCACGGAGAAAGATTCAAATTCTCAATAAAACCAGACCTCTTATAACTCGGGTCCGTCCCAGTCTCCAAAACATCACTAGGTGCACTCACATTAAGTGAAATATTATTTTCCTTATGTTGCTCCACATTCTTCACTATAATATCTAAGGTATTAACCTTTGGGGCCCCCTCTGTGTGACCGTGATTAGGATCACTAGGGTTAACCGTACTAACTATCCCATTATTTGGCATAATCACCAAATCAGGGAGAGGAGATCCTCGTTTAGCCATCTTGGGAATATTTGTCACTTTAACCGAGGCATCAACATAAATTGTTTCAAGTTCAATAGCTGCACCACCAACTTTAGCACCACTAATAGAAGCCCCCTTATTTAAATCTCCAGTCTTCAAGCCTCCCTTATTTTGATCATTCAACTGCTTATTCTCCTTCACACTTTGCTTAGGAATATAAATCTTGTCAATCTTTGCAACCGGGGTTGATTTCGCCTTGCTATCTTCAGACTTATGAGTAATAGGGTAAGGATTTGCCTTCCTACAGTTGGTAATGTCATGCCCCAAAATGAAACAATGCTTACAATACTTTGGAACATTGTCATATTCCACCTTTTGGTAAAAACTAGGAGACACATCCCCACAGTCAATGAAGATTTCAGGAGGAAACTTCTTAGTAGCATCCACTTGAATTAGGATTTTCGCAATGCTTGGTCTAGAAATTTCAGCGGTGGCCTTGTCGAGAGAAAGAGGGGTACCAATCATTGAGGCAGCCGCAAACAAAAAAGGCTTGTTCATCAAGTGGATCGGGAGGCCAGGGAACCCTACCCAAACTGGGACAATAGGAGACTCTTGCTCAGGTCTCCATGATGGTGACCATGCAAGAGTACGCATAGGAAACCGATCAACATACCACACATCCTTCATAAATAACCGTTGATAATCTTCTTCAGTTGATAATTGAATAAGCATATGGCGATTATCTAAATGGCCAAGCTTATAATTACCTTTTAAATGGAATTTTGCAAAGGCAATTCTAGCATCTTCCATAGAAGGCCTTCCATTTGCAAATTTACCAACTAAGGTAAACAAACTTAAACGGCTTAGCAAATTCAACCAGAACTTCCTTTAAAAGCTTAACAGCCGGCGTACCTTTATGAGATCCAGTTTGAATAGCTGAGAGAGAGATATTATTTGTATCTGTTGAAGTCCTTTGAGGAGACGGATTAGCAGGCTGGGTAAAAACATCAGCAAACGATTTGGATTGAGACGCGGAAGGGATTTGATTCAGATTAGGGTTAGAAGGGGCAGAATACGTGTTTGGCTTAGAGGACGTCGCAGTAGGGTTAGGTATCGCTGACACAAGAGTAGGGTTTGCATGGTCGTTGGGATTAACATGATTAGGGTTCACGAAAACAGGTTGTGATGGAGGAACATAGTACGGATTCTTATTGCTCGAATTCAAAGAGGGGAAAAGAGAGACCGTAGCAGCCATGGCCGCCGGCCAAGAGCCCTAGGGAGGAAACCCTAGCGACGGGAGGAGGAAACTATCTAGAGAGAGAAAGCTAGAGTTGAAAGCCTGTCACAAATCAAGTGAAATATGGATCTTAGCCCATTCAAATTATATTATACAAGAGTTGTATTTGAAGGTGTATAATTTAGTGGGAGTATTTATGAAATACATTATATATTTCTAAATGATAATGGTATGTGTAGACACCCCACCTTGGACCTCTCACCCCGATTGCATACATAGTGTTTTTATTTATCTTGTTTTTGTTAATTTCTGTTACTTCGATTAAGTTCCTAACTGATTCCGTTAGTTTTGGACTAAACTGAATAACAGAGTTAACTTTAGAGTCATTTTTGTCATTCTATCATTTTCAAAGGCGGGCGCCTCCCATAATGGTTATGTGCCGCGCGCGCGTTTGGTCTAAAAGGCCGGACCCGCGTGCGTCCCACAATGGCTGTTACGGGTTCCCACCAATTTTCCCTCATTTTTCTTATTTACAACATCTCTTATTGATCCAAAAAATCACCTTTTTATTACAACAACTCTTTTTATTTGTAATCTCCCAATCCCATTATTCTAGCCTTTTCCCTAAGAACCAAATATTTTCTCTTTATTATTTTTATTTTCCTTTATTCTTATTGGTCCCATGACCATTCTTTCTTTCCTCCCTTCTCCACCTATAAAAAAGACCTTATTGGTTCATTTCAAAGGAGGAATTTTTTACACCAAAAAGGACTCAACTTCTCTTCTCTACAAGAACTCTACACAAGTTCGTGCACATCATTTCCCTACAAACACACTATCTTCAAGTCAAAGTTTGAAGTTCCCTTTTTCTAAGGAACAATTTTTCTCCTCATTTATTTTACATGTCTTCTTGAATGTATGCAATCCCCATCAAATGGGACATGACCAAATGATCACTTCATTACATTGAAGTTGGTTAAAGGTTATCTCCCTACATTTTAATTCCCTTTAATTTCCTGATTTCTCATAATGTAATTGTTAGCACATATTTATATTAATAAAAGGACTTTTTATTCTAAGAACACCAAAAGTAGCAAGACCGGCTTTAGCCGGGCGGAGTGGGTGTTTAAGTACTTCCCACTCCGTAACCTAACCCTTGAACCCGTCTCTCCCGAATCTCTGGTTTTGTTTATAAAAATTAGGCTATATTAGGTTTTTCTTATGTTCCTTTAAAAACATAGGTGGCGACTCTAATCTTTAAAACCAAAAAGACATCCAGGATAATTCACGCGCTCTAGCCAAGCCGTGGTTTCCCCCGGGGTATCTCAAGTGGCGACTCCGCTGGGGACTGCATAGAGGGTTAAACTTGCGTTTTTTTATTTTGGTGTTCTTTTATCGTTTTCTGGGCATTCTGGTGAAAAGGGTGGGAAGCGTGCACCTCTGGCCTTCTCGGCCTAAGGCGCGCGCGTCCGAATCTTTGATCCAGAATCGCCCGCCTTCCATCTTGTCCTTCAATTCCATGTTTATGTGCTAACAATCACTGCAGGGGAAAAAGTTATTGTTTAGGGTCAAGGCAATCCCTTGAACCCATGAGTTTGCAGGTTTTCACCCAGAGTCGGGCGCCTCTGCCCTTCTTTCTCCAATGCGCGCGCCTCCCATATAGGCATCCCAACGCGCGCGCTTCTGGGTATTTTCCAGAAACAGAATAGTGCACAGAACAGAATGGTTGACAGTGTGTGGGCACCGTGGCCTGCACAAAACATCTTTTATATTTTGTTAATTTTTATCGGTCACACGGGTGATTCGAAAGTTGTAAATATGTGCTTATTTGCTTTTCTTTTCTTTTGAAAAAATAAAATAAAATATTTTTGTCACTTGGCTTGACCCCACACTACGTGCACAAATTCCTATTAATTGACCACTATTGAGTCGCACAAGATTATAACCCCAAACCCGTCGAGGCCCGTCCAAGAGAATTTCAAGCTCCACCCGACCTTGACTCTCTCGAAGCGGTAAACCTCAGCCCGTGGCATAGTTCATGACTACATGCCGGGGTGACCTTTAAGCCTCTCTTTAGCCAAGCACAAGCCAACACATTCTAGTTAAGGTATAACACTCCGTGACCAAGTCGGTTTTCATGTGCCAAGATTTCACTAAACTAATGTTTTCAAATCATACATGTCGTTTCCAAGAGAAACAAGTGGTTATTATGGACAAAATAAAAATCCGTCCCCGCATATATACTTTACTACATTAATTTAGTTTAATCCCATCATGTGTAGGATTCACAAGCGTGGTGGAATCCGATGAGTATATGGGACCGCGAGAAGGTCTATATACTAGTGTGACGATTCCACTATTTTTCTAGAAACCCCAAAAAGGACTACGTCCTTCCGACTTAATTAAAATAAAATAAAAAAAATCCTTATGTGGTTGAGTCTTTTTCTTGTTTGTGGGTCAAATAAATTTTACTCAAAAGGTGTTTGTGGGCCATCCTAAGATCAACTGTGTTTTTTTAATAGGTCCACATGGCTTCCAACAGCAACAACAACAATGGCAGAAATGTTTTAGTGTCCAACGAAGGGTTACTCAACATAATGAGAGCCATGGGGGAACAAAAAGATATACTTTCCGAGGATGCCCGCCGTAAAGATGATTTGTGGAAGCCTGTTTCGATCTTGAAAAGAGAATTCAAGAGGAAGAAGTTTCCGAATTCAAGGCCTGTCTTAATTACGAGAGGAGGATTCACAAAGAAGAGGTTTACGAACTCAAAGCCCATTTGAAAGAATTCACCGAAGGCAAGACAAAGGTCAACGATAATGCATGCTCTAATGTCTCTCCCCTCAAAAGCCACAAAGGTGCCGCCGAAAACCGAATTTTCACTCCTCTCCGAGGAATAACCCAAACCGAAGCATTTGAAACTTTGGTAGAAAATGGAAAGGTCAAACCTTTGGAAGGGTATAAGCCCAAGAAGATACCAAAAATCCATGCACATGGTTAATGGTGCAACTACCACAAGCATAGTGGCCATGCTACCGAGGGGTGCTTCACTCTCCGAGGCGTCATCCAAGATTTGATTGACAATGGTGACTTTACCGTGGGTGAAGAGTAACCGTTAGAGAGTCGCGAGATGCGCGAACTCATCAAGGAAGAGGCAATTGTTAAGCAAAGAATGACTTGGGTTTGAAATGGGGAGAACTACAACAACGACAACAACATTCTCCGTTTCTCTTTCTCTACCTAGCTTAAAAAAGAAAAGAGTCAAAAGTCCTGTAATGTATGCATTAAGTTTTCTTCCTTCTGATTAATGTTAAAGTTTGAGTCGGTCTTATAAAATAAAAGTCGTTCTTATCCCCATACACTATTCGAAGTTGTTCAATTTAATTCTTGGCAAAATGAAGAAAAGATGTCTAAGCAAGTTTTGGAACGAAGGCTTTCACTTGAACGCCTAGGGTTAAACATGAAGAAGACAAAGTCAAGGCATCAAATGACGAAGAAAGGTGGAGCAACAACCATGGAGATATCTCATTTCGCAAAGAGGGAACAAAAAAAAAGAGCTCGCTAGGTTGACTCTTCAAAACAACCTAGGCAAAAGTTAGAGTACAAAAAAAAAAAAAAACCCTCAATCAGAGAAGTACATGATCAACATCACCAACAAAGGACAAAGCTACATCGACAACCATCACAACGACGAAGCAACAATTCCTCACAACGAAAGGAGCATTCACATGAACTACGGTGACCTGAGCCTCTACACTGAGGAACGTAGGCAACCTTCGGGTCCGGTCTCATGCATGAAAGAAGATATGTTTAGCCCTAGTGCGTTATGGTGATTGGCCTTCCTCTCGAACTTACCAACACATCTTTATACGATTCATTTTCCAATGAATTAATCACCTCAAGATTGAATAACTTTCTTAGAATTGGAATCGCTTTGCGTTCCTTATCGAGTCTAGGAGCTTCTTATTTTTCAGCGATACTCCCAGTTTCTCACAATCAAATTGGGGCTTTCCTTCTCTTCTCTCTTAATGACTTACTTGCCTTCGTGAGTCATTCAAAAAATATATAAATACATGAAGTCAATACTAGGGGCTACTTCCCTAGTCGAGTCAATGTCACTCATCATTAGTGACAAAAGGTCTCCACCGTAAAATCACATGTCTTATCTCCTCCGCTAGAGTCTATGCACATTTCCTCATTAATCGAGTCAAAATGAAGACGCAAAAGAGATGGCCACAAGATTGAAAACCCGAAAGGGCGATCTAGGCAAAAAACAGGGTGCGTCATAAAAAAAAATAAGAGAGTAAGAGAGAGAAGAGAAAGAGAAATGGAGATCCTTGGCCTCTAAGGAAGACAACTACACAAGTTATACATTAAATCTCCTCAGCAAGTCAATTCCCCACCGAATTAACTTTGGAATTGCAAAAGACTCGACAAGATATGGCACAATCAAAGGTCATTTTGGGTTATTGGCATAAGAGAGATTGTTCTTGCAATGTGCATTTTTGGGCTCATGTGAAAGAAGGTCCCATCCGAGAATGAGCTCATGATTGATATGTCATCAAAAAGTCAAAAAAGGGGTGAGAGGTTGCATGAATGTTCTTCAATGCACCAATTGGTTTGGATAACAAATGGCAACAACATGTGACTCAGTTTTCGAGCTTCTTAAAGCATATGCCCTTGCAGATATGATCGAAGATAATTATGGGATAATCTTATGGATTTTAGCTCGTGCACTGATCCTTGGGTGGTCGTTAGGGATTTTAATTGTGTTCTTTAGCAATCAGAGAAGATGGGAGGTAAGCCTGTTAAGCGTAGAGTTGTGGCTGAATTTTCTAACACGGGTCAATTCTCAGGTCTAATTGATGCAGGGTACAATGGCAATTAGTTTACTTGGGTTGACAAGCCTAAAAGTAAACCTACTATTTCCCAACGTCTTGATCCTGTTTTCTATAGGTTTCTCATGTCAATCGTACCTGTTCGGATCACAACCCTCTTGTTGTCCAAGTCACGGTCTCAGCTGAAAAAGTGAGGAGCTCTTTTCGATTCTTAAATGTGTGGTTTCGTCATACCACCTTTCTGGATATTGTGAAAGCTTCTTGGAGTGCTCCTATGGATGGAAGGCCTATGGTTCGTTTCGCTAAAAAGCTTGGTCGGTTGAGAAAAGCTATCTCTATATGGAATAAAGAAGTGTTTGGAAGGATTGATCAGCAAGTTCGAGATGCGGAAGACAAGGTGGGCCAAAAAGAGGTAGATTATCATAATGATCCTTCGGATACAAATAGGGCTGCTCTAAGTCTTTCTCAAGCTAATCTCCTCTCCAAATTGAAGATAGAAGAGGATTTCTGGTGTCAAAAAGCTAATATTTCTTGGCTAAAAGATGGGGACAAAAATACTAAATTATTCCATTCTTATGTGCGAAAAAAGAGACAAAAACTCCATATTCATCATATTAGAAACGGGCATGGTCAGTGGGTGGAGTCTAAAGATGATATTCAAGATGCAGCCGTCTCTTTCTTTACTAATCAGCTTCAAAGCCCTTTAGACAATCCTCATGATGATATTCTTGAGGTGATTCCGCAGCTTATTACTAATGAGGACAATGAAATGCTTACAGCTGCCCCTACTTTGTTGGAGATTAAGTATGTTATTTGGTCTATGAATGGCCAAAGTGCAGAGGGCCCGGATGGCTTTACTAGGGAATTTTATAAAGGTTGCTAGGATATTATTCTTCATGACCTTCATTCGGCTGTTTTGGAGTTCTTCTCTGGGTTTCCTATGCCTCGAAGCTGGACTTCGACTTACATTATTCTTATTCAAAAGTAAGTGTTCCAACTTCTTTTTCGGAGATGCGTCCCATTAGCCTTTGCAACTTCTCCAATAAAATTATCACCAAGATGCTTACAAGCCGTTTGACTTATATTCTTCCTCGAATCATCTCTCCGCAACAAAGTGGTTTTGTCAAAGGGCGTTTAATTCATGAGAATGTTCTTTTGGCTCAAGAAATGATGCAGTCTATCAAAAAGAAAGTGAGAGGGGGTAATGTTAGTTTGAAGCTTGATATGGCAAAAGCTTATGACAGGATCTCTTGGTTTGCTCTTATCAAAGTTCTGCGAAAGTTTGGATTCTCGGAAATATGGAATGATATGATTTTTCGCTGCATTTCCTCATGTTAGTTTTTGGTTATTGTAAATAGTGAGAGTGCTGGATTCTTCCCTTCTTCCAGGGGCCTTAGACAAGGTGATCCTATTTCTCCTACGCTCTTTATTATTGCTGCTGAGGTTCTTAGTAGAGGGCTGAATTTACTTCATACCGAGTTTCCCCAATATAGGTATCGAGCTCACATTCATAATCCTATGATCTCTCATTTATCTTATGCGGATGACATTATTATCTTCTGTAATGGTGTGAAGGACTCCCTTGAGGCTCATATGCGATGTCTTGGATGGTATCAAAATTTTTCGGGACAACTTGTGAATACTAATAAATCTTGTTTCATTACGGGCGTTAATGATGGCTTTAGGGATGAAGCTATTGCTTCTGTTACGGGTTTTATTAAGAAACCTCTCCCTACTACCTATCTAGGTTGCCCTCTATATGTTGGAAGGAAACGTATTTCCTTGTTTGATTCTGTTATTCGGAAAATGGAAGATAGATTGGAAACGTGGCAAGGTAAAATTCTCTCTTTTGGTGCCAAGCTTACTCTTATCAAGACGTGCCTTCAAGAAATCCCCTTATATTATATATCTTTGCTTGATCCTCCTAAAGGGGTAATGAATGCCATGTATATATTAATTTCTAATTTCTTCTGGTGTAATGAGGAGGGTCAAAAGAAGTGTCATTGGATCCGGAAAGAGTTGATGTTTAGACCTACTTCTGAAGGTGGTTTAGGTCTCCGGCGTTTTGAGGATATTGCCTTAGCCTTTACTATGAGATTGTGGTGGAGATTTCGAGGGTCTCAATCTCTATGGTCTGAATTCATGAATGTTAAATATTGCTTTGGTACTCATCCGTGGATGCGGATAGGCCTAGCTATGCTTCTCATATTTGGTGTCATATGTTCGAGGCAAAAAATCTTGTTGAACCGCATATTGGGTGGAGAATTGGAGAAGGGAATATCTCCTTGCATGAGAATTGGCTTGATGGCCCGAGATTGTTACTTCCGGGGAACCATATTGAGGTTGCCACATTGTTTGAAAATGACCAGCCGGGGAGTGACTATATTAGAGATAACTATGATGCAGATTTGGTGGCGAAAATTCATGACCAGAATATCTCCCTATCTAATAGCCTAGATCAAATATTTTGGCTCCCTTCTACTACCGGTAAATTCACTATCACCTCGGCATGGAATGTTTGTAGAGAGCAAAACATCAAGAGTTTGATCTTTGAATATTTTTGGCATAAGCACATCCCCCTCAAGATTTCTGTCTTCCTTTGGCGTCTTTTACATAATGGGCTGCCCACGGATTTGGCAATTCAACATCGAGCTATTCATATTTTTTCTTCTTGTGTTTGCTGCATTCATCATTCCATAGAAGATATCAATCATCTTTTTGTTCATAGTATGGTTGCTTATGAAACATGGTCCTTTTTTTCTCAAATGGTGGGGGTTAGAATAGCCTTTTATTCTGTCTGCTCCATTTTAGCAAGCTGGTGGTGTAGAGATCTTAAGATGACTTCGGCTGCTGTGATTCGGGTTATTTTCTCCCTTGTTTCTAATGTTATTAAAGCTTTCAAAGTCAGTTTCTCTTATTCTGAGATGGATAATCATGTGTTGGAGAGGTTCCAAATCGCTTTAAATCAGCCCATTCCTCGAAGGGTCCGGTTGGTTATTTGGAAATCTCCTATGGTCGATCTTCTTAAATTAAACACTGACGGGGCTGCCAAAGGAAACCCAGGGCTATCTTCGGGAGGTGGGATTTTTCAGAACAAGGGTGGTCACTTATTGTTCGCCTTTTATAGATTTTATGGTTGGGGCTCTAATTTAATGGCTGAGGCAAAGGCGGTTTTGGATGGTCTCTTATTTGCTTTGGAGTTTGGTATTCCTTCTCTTTGGCTAGAGATTGATTCTGAAATTCTCTTGAAAATTCTTATTCATGAATATCATATTCCTTGGAGTATTTGGTATGAGATTCAGCAAATCAAGAGAATTTTGTCCCAGATCACAGTTTGAGTTACACATATTCTTCGAGAGGGCAATAAAGTGGCTGATGAGCTTGCTAATGTTGCAGCTATGTCTCGACAGAACTAGGTCTATTACCATCTTCAAGATCTTCCTCATGGTTGCAAAGGTGCCTATTATATGGACAGGGCAGCAGTTCCCTATATTAGACTTTCTTAATCTCTTGATGGCTAGATTTCTCTTTATTCTATTTTATTTGTATTCTAGATTCCCATCCCTTTATTGTAGAGGTCCTTACGACATGTGTAAGGCCTCCCCCTAGCTTTTCCTTTTTTGGTGGTCGAGGTTGTCATGTCCCCCACTATTCTTGTATTGTTTTTGCTTCATTAATAAAATCTAGGGAGTACCGTCTCCTTTCGCTAAAAAAGAAATAAAATAAAATAAAACATATGCCCCTAAAGTATGTCAAAAGGCTTCCCGAGAATGGAGTAGGTCTTGCCATGTCCTTTTATGTTTGTTCCCTCGTACGAGGATGAGTCTCTTGCTTTGCTCGATGATGATGCCCTAAGGGCTATGTGACTCAAGAACGAGAGCTTCTTTTGCTTCATTTGACAATTAATGAGCCCTAGGGGCTACGCTAAAAAAAATGTGTGAGACTATCCTCATAGTCTCTCAAAGGGAATGTCGAAAAGCCTTCTTGTCATGTATGCTCGTGCCTGTTGCCCCAATCAAGGATAGGCCTCTCTTGCTCTACTTACAATCGATGATGGGACTCTAGGGGGCTAGGCTCGAGTTTGAAAGGCTCCCTCAGCAAAAATGCAATTCACTTCACCTCCCCCAACGATGGCCCTAGCAAAGTCATGTGCAACATTTGAAGCTTCCTCTATCAATTTGGCATCGAAAGTCTCTTTAATGGGCTTCGACAATCTTTTGGGCAATGATACTTGAGCAATGCAATATGGGGAGTGGTCCAAGCTTAAAGGGTCTCTTAGTACTTCACATCAAAGGTCTTTTGGTTTGAAAGGAGGGCTCCGATGTTATGAGTGAATTTGATGATTCTTGTTATGTTGTGACTTACGACGAGATTATAAAGGAAGTCTTAGAGAAAAGGAAAAAGATTCAATATGCTAAACTCACTAAAACGGGTTACAGCGGGGACCAATCCCAATGTTTCTGCAATTCAACACCCCTTACCTGAGATCAAAAGCCCAAGCTGCATCCGCACGAGTTGCATCCGAAGATCCGTTATTAGTTCAACCCAAGAAAACTCAAGCAAACATACCTATTTGGGACCTTATCACGCCAAGACCTTATCATCCGCAACCCCAACAACACCACAATCTCTCCCAAGACATTTTATGAAGACCTTGCTACACTTTTCGACTTGGATCTTCCGCCATTTGGGTACCGACCACAACATGGCCATTCATCTCCAGAAAGAGTAAGAGTGAAATCACTATCAAGAGCTCTACCAAACGGTGCATCAGCTCTCAATATAATGCCGAGCTGATTCCAAGACGTTTATGGGGCTTTACATCGAAAGGTCTTCACATTCCACCATCTTGAAGCTCGCAAACGACAAGTACATGACATTTGGGGCTTAGCAATCTCTCGAAGCTTGGTATCAATAATCTTCTCTTAGGGCTTGCTGACGTCAACAACAAAAAGCGATTTATTTGAATGGGCCAAGAGCTGATTTATCTTGGGGCTATGCAAGTCGCTTAAAGTTTGGCATCAAAGGCGTTCTAGGGGATTTACGATCAACAACCCCTTGGTATCTCAGCATCGAAAGTCTTTTGAAGCCCCATAATCGACAAATCTCTGAGGGCTAGACATCACGCTTCGTCGGGCACAACAGCAACGACAGAATCCAGCAAGGCAATCTGGACTTCGACCGAACATGACTTGATCTTGGGTTGGCTTTACAAACACACGATGGTTAAAATGGTTCACACACGAAAAATAAAATAAAATATATTTTTCTTTTTCTTGTAAATAAACTTTCTTTGTCTCCTTAGTTGTGTAAAAAGTATGTGCTTCATTTTGCTTTGCTCCTAGCTTCATCCCCAGAACTCTCCATCGTCTTTGAACTATGCTGGTCTGATTCCCTTCAAGGGATACGTAGGCAGCCTTTGGCACGACCAACCCATCATCAAGAATGACTGTCCTCCATCAAAAGCAAAAGCCACAACATCAGAAATCCATCCTGAATCAAGCGGCCATGGTAAGTGAAGGTATGAACATCATTCATTAAAGCTTTCTGCAAATCACATCACACACAAAAGAAATTTCTCCATCCTTTCAAAACCACTCTCAAGCAATCTCTGCTTTTCAAATCACATCACACACAAAAGAAATTTCTCTATTCTTGCAAAATCTCTCTCTCATGCAAATATGCTATCCAAATCACAACGCACCACAAGCACAATTTCACACTTCACACATTTTCTCGCACAAGCAGGTATATCTGCAAAGCACACACATAACAGGTACCACGGTAAATGCGGCTTTAAACAGCACACAGCAAGTGCGGCTTCAAACAGCATACTACAAGTGCGGCTTCAAACAGCATACAGCAAGTGCGGCTTCAAACAGAAAGCAAGTGCGGCTTCAAATAGCAAGCAAATGCGGCTTCAAACAGCATACAATAAGTGCGGCTTCAAACAGTAGAAACAAGCTAGTGCGGCTTCAAACAGTAGAAACAAGCAAATGCGGCTTTAAATAGCATACAACAAGCAAGTGCGGCTTCAAATAGCAGAAACAAGCAAGTGCGGCTTCGAACAGCAGAAACAGCAAATGCGGCTCCGAACAACAATTTTGGTCCATGGTGAACCACTGAAATCACCGTACCTCTTCCATCAACAAAAGTCACTCACCAAGGGAGCGCACTTCCATCCTTTGTAATTTCAAATTCTTGCTTTTATCGAGTCTTTGCTTTCTTTTCTTTCTCTTTTCTTTGTCGATGTCCTCGGCGGTTGTCTTTCTTTCGTTGACGCGTTTTGCTTCACAATCCACGTCACCGAGGGGCTCTGTAGACACCCCCGCCTTGGACCTCTCACCCCGATTGCATACATAGTATTTTTATTTACCTTGTTTTTGTTAATTTATATTACTTCGATTAAGTTCCTAACTGATTCCGTTAGTTTTGGACTAAACTGAATAACAGAGTTAACTTTAAGTCATTTTTGTCATTCTGTCATTTTCAAAGGCGGGCGCCTCCCGTAATGGCTATGTGCCGCGCGCACGTCCCACAATGGCTGTTACGGGTTCCCACCAATTTTCCCTCCTTTTTCTTATTTACAACATCTCTTCTTGATCCAAAAAATTCACATTTTTATTACTACTCAAAAGATGTTCTTATTTGGAGGCCATCTCCTTCTGGTAAGTACAACTTCTGCTTGGAAGGAATGTTGGTAACCCAAACCGATAAGTGTTGTCTTTCAAAACATTTGGTATAAGAAGTTACCCTTGAAATGTCCATTCTTCTTTGGCGAGCCTTACATAGAGGCATTCCTGTGGATGAGGCTCTTCAATGTCGACGTATCCAGCTGGTCTCTAAGTGTTTTTGCTTCTGTAACACCCCAACTTTTCGATACGATTAAATAATAACTTAATACGAATAAATCCCAAAATCAGAATGCCCAACGGTTACAAATAACCAAAATTCAAACTTTAACCAACATTCAAATCCACAACGGCTAGTACAAACCACTAGTTCAAACGGTAACTAACGGAAAGTAAAGTTTATAACTTAACCATAACGGAAACATAACCACTAATTACTTTATTAAAAGATAACTCCTAAGCCGCCAACCTTGCGACTCTTGATCTGCTTATTTATAACCTGGAGAGAGAAAAAAGATGAAAGGAATGAGCGAACAATGCCCAGTAAGTTCATACGGTATCCCCTCGGGTACTAAGAGGAGATGACCGAAACGAACGGTAACAATGAATTACAATGAACGGATATAACTCAAGGATCAAACTAACACTCAGTTTGAAAAGAAACATTTACTTGATAAAACAATTCATTACTTGAAAACACGTGGCTTCAGAGGTAGTTTCCAAAACACAACATTTTACTCACACTTTACTTTTCTTTACTTTACTTTACTTCATTTAGGGATTAAGCACGTGCTGTACCCAGGGCTCGGGTTTCTACTGACCGCACCCAAAATCGGTATATCATGATAACCTACGTTACTTCATCAAGCAACGCAAAGGGGTCCACATGTTCAACTTAGAACTATGGATAACTGTAAGGGGTCCACTTATCCGTTTCGGGATTATGGATAACTGTAGTCACTTTACTTATTATAAAAATTCACTTTAAAGAGCTTTTACAAAACAAAGCTTAACTTTACAAACTTTACTTTATCACTTTTAAAAAGATACACATCTCACTTGGACACCAAGGTTACCAAATCAATCATACACATGATACCCCTATTGAACAATAACAATATCAATAGGGTGGATAACAAAGGACGGAACAATTCGCAGAACGGAATAGTTATTAAAAGACTATCTAGCCACACAGATAGTTTACTTTATAAAACAGAGATTGGGAATCCTAACAAAGGATTAAGAATCAATACACAACTAAGAGCGTAATCCCTTACCTTAGCTTCGTGTTCTACTAGCTTGCTTTACTCCGCTTGGACAATCTACAATATGAAATAGTCTAGCCTTAGACAAGAGAAAAATACTATTTTACTTCCGTCCCAATTTACTTCTTTTTTTTACTCGATTAATTCCATGGTTTAGTCATCTATCACCCTTTCCTAGTTAACCAATAACTTTAAGAATGACTACAACACCCCTAGGGTTTTTATTAGTCAATCCCCAATTCCCAATTTCACTACACAATTTACACACACTGATTTCACACTTTCTGCACACACTTACTGAGTACACCTACTGACAGACACACCCACCACTCTGAATTTACACCCACTCTGGTGCACCCATCACTCTAAACACACCCACACTTCAGACACACACTTCAGACACACACACACACCCACCATCAACCCACACACACACACCCACCATCTATTTCACTTACACGCACACACCACACATTGCAGTACACACACATCACGCACACACGCACAATCAGAGACACCCACGCCGCACACACACACACGCCGCCGCACACACACACGCCGCCGCACGCCCCGACACCCCAACACACACACACGCAGCACACACACTTCACAGTCCATCTTCTTCTCCCTTCTTAATCCCAAACTACTAAACCCTAGTTCATACTTTTAGGGTTAGGTTTTCTTAAAGCCAACCGTTTGATTAATAAAGATGAAGAGAAGGGTTACGGTTTCTAGGATTACCTTTGCGACACGATCGTCTTCTCCCTTTCTCTCCTTCCCGTCCACTCCTCTGTTCTCTCCTTCACCGGCGCTGCTCTCTCTCTCTCTCAACTCTCTCCCGATTTCTTTCTTTCCTGCGGTAACTAAGGATAGCTTAGGGTTTAAGAAGGAGTATTTATATTAATGGGACTCTCCAATTCCCTATTTAACTTGAACTCCTAATCCTTCCTAGTTAATGAATTGGGCTTTGCACTTTTGACCCAATAACTAAACTAAACTAATCATTAAAGTTTGGCCCATTAATAATTAAGAGTTTAAAATACATAAAAAAAAGTAAGTTCGAGTTATTACATTCTTACCCCCTTAAAAGAGTTTGGTCCTCCAAACTAAACGTACTTTAATCTTCGAACAGAGCGGGATACATATCACGCATTTCACTTTCGAGCTCCCACGTGGCTTCTCTTTCCGTGTGATTGCTCCACTGCACTTTTACGTACGGAATTACTCGCTTCCGCAAAACTTGATCTTTACGGTCTACAATCTTTACCGGCTTTTCATCATAACTAAAGTCTTCACGAAAACGTAACTGTTTGTACTCTATGACGTGGCTCGGGTCAGCTACGTACTTCCTCAACATCGACACGTGAAACACTTTGTGTACACTAGACAGCACAGGAGGTAGAGCCAACTTATAGGCTACCGCTTCTATTCGTTCTAGAATCTCCAATGGTCCCACATATCTAGGACTTAACTTTCCACGACTTCCAAATCGCATAACCCCTTTTGTCGGTGAAATCTTCAAGAATACGTGATCTCCTACTTGGAACTCTAGATTGCATCTTCGATTATCTGCATACGATTTCTATCTACTCTGAGCAGTTAACAACCATTTGCGAATCTGATGAACCTTATCCGCCGTTACTTGAACAATCTCGGGTCCAGTCAACTTTCTCTCGCCTACTTCATCCCAACACGCGGGCGATCTACATTTCCGCCCATACAGAGCTTCATACGACGCCATTCTAATACTAGAGTGGTAACTGTTATTGTAGGCAAATTCCACTAGTGATAGATAATCATCCCACGCTCTTTGCAATCTAACGACGTTGCTCTCAAAAGGCCTTCAAGAGTTTGAATCGTCCTTTCTGACTGTCCGTCTGTCTAAGGATGGAACGCTGTACTCATAGTTAATTCTGTCCCCAACTCTTTCTGCAAACTCTTCCAGGAATTTGATGTAAATCTCGCATCTCGATCTGACACTATAGAGACCGGTATCCCATGTAACCTCACGATCTCATCCACGTACAACTTTGCTAACTTCTCCAATGAATCAGTCACCTTGATTGCTAGAAAGTGAGCCGATTTAGTGAGCCTATCCACTATGACCCAAATTGCATTATGACCCTTCAACGTCTTAGGAAGTCCAATCACCAGATCCATAGTGATGTGTTCCCACTTCCACTCTGGAATAGGTAACGATTGCAGTAGTCCCACGGGTTTCTGGTGTTCACTTTTCACTTGTTAACACACCAAACACTTAGAAACGAATTCCGCTACCTCACTCTTCATATTGTTCCACCAAAAAGATTCCTTTAAGTCCCGGTACATCTTAGTACTCCCAGGGTGAACCGAAAACATTGAACAGTGAGCTTCCTCAAGAATTTCCCTCTTGATACTATCATTATTAGGCACCCAAATCCTTGATCGATACCTCATGATCCCGTCGTTGCTAACACGAAGTCTATCATCCCCTTCTTACTGATAACCTTGTGAATCGCTTCCAACTCGTCATCCACATTCTGAGCTTCCTTGATTCTCACTAACAATGTTGGTTGGACGCTCAACTGAGCCAAATAGCCTTTAACTTTAACCTCTAGCTTTACTATTTCATTATCTCTCAATTCACTTACCCTCTTAGAAATCATAGTCGCTAATGTTCCATGGTTCTTTCTGCTTAATGCATCAGCCACCTTATTGGCCTTCCCAGGATGATACAAGATTTTGCAATCATAATCTTTAAGTAACTCTAGCCATCTCCTTTGCCTCATATTCAACTCTTTCTGAGTGAAAATGTACTTAAGACTTTTATGGTCGGTGTAAATTTCACATGGTACCCCATACAAATAGTGTCTCCAAATTTTCAATGCAAACACCACGGCCGCTAACTCCAAATCGTGGGTAGGATAGTTTTTCTCGTGGTTCTTGAGTTGCCTAGACGCATAAGCCACCACTTTATCATTTTGCATCAACACACAACCCAAACCTTTCAATGAAGCATCACTATAATTCACAAAACCATCCTTACTTGTTGGTAACGTAAGAACAGGCGTAGACACCAATCGCCTTTTAAATTCTTGAAAGTTCTTCCAACAATCTTCCGACCATACAAATTTTGTCCCTTTCGTGGTTAACTTAGTCAATGGTAGAGATAACTTCGAAAATCCTTCCACGAACCTGCGGTAATAACCCGCTAAACCCAAGAAGCTCCTTATTTCGCTAACATAAGTTGGTCTCTCTCAATTCACTATAGCCTCGATTTTCGCAGGGTCAACTGCTATCCCATTCTTAGACACCATATGCCCCAAGAACGCCACTTCCTCAAGCCAGAACTCACACTTCTTAAACTTGACATACAACTTTTGTTCTCTCAGAATCTGCAATACTAATTTTAAATGTTCTTCATGCTCCTCTTTTGACTTAAAGTACACCAAGATGCCGTCGATGAATACTATTACACACTTGTCCAAATATTCTTGAAATACTCTATTCATAAGTTCCATGAACACAGCAGGCGCATTTGTCAGCCCAAACGGCATTACTAAGAACTCGTAGTGTCCATACCTTGTCCTAAAAGCCGTCTTTGCTACATCTTCCTTTTTCCACTCTTAACTGATGGTAACCAGAACGCAGATCAATCTTAGAGAAGTAGCATGCACCTTGGAGTTGGTCAAACAAATCATCGATCCTTGGCAAAGGATACTTATTCTTAATTGTCACACGGTTTAACTCCCGATAGTCAATGCATAGTCTCATCGACCCATCCTTCTTCTTTACAAATAACACCGGCGCACCCCATGGTGATGCACTCGGTCTAATCAGGCCCTTGTCCAAAAGTTCTTGTAACTGCTCCTTTAACTCTTTAAGTTCCGGCGGAGCCATCCTATATGGTGCTCTTGAAATCGGTGCAGTCTCTGGTGCTAGATCTATCGAAAACTCCACTTCTCGCTCCGGCGGTATTCCTGGCAAATCCTCGGGGAAAACATCCTTGAAATCTTTTACTATGGAGAGGGATTCGATGGTCACTTCTTTCCTGTTTGACTCACCAACATACGCAAGAAATCCCTCACAACCTTTCCTTAACAGTTTACGAGCCTTCATTACGGAAATCAGACCCGTTCGGACTCTTGGTTTCGACCCTTGAAAACAAAATCCTTCTCCAGAGGGTAATTCAAAATTCACTTCTTTTCTAAAGCAGTCTACTTTGGCATGATACGCAGCCAACCAGTCCATACCTAGGATGATGTCAAAGTCACTGAGATCCAGACATATAAGATCAACCTCGAGTTCTCTATCGCCTATCCTTAGAGGACAACTTTGAAACACTGAAGTAACTGGGATCGACTCCTTAGTCGGGGTATCGATTACCAAGGGTACTTCTAACGTTTTAGGAATCAGTTTCAACTGTTTTGCCAACTTGGAACTAATCACCGGATGGGTGGCACCAGGATCAATCAAAGCGTATACATTGCGCGAATAGATCTGAAACGAACCTGCCACCAAGTCATTCGTGGCTTTAGCATCCCTAGTGAACATACGTCCCTGTCCCCCAACCTTACTTTTGTAGTCGTTTCTCTAGACTAATTTACTAATCGTTGGTCGATCCACTAGACCCTTATTATTTTCACCGGTCCTTCCAATAGACCATTTTCGCTTTCGTTGGTCGCTTCACTTGACCACTATTGTTCACACTTGGTTGCCCCACTAACTAATTAATACTCATGGTATTTTCACTCGAACCATGCTTTCTTGCTTTGGGTTAACTCACATGCTAACAATACTCATTATTTACACATATAAGTCGTCTCACTAGACTAATCATTCAATTAAGGTCAAACACTAGACCTATGGTCGTTTCAATAAACAATACCACTTTCATCAGTCAACTTACTATACTCCTTGGTCGCCTCTTTAGACCTTAACATTTCCCATAGGTCATTCAATAGACCATCACTTAGTTTCATTAGTCGACTTTGCTGGACTCTTTGGGGTTTCATTAAACCATAACTATTCACTTTGATCATTTCAAAAGACTATTACTTCCTTGGTAAGTCGTTGCACTTGACTTGGTCATATATCACAGTCATTTCACTAGACCGTTTTCACTCATTAGTCGTTTCAACAGACTATAATTTCTTCACTTACATATTCACACATCAGTCTTACTTTAGACCTTTCACTGAATCGGCCTTACTTTAGGCCTTTAACCCTACTTAGCCGTTTTACTAGACGGATTTCATACTTTTATAGGCCGTCCCCACTGGACTAACTACTATAATTTAACGCATTCACTAAATTTATTCAAACATAAATTAATAATATTTTCACATGATTAGAAATAACTCAACTTTGAACTAACTTTTATTATTTTAACTGAAATCGAAACTAAAAACAATAACTAAGTTCTTTACTAATAGAACTAACAGAATACTAAACTTCTAAGAAAATTACTAATAACTGACTATTTCCCTCATAACTCATGGGGTTACATTCTTTCTAGGTCTACCCCTAGGCCTTCCAGTTAGCACATAAGCTTTCCTTGAGCCTCTTGACCTCCCTTTTGGCCTATGAACCGGTACTTCTTCCAGTTCTTAACCATCTTCAATTACAATCCGATTGGCTTCATTGCCTTCAAGGTTGATATCTACTTCCTTGATTTCATCATCAGCTACCAATTCTTCCTCATTTGGTGCTTCATTACTTATGAGTGTGTTCGGGTTAAGCTCTCTAGCCTTTCTTTCTTGAACTCTTTCAGTTCTTAATACAATTGATAGGCCTCTTCTCTGACCTCATGGTAGTACCTCTCATTCTGACTCATAGTCTCTTTCACTTCTTTTAACTCTTTGCTAGCATCTAAGCAAGCATTCCTATCTCGCATCTATTTTCCCAATGCAAGACTCACCTTGGCCTTTTCAGCTTTTAATTATCCTTTCAACTTCAGGATTTTTAGTGTATACCTCTAGATCACTCTTTGCTTAATCGTTCTTATACTTCAAGTTCATCTTCGAGTTTCGTCTATGTCCGTCCATGAACTCGATTAAGTCATAACCACTATCAGTATCATATAACTTAAAGATGTAGGATCAAAATCATTATTTGCATAAGCAACTAAAAAGGTTAGTGTTCTAGTGTAACCCTTCAAGTTACACTTCCCAAGTATTCACTTATATTCCTCTTTATTCCTTGAGGAATCCTATCTTAGGTTCTTTCCTAAAATAGTAAGTTTCTATGAAAGGAAAGTTTCCTGACTTAGAAAGTTTCCCAAAATGGAAGGTTTCCCTAAATAGCAGGTTTCCTCAATTAGTGCTTCCCAAAAATACTTTGTTCTTATCAGAGTTCTAAAGCCGAACATCGTTAAGTACTACTTCTCCCAATAGTCTTAACTTCTAAGTCTGAGTCTCCCAAGTAATCTTAAACCGGGGCTCTGATACCAACTGTAACACCCCAACTTTTCGATACGATTAAATAATAACTTAATACGAATAAATCCCAAAATCAGAATGCCCAACGGTTACAAATAACCAAAATTCAAACTTTAACCAACATTCAAATCCACAACGGCTAGTACAAACCACTAGTTCAAACGGTAACTAACGGAAAGTAAAGTTTATAACTTAACCATAACGGAAACATAACCACTAATTACTTTATTAAAAGATAACTCCTAAGCCGCCAACCTTGCGACTCTTGATCTGCTTATTTATAACCTGGAGAGAGAAAAAAGATGAAAGGAATGAGCGAACAATGCCCAGTAAGTTCATACGGTATCCCCTCGGGTACTAAGAGGAGATGACCGAAACGAACGGTAACAATGAATTACAATGAACGGATATAACTCAAGGATCAAACTAACACTCAGTTTGAAAAGAAACATTTACTTGATAAAACAATTCATTACTTGAAAACACGTGGCTTCAGAGGTAGTTTCCAAAACACAACATTTTACTCACACTTTACTTTTCTTTACTTTACTTTACTTCATTTAGGGATTAAGCACGTGCTGTACCCAGGGCTCGGGTTTCTACTGACCGCACCCAAAATCGGTATATCATGATAACCTACGTTACTTCATCAAGCAACGCAAAGGGGTCCACATGTTCAACTTAGAACTATGGATAACTGTAAGGGGTCCACTTATCCGTTTCGGGATTATGGATAACTGTAGTCACTTTACTTATTATAAAAATTCACTTTAAAGAGCTTTTACAAAACAAAGCTTAACTTTACAAACTTTACTTTATCACTTTTAAAAAGATACACATCTCACTTGGACACCAAGGTTACCAAATCAATCATACACATGATACCCCTATTGAACAATAACAATATCAATAGGGTGGATAACAAAGGACGGAACAATTCGCAGAACGGAATAGTTATTAAAAGACTATCTAGCCACACAGATAGTTTACTTTATAAAACAGAGATTGGGAATCCTAACAAAGGATTAAGAATCAATACACAACTAAGAGCGTAATCCCTTACCTTAGCTTCGTGTTCTACTAGCTTGCTTTACTCCGCTTGGACAATCTACAATATGAAATAGTCTAGCCTTAGACAAGAGAAAAATACTATTTTACTTCCGTCCCAATTTACTTCTTTTTTTTACTCGATTAATTCCATGGTTTAGTCATCTATCACCCTTTCCTAGTTAACCAATAACTTTAAGAATGACTACAACACCCCTAGGGTTTTTATTAGTCAATCCCCAATTCCCAATTTCACTACACAATTTACACACACTGATTTCACACTTTCTGCACACACTTACTGAGTACACCTACTGACAGACACACCCACCACTCTGAATTTACACCCACTCTGGTGCACCCATCACTCTAAACACACCCACACTTCAGACACACACTTCAGACACACACACACACCCACCATCAACCCACACACACACACCCACCATCTATTTCACTTACACGCACACACCACACATTGCAGTACACACACATCACGCACACACGCACAATCAGAGACACCCACGCCGCACACACACACACGCCGCCGCACACACACACGCCGCCGCACGCCCCGACACCCCAACACACACACACGCAGCACACACACTTCACAGTCCATCTTCTTCTCCCTTCTTAATCCCAAACTACTAAACCCTAGTTCATACTTTTAGGGTTAGGTTTTCTTAAAGCCAACCGTTTGATTAATAAAGATGAAGAGAAGGGTTACGGTTTCTAGGATTACCTTTGCGACACGATCGTCTTCTCCCTTTCTCTCCTTCCCGTCCACTCCTCTGTTCTCTCCTTCACCGGCGCTGCTCTCTCTCTCTCTCAACTCTCTCCCGATTTCTTTCTTTCCTGCGGTAACTAAGGATAGCTTAGGGTTTAAGAAGGAGTATTTATATTAATGGGACTCTCCAATTCCCTATTTAACTTGAACTCCTAATCCTTCCTAGTTAATGAATTGGGCTTTGCACTTTTGACCCAATAACTAAACTAAACTAATCATTAAAGTTTGGCCCATTAATAATTAAGAGTTTAAAATACATAAAAAAAAGTAAGTTCGGGTTATTACAGCTTCACCCATCCCCAATTGGAATCCATTGACCATATGTTTGTTCACGGAGATTTGGCTCAATCTGTTTGGAATTTTTTTGGTCATCTTGTGGGTATTCACCTTCGGTTGGGCAGCCTTCGTCAAATTCTTTGCGCATGGTGGCTAGAACTCCCAAAAACAGCTAGTCCGCTTCTCAGATGGCTTGCTAAAATCCTCCCCAGATCTATTTGCTGGTTTCTTTGGCGTCAAAGTAAAAAGTGGGTTTTTGAAGGTACCACACCTAATACTCATCTTGTTTTTTTTTTTTGTTTTTTTTGGCGAAAGGAGGGCGGTACCTCCCTAGATTTTATTAATAAAGCAAAAACAGTACAAGCATGGTGGGGAACATGACAACCTCAACCACCAAAGAAGAAATACTAGGGGGGAGGCCTTACACAAAACGAAAGGTCCTCTACAATAAAAGGAGGGGATACTAGCCAATCTAACCATCAAAAAGAACAAAAAACTAGCCATAAAACTTATTTAGTCCGAATATAGGGAATGCCCGCTCTATCAAGTCTGAGTGCTCCACGGCTAGCATGAGGAAGATGGGAGGGATTGATCCAAATCTTATTTATCTTTGAATCCACAACAACATTAGCCAAACAATCAGCCATCTTGTTACCTTCACGAAATATGTGCGAGATATGAACATGCATATGTTCCAATAAGAGAAAGATCTGCTGAATTATGTAGAATATCTCCCAAGGGATTTGATACACTTTAGTGATAATCTTCACAAGAACTTCAGAATCTAGCTCCAACCAAACATATGATATGCCAAAGGACTGAGCAAATCTCAACCCATCAAGAGCAGCCTTTGATTCCGCCCACATGTTGGTACGATGACCATAGTAATTACCGAAGGCAAAAATCATGTCCCCCTTAGAGTTTCTAATAATCCCCCACCCGATGCTTCACCCGGATTGCCCCTAGACGCACCATCGGTATTAAGTTTAAAAAAAAACCAAAACTCGGTTTCAGCCATTTAACCACTTTAAATACATGAGGTTTCGAGGCAGCACTAGATAATTGGAAAATACGTTGAATATGGCCATCAAAACCAGCAACATGAGGGGGAGGATGGAAAGAAGAAGCGATTATCCGAACCTGGTTTATGATGGAAGAGAGGAGGGCTTGACCATTAGAACGAGTGCCTTCGAAGACCCATTTATTCCTTTGACACCATATGTACCAAGTGATAACTCCAGGAAGAATGAAGGTGATCCATTTGTGGAAAGGGGGCTAGCATTTTTTGGTCGCTTGAACCACCAAGAAGAAAGAAGAGCACGAAAAGATCCCATGCAAATATTCACGCCACAAATTTGTCCAAAAAATGCCCAAATAAATTGAGCAACCTCTCCATGAACAAATAAATGCTCCATTGATTCAAAGGCCGGAGATGAACAGCAGCCACACCTAGAAACTATATGAATACCCCGGCGTTGAAGAGCGTCATCCGTAGGCAGACCCTTATGTAAAATTCTCCACAGAAGAAGAGAGTATTTAAGGGGGAGATGCTTGTGCCAAAGAGCTGAAAAAACTGAGCTTGTAACTTGAGGTTGATAACATTCATGCCAAGCCGAGGATATAGAAAATTTACCCGACGGAGAAGGCTTCCAAATCAGAACATCATCATTCCCATTAAGAGAGATATGCTGCGACTCAATCAAGGAAACAAGTTGCTCACCAAAGTTTTCTCTAATATATTCCACCCTAGGCAGATTATTCTCAAACAGAGTGAAAACCTCAACATGATGCGAAGGAAAAATAGGTTTTACCCCATCAAACCAATTTTCATGAATAGAAATCAGCCCTTGACCTATTCTCCACCCTATTCGTTCTTCCATAAAGTCTTTCACCCCAATCATACGTTTCCAAGCATGTGAAGCAAAGCTGGTAACAACGGCATCCATCGGGTGGATTTCATAGCAATATTTAGCCAACATAAACTTTGACCAAAGGGAGGAAGTGCCCCGGAGTCTCCACCACAATTTCATTGCAAAAGCTGTTGAGATGTCCTCGAACTTTCTAATACCCAGACCCCCTTCATTAAGAGGATGACTGATGCGCTTCCATCCAATCCAATGACATTTCCGAGCCCCATCCAGTCCACTCCAAAAGAAATTCATAATTACCCGTTGCATGGCTATAATAACACTCTTTTTTTTTTGGCGAAAGGAAACGGCACTCCCTAGATTTTATTAATAAAAGAAAAAGGTACAGAGAGACGGTGAGGGACATGACGGCCTAACTCACCGGGAAATTAAAAAAGAAGGGGGGAGGTCTTATACAACCATAAGAACCTCTACAAATAGGAGGGGGACTATCAAAAAGACTAGAAAACAAGACATGACTAAATTCTAATGTTAGGATACGAAATCTTATCAAAATATATCATACTTTGACAAAGCCGAGGGCATGAATCCAAAGAATGAAAATCAAAATCAGCACCACCATCCGCAGAATAATTGGCAAGAAAATCAGCAACTTTATTCCCTTCTCTAAAAATGTGAGTAACCAGAATCTCTAACATCTCCATGAATCTGAAAATAGCCTGAATGAAGTACCAAATCTCCCAAGGAATATTATATTTTTTTATTAAGAATGTTAGCTAGGACTTCAGAATCAACCTCCAACCAAACATTATGAAATCCCATCAAGCGAGCATGATTAATACCATCAAGAGCAGCCCTAGCTTCCGCCCCATATTAGATGCATGGCCATAAAATCGAGAGTATGCAAAATAAAAAGAGCCATCATGACCACGAATAATACCTCCCTCAGAAGCAACACCAGGATTCCCTCTAGAAACTCCATCAGAATTCAGCTTGACTTGATTAGACTCCGGGTATTTCCAAGAAACCAGTCTAGCACGAGCACTCACCAAAGCTGCCGAGTGAATATCAAGAAACTTTAAAATATGAGAATCTTGTGTGCTAGTTCGAATAGAGAACTTATGAGCATGAACAATATCCACAATTTGTTGTCTAATGTTATGAAGCAATTGGGAAACTTTAGGAGACATCCCATCAAATCTGCACTTGTTCCGATGCTTCCATAATTCCCAACAAATAAAACCAGGAATAATATCTTTAATCCAAGACACAAATCGGCTAGACCTTTTGGGGGCCCCATGCCAAGAAATCAACCGTTGGGTAAGCGTATCCCCAGATAAAGATATACCCAACATGGAACCAAAAAACAGCCACACGCTATAGGCAATGTTACCACTAACCAAGATATGGGAAATAGTTTCAACCGAAGAATTTACACAGCAATGGCATTTAGAAGCTAAAAGAATTACCTTTGCGAGAGACGTTGTCATCGGTTGGAATTGCCTTTTTAATAGCTTTCCAAAGGAATACAGAGACTTTGAGAGGGAGGAATTTATGCCAACACCAACCAAAAACATTACTACTGACACGAGAAGCCCTACATTCCTTCCATGCTGAGAAGATGGAAAATTTGCCCGAAGAGGCCGGAGTCCAGAAAGTGTATCAACTCCTTCCATAAGATGAATATCTTGGCTTTGAATTGCCACTAAAAGTTGCTGACCAAAAGTATCACGAACATAATCTTCACGTAACTCACCATTCTCAAATAAAGAGAAGAGCTGGTCATGTCTATCATCGAGAATAGGAATATCATGAGAGAACCAGCGCTCTTGAATGGAAATTTCTCCATTACCAATACCCCATCTTAAACGAGCTTCCACCAACTCTTTAGCAGCAATCATACGCCTCCAAATATGGGAGCAACCCACCCTTGCCGTAGCATCCATGGGGTGGAAATCCCTACAATACTTAGCAGCAAGAAATTGGGACCAAAGAGAATTAGATGTATGGAACCTCCACCACAGTATCATAGAGAAAGCTACCGAGATATCATCAAATTTCCGTAGACCTAGGCCTCCTTCTTCCACTGGCCAATAAAACTCTTTATGGGAAATCCAATGACACTTTCTGCCACCCTCGGGGCTGCTCCAAAAGAAATTTGCAATAAGGCGATTTATAGCAGCAATAACCCCCTTTGGAGGGTCAAGAAGAGATATATAATATATAGGAATGGCCTGCAAACATGTCTTAATGAGAATCAACTTAGCTCCCGCTGAAAGAAGCTTTCCTTGCCAAGTCTCAAGGCGAGTTCTTAATTTATTCATCACCGGATCAAATAAAGATTGGGTCTTCCTCCCAATGTATAACGGGCAACCAAGATAGACAATAGGAAGGTGTTTCTTTTGAAAACCTGAAACCTGGGCAATAGCATTATCTCTCTCAGCATTATCCCTCCCAGTGAGAAAACAAGATTTAGAGACACTAATAAGCTGGCCCGAAAATTGCTGGTAGGCTTCTAGGAATTCCATGTGCAGCTCCAAGGAAGGAACACTCCCATTACAGAAAATAATAATGTCATCGGCATAAGATAGATGGGAAATAACTGGGACATTAAGATTTCCCGTATGATAGGCCACATGAGGGTGGAGAACATGAAGATTATTAAGTCCACGACTTAGAACTTCAGCAGCAATAATAAAGAGACTTGGAGAGATGGGGTCTCCTTGACGAAGCCCACGAGAAGAGGCAAAATAACCACAAGCTGTACCATTAATGAGAACTGAGAACCAACATGAATTAATACACCTGAATATCATATCAAGCCATTCTTCGGAAAACCCAAATCTGCGCATGACTTTAATTAAAGCAAACCAAGAAAGTCTATCGTACGCCTTTGCCGTATCAAGCTTCAATGCCACATTAGAACCAAACACCTTCCTTTTAAGAGACTGAAAAAGTTCTTGCACCAACAAGACATTTTCATGAATTAAACGACCCTTCACGAAGCCACTTTGTTGAGGAGAAATAATACGAGGGAGCACATGTTGCAAGCGAAGACATAACAGTTTGGTAATAATTTTGTTAGAAAAATTACACAAACTAATAGGCCTTAGGTCAGAAAAAACCGTGGGAGATTCAACCTTTGGGATTGTAACAATAAGAGTACTCGTCCAACTTTGAGGGAGATGAAAACCACAAAAAAATTCAACAACAGCTTTAAGAAGGTCTGAACAAATAATGTCCCAACACTTATGATAAAACTCACCTGTAAAACCATCCGGGCCTGCAGCACTAGAACCACTCATATCGAAAACCACTTCCTGAAGCTCATCCATAGAAGGAATAGCCGCAAGCAGTTGATTATCTTCATTTGTGATTAATCTAGGAATTAATTCCAAGAGGCCATTTGGGGGATTGCTATTAACACCATGTAATTGGTCCGAATAGAATCTAACCGCCTCCTCTTGGATCTGAGCTTGAGAGATAATCCAATTGCCTTGTCCGTCCCTAATCCGGTGAATGAACAATTGCTGCCTTCTTTTCTTGACATAGGCATGAAAAAATCTGGTGTTATGATCACCATCCTTTATCCATGCTAGATTCGCTTTTTGCATCCAGAATTCTTCCTCAATTTTCAGCCTATATGAGAGATTAGCTTGAGCAAGATGTAAAGCCGCCCTATTCTCCTCACTAGGATCTTGTTCAAACTCTAATTCTTTCCCACAAACCTCATCCTCTGCATTTTTCACAAGCTGATCCAGTTTTCCAAAAATCGTAGGATTCCAAAGCTGCAAGTCTTGCTTAAGTTTGGTAAGTTTTTTTTAGCAAACTTAACCATGGGTCTACCATAAACCCTAGATGCACAAGAATTGCACACCACAGAATTGAAGGTTGAATGCCTTGTCCAAACATTAAGAAACCGAAAAACTCCTTTCCTGACTTCATCCATTAAGCGAATATTAACCAAAAGGGGGGCATGATCCGAACAAGTTCTACTAAGATGATCAAGAGCTGTATTAGCAAAACATTGAAGCCAAGCCTCATTATATAAAGTACGATCAAGCCTTTGCAGAATTGTTGCCCTTTCCTTCCTTTTATTCCACCAACTATAAATATGGCCACGAAAACCTCCATCAATTAGATTCGAGACCTGAATCATATCAACAAATTCAGACACTTTAGATTCCACAACTGGTTTACCACCCAACTTCTCGGATTGATCAACAATAGCATTAAAATCACCTACAATCATCCAAGCTTCGACCGTGGTACTCATATCAACAAGATAGTCCCATAAATCCCTTCTAATATATTTGCTACAACTAGCATGAACAAAGGACATTAGAACCGGAGTTGGCCAAAGTGTTGGGTTTCCAAGTAACATGCGCAGCGGAATATAGCAATTAAAATTTTAAGAAACCCAAAGCCATGGATCCGTTCATATGATTAAATCAAATACAACAAGATGAATAGAGGAATAACTAACCCTTGATGGCTATGAATTTTCTCTTGATCTTTGGTGGAGAAACTTGAAGACTTGATCACGATCACAAAGCTTGAACACGAACTTTGAAGATGATGATTTTCACCCTCTAGCGGTATCCACACTTCGAACGAATATCAAAGGAGCTTCTTTGATCTTGGTTGCTAGACCAATATTATGAAACACACTTTCACAATATAATAAAGAACTATATGGAATTTATTTGTGAGTTATTTTGTTCCTCAATCAATGATGTCTTAGAACAAAATAAAATCTCTCTCAAACTCTTTGAGACTCACAAAAGCACTTTTCCATATGGTCTGGCCGAATTGGGGTTTTTATACACAATTAAGACCTATTCCAAATAGGAATCTTGTGCCAAAAACCTTCCTAAATCGAATTAGGAAATTCCCAATCGGGAGCACCAGGCGCCCGCCCGGTACCACCCAGGCGCCCTCCCGGTACCACCCAGGCGCCCGCCTGTTTGGGCAGAAACTCCAGTCCCTTTCCGGCTTGAACAGGCGCCAGCCTGGTACAACCCAAGCGCCCGCTTGGTTGACCAGGAGGCCCAGATCATTTCCAGAAATTCCTTGGAAGTCCTCCGACCCTAAATGCCAATATAGTCCTTTTATTTAAGATTCGTTCTATTGTGTGTGACCCTCTAGGATTATACTAAGTTGGCAATGGGCTCAAACATGATCCCATAAGATATGATTAGGTTCTAGCAAACCGTCATACCTACCCAAATAGTATAACTAGATACAAGTTCGCATTCCTTTAGAATATGTCACAATCCCTTTGTCCACGATGTCATTGAACACAAGTCATGGTCAAACAGTCAACTTGTTTTGTTCAATACTTTCTCGATTCCGAATATGTTGATAATTCAAATGCTATTGATCAAATCAATCCATTTGAGTCCGGCCGAACATTTCATCAACATCATTCCTTCGAGGGGCCCAAGCTTGACATCTCTCCGTGGAGGGACAAATCCATTTAGCTTATTATTCGTCCCAACGGGAATCCGATTATGCCAATCATACTCTTTATAACTACCGTGTTAAGGCAGCGTTTGAATATGTCAAACATAATGTTCATCAAGTGGAAGACTATAATAACTTCATGTCTAAGGATTCAAATGACATAACTAATATGAGATATATGCATGACATAGACCATGACATAAATCTCATACAGCGGGTCATGTCCAGTACCTTGTTCCAAACAAGTACCCATAAATCTAACATGATCATCCCATGACCATTTAGCCTTTATACTAGTGCTTAACAAGTACTAGGGACGGGGATTATTATAAGTAAACATGAACAACAATAATAATCAAAACATCTCTTTATTGATATGAAATAAATGATAACAATTACAACGTTTATTAAACGTGCCTAGGGCACCACTACCAACAACCTCCCACTTGCCCTAGGCCCAATCTCCCATGTATCTAATACCCATGGACCTAACATGACCATCATGTTTAGCTTGTGGAAGTCCCTTTGTTATCGGGTCCGCAACATTGTCATCAGTAGGTACTCTGCATATATTTACGTCTCCCCTATCAACGATCTCTCGAATGATATGAAAACGCCTAAGTATGTGTTTGGATTTTTGATGTGCTCTTTGTTCCTTTGCTTGAGCAATAGCACCATTATTATCGCAATAAAGGTCTATTGGATTATCAATGCTAGGAACCACTTCAAGTTCAGTTATGAACTTCTTAATCCAAACAGCTTCCTTTGCAGCATCCGATGCCGCAATATACTCAGCTTCTGTTGTAGAATCAGCGGTTGTACTTTGCTTGGAACTCTTCCAGCTTACAGCTCCACCATTTAACATAAACACAAAACCCGATTGCGATCGGCTATCATCTTTGTCGGTTTGGAAGCTTGCATCCGTATAAGCATTTACAACGAGATCATCTTCCATTCCTCCATAGACCAAAAAGGAGTCTTTAGTTCTTCTCAAGTACTTAAGAATCGCTTTTACAGCTATCCAGTGATTTTCGCCAGGGTCGGATTGGTATCTACTTGTCATGCTCAAAGCATAAGATACATCAGGTCTAGTACAAATCATGGCATACATGATGGACCCAATTGCCGAAGCATATGGAACATCATTCATTTTCTCACGCTCATCATTTGTCTTAGGACATTGAGTCTTGCTTAGAGAAACTCCATGTAACACGGGCAAGGTGCCTCTCTTAGAATTTTCCATACGGAATCTTCTAATGACCTTGTCAATGTATGTACTTTGGCTTAAACCAAGTAGCCTTCTTGATCTATCTCTATAGATCTTAATGCCAAGAATATATGCGGCTTCACCCATATCTTTCATTGCGAAGCACTTCCCTAACCAAGTCTTTACAGACTGAAGTGTAGGAATGTCGTTTCCAATGAGCAATATGTCATCCACATATAAAATAAGGAATAGCACTATGCTCCCACTAATCTTCTTGTATACACAAGGCTCATCTTCGTTCTTGATGAAACCAAACTCTTTGACCGATTCATCAAAACGGAGATTCCAACTCCTAGAAGCTTGCTTCAATCCATAGATGGATCTTTGCAATTTGCATACCTTAGAATCTTGTTCAAAACCTTCTGGTTGTGTCATATACACATCCTCTTGGAGTTTTCCATTCAGGAAAGCGGTTTTGACGTCCATCTGCCATATTTCATAGTCATGATATGCGGCAATGGCAAGCAAAATTCTTATAGACTTGATCATTGCTACGGGTGAAAAGGTCTCATCATAGTCAATACCATGAACTTGCCTATAACCCTTCGCTACAAGCCTAGCTTTGTAAGTATGCACCTTCCCATCCATGTCAGTCTTCTTCTTGAAGACCCATTTGCATCCTATGGTTTTTACACCTTCGGGCGCATCAATCAAATTCCAAACTTGATTGTCTTGCATGGATTGCAATTCGGATTCCATGGCTCCAAGCCACTTGTCCGAATCAGGAGAAGACATCGCCTCTTGGTAGGTTGACGGTTCATCATTCTCAATGATTTCTACCTCATTACTATCCGTTACGAGAAATCCATATCTCTCGGGCTCGGATCGTAACCTACTAGATTTGCGAGTTACTTGTGTATTTTGAACAGGTTCCACAACTCCTTGTGGTTCTTGTTCTTGTTCCACTATTGGTTCAATGTTATTTTCTGGGTCTCGAATTTCTTCAAGATTTATTTTACTCCCACTGATTTCTTTAGAGAGAAACTCTTTCTCTAGAAAGATACCAGTTCGGGCAACAAACACTTTGTTGTCCTCTCGGTTGTAAAAGTAATATCCTTTAGTTTCCTTAGGATATCCCACGAAAATACATTTATCAGATTGTGTGCAAGTTTGTCTGAGACAAGTCTTTTGACAAAAACTTCACAACCCCAGATCTTCATGAAAGATAGACAAGGCTTCTTTCCGCTCCACATCTCATATGGAGTCTTTTGAACCGATTTAGTTGGAACACGATTTAGTGTGAAAGCAGCGGTTTCTAGAGCGTAACCCCAAAAGGATATTGGAAGATCAATTTGACTCATCATTGATCGAACCATGTCTAACAAAGTCCGATTCCTCCTCTCGGACACACCATTCCATTGTGGTGTTCCGGGTGGAGTCAATTGTGAAACTATTCCACAATTCTTTAGATGATCGTCAAATTCTTGACTTAAGTATTCACCACCTCGATCTGATCGAAGTGCCTTTATACTTTTGCCAAGTTGTTTTTCTACTTCATTTTGAAATATTCTAAATATCTCAAATGCTTCACTTTTATGTTTCATTAGGTAAACGTACCAAAATCTACTATAATCATCAGTGAAGGTTATGAAGTATTGAAATCCTCCCTAGCATTGCTACTTAATGGTCCGCATACATCGGAATGTATCAACCCCAATAAGTCGCTTGCCCTTTCACCCAACTTGGTAAAGGTGTCTTAGTCATTTTTCCAAGAAGACACGACTCACAAGTGTCATATGACTCTAAGTCACATGAACCAAAAGTCCGTCCCCATGGAGTTTTGAGATACGCTTCTCATTAATATGACCAAGACGGCAATGCCACAAATAAGTATGATTTACATCATTAGGTTTAGATTTCTTATTTATATGATAGACATTATTTTCATTCTTGACATCCAAGATATAAAGGCCATTAAATGAATTAGCAATACCATAAAGCACATCATTTAAATAAATAGAAAATTTCTTATTCTCAATAAGAAACTTAAAACCTTCAATATCTAAACAAGAAATTGAAATAATATTTCTGCTTAAATCCGGAACATAATAACAATTGTTCAAAACAAGAATTAATCCAGAAGGTAAAGTGACTTCATAAGTCCCTACGGCTAATGCAGCAACTCTTGCTCCATTTCCCACGCGTAGATCTACTTCACCTTCTTTAAGCAGTCTCCTATTCTTTAGTCCCTGCACATTTAGACAAATGTGAGAACCACATCCGGTATCCAATACCCAAGAATCAGTGGTAGAAAGGAGAGTATCTATCATATAGATACCTGAAGTCGACGCAGCCTTGCTGCTCTTCTTCTTCTTTTGCTCTTCCAAGAAAGCCTTGCAATTTCGTTTCCAATGACCAATTTCTTGACAATGGAAACAGATTGCATCCTTTTGTGAATCAGGTTTTGCCTCAGAAGCCTTGGCAACCTTTGCCTTTTGCCTTGCTTATCTTGGGTTTGATAACTTTTGCCTTTCCCTTTCCTTTGGCACTAGCCTTCTTCCCATCATGAACCAAGAGCACGGGAGAACCTTTCTCCACAATTTTCATCTCTGCAGTTTTGAGCATCCCATGCAACTCAGAGAGATTCTTATTCATTCCATGCATGTTATAATTCATTACAAACTGATTATAACTTTTAGGCAATGAATTAAGAATGAGATCCGTGGCTAGCTCCAATGGGATTGGATAGCCAAGTTTCTCAAGGTGCTCTACATAACCTTTCATTTTAAGAAAGTGAGGACTCACTTGTTGCCCTTCATTCATTTTACTAGTAGTGAATGCAACAATGGTCTTGTACCTCTCTTGCCTAGCTTGCTCTTGAAACATGGTTCTCAACTCCACGCCTATCTCATAGGCTTCCAAATGTTCCAAACTTTGTTGGAGTTTTGAACACATAGCAGCAAGCATGAGACAACTTACATCTCTAGAATCATTACGATGTTTCTTGTAATTGTCTCTTTCTACCCTAGGGGCAGTAGGCGGTGGTTCAGCGGGGAGGCCCATCGAGAATGTACAACTTATCTTCTTGCCTAAGAACAATTCTTATGCTACGGATCCAATCCATAAAGTTTGTACCATTCTCTTCGAGCTTATCCTTCTCAAGGATCGATCGCAACGACATTGATTGAGTGTTATTAGTCATTATCTACAAATATGCAAAATTTCTAAAATTTAATAAGTACCGGTTTTCATTAAAGAGATAAAAAAATGTATTTTAAACAAAATACTCCCACTAAATTATATAACCTTCATATACATCCAATGTATAATATAATTTAAATGGGTTGAGATCCCGCTTTAATCTAATTTTGAGTACGCTTTGGCGCACCGCTCAAAATTAAATCAATTAGGTAGACAACTCTTGTCAATCATATCTCATATGACTCTCAGTTCTTTTCATGAGATTCTTTAAGAAATCCAATTTCAAAAACATGTTAAATCTCATCTTTGCCTTAAGCCCAAAACTGTTTTGACGCTTAATTAAGTCCAACCATTTTAAACGCATAGGAAACTCTTATTCACTCATCTTGCTCAAACATGAATAAAATCAATGCACCTCGCTTTGGCGAGCCCACATAAAATTACTCATGTATAAACAAGTGTTTTAATCATGGCATGGCAAAAGGACTTAAAACTTTCTTTGAAGGTTCATTACATATAGCATATAACACATTTATGAGCACATAATATAAACATGTTATACATCAAGTTTAGCCACTAAATTAATCTCCATTAATTTAAGCATGGTATTTATGTGTCATTAGTTTCTCTATAATTATGAGGATGAGACTATTTCAACTTTGGTTATTATATCCAAATCAAGACAACAAGAAGCGCGGTCAAACTAAGCCATTAGGCAACCACAATCCCGCACTAATTCAAGAAACCAAGAAAGTAGTCCATGTGGCCGAAACTAAGCAATAGATGGTCTCGATGAACGTAGGCCAATTGCATTCACAATTCCACATGGATCTCCAATCATTGAATCAAGAACTTTGTTTCTTAATTTTAGCAATTATGAACTCTTCATAATTCTAACTTCGTTTTATCTTTGAAACTTTGATTGCGATCAATTTTGGGAAACACAATCTCGATGAACGCAGATTAGCCATCCAAAACTTGAACCAATCTAGGAATCACAAGACTAAAACAAATAGGAAAATCCAACCCCAAAATCCACACACAAACCAACTACCCAAAACCCATTCCAGATCAGCAAGTCTGGACTGGTTCTGTTACTGGTTTTGTCGAATTTATCGAAAATTCCATATTCAGATTTTAACCAAAATCAGAACGAATTTTGACCACCGAGCGCCCGCCTGCAAAGGACCAGGCGCCCGCTTGAATGGCCAGAATAGTTTAGAATTTTAAAGTTCGAAAATTTTGTCTCAAAATTATTTTTCCCCGATTATTAAAACTTTGATCCAATCAAAAATCAATAATCGAAATAATTCAGAATCCACCATAATTTTTATTGCGATTGAATCGTGCGATTAATGTTTGAAAAACAATAAACCACATAAAATCACAAAGCACATAAACATCATATAATCCAATATTCATATCATGCTTGGCACATAAACAATTTATATACACACAACATGATCCAAGTATTGAATTAATCAACATGAACGGGGCTCTGATACCACTGTTGGGTTTCCAAGTAACATGCGCAGCGGAATATAGCAATTAAAATTTTAAGAAACCCAAAGCCATGGATCCGTTCATATGATTAAATCAAATACAACAAGATGAATAGAGGAATAACTAACCCTTGATGGCTATGAATTTTCTCTTGATCTTTGGTGGAGAAACTTGAAGACTTGATCACGATCACAAAGCTTGAACACGAACTTTGAAGATGATGATTTTCACCCTCTAGCGGTATCCACACTTCGAACGAATATCAAAGGAGCTTCTTTGATCTTGGTTGCTAGACCAATATTATGAAACACACTTTCACAATATAATAAAGAACTATATGGAATTTATTTGTGAGTTATTTTGTTCCTCAATCAATGATGTCTTAGAACAAAATAAAATCTCTCTCAAACTCTTTGAGACTCACAAAAGCACTTTTCCATATGGTCTGGCCGAATTGGGGTTTTTATACACAATTAAGACCTATTCCAAATAGGAATCTTGTGCCAAAAACCTTCCTAAATCGAATTAGGAAATTCCCAATCGGGAGCACCAGGCGCCCGCCCGGTACCACCCAGGCGCCCTCCCGGTACCACCCAGGCGCCCGCCTGTTTGGGCAGAAACTCCAGTCCCTTTCCGGCTTGAACAGGCGCCAGCCTGGTACAACCCAAGCGCCCGCTTGGTTGACCAGGAGGCCCAGATCATTTCCAGAAATTCCTTGGAAGTCCTCCGACCCTAAATGCCAATATAGTCCTTTTATTTAAGATTCGTTCTATTGTGTGTGACCCTCTAGGATTATACTAAGTTGGCAATGGGCTCAAACATGATCCCATAAGATATGATTAGGTTCTAGCAAACCGTCATACCTACCCAAATAGTATAACTAGATACAAGTTCGCATTCCTTTAGAATATGTCACAATCCCTTTGTCCACGATGTCATTGAACACAAGTCATGGTCAAACAGTCAACTTGTTTTGTTCAATACTTTCTCGATTCCGAATATGTTGATAATTCAAATGCTATTGATCAAATCAATCCATTTGAGTCCGGCCGAACATTTCATCAACATCATTCCTTCGAGGGGCCCAAGCTTGACATCTCTCCGTGGAGGGACAAATCCATTTAGCTTATTATTCGTCCCAACGGGAATCCGATTATGCCAATCATACCCTTTATAACTACCGTGTTAAGGCAGCGTTTGAATATGTCAAACATAATGTTCATCAAGTGGAAGACTATAATAACTTCATGTCTAAGGATTCAAATGACATAACTAATATGAGATATATGCATGACATAGACCATGACATAAATCTCATACAGCGGGTCATGTCCAGTACCTTGTTCCAAACAAGTACCCATAAATCTAACATGATCATCCCATGACCATTTAGCCTTTATACTAGTGCTTAACAAGTACTAGGGACGGGGATTATTATAAGTAAACATGAACAACAATAATAATCAAAACATCTCTTTATTGATATGAAATAAATGATAACAATTACAACGTTTATTAAACGTGCCTAGGGCACCACTACCAACAACCTCCCACTTGCCCTAGGCCCAATCTCCCATGTATCTAATACCCATGGACCTAACATGACCATCATGTTTAGCTTGTGGAAGTCCCTTTGTTATCGGGTCCGCAACATTGTCATCAGTAGGTACTCTGCATATATTTACGTCTCCCCTATCAACGATCTCTCGAATGATATGAAAACGCCTAAGTATGTGTTTGGATTTTTGATGTGCTCTTGGTTCCTTTGCTTGAGCAATAGCACCATTATTATCGCAATAAAGGTCTATTGGATTATCAATGCTAGGAACCACTTCAAGTTCAGTTATGAACTTCTTAATCCAAACAGCTTCCTTTGCAGCATCCGATGCCGCAATATACTCAGCTTCTGTTGTAGAATCAGCGGTTGTACTTTGCTTGGAACTCTTCCAGCTTACAGCTCCACCATTTAACATAAACACAAAACCCGATTGCGATCGGCTATCATCTTTGTCGGTTTGGAAGCTTGCATCCGTATAAGCATTTACAACGAGATCATCTTCCATTCCTCCATAGACCAAAAAGGAGTCTTTAGTTCTTCTCAAGTACTTAAGAATCGCTTTTACAGCTATCCAATGATTTTCGCCAGGGTCGGATTGGTATCTACTTGTCATGCTCAAAGCATAAGATACATCAGGTCTAGTACAAATCATGGCATACATGATGGACCCAATTGCCGAAGCATATGGAACATCATTCATTTTCTCACGCTCATCATTTGTCTTAGGACATTGAGTCTTGCTTAGAGAAACTCCATGTAACACGGGCAAGGTGCCTCTCTTAGAATTTTCCATACGGAATCTTCTAATGACCTTGTCAATGTATTTACTTTGGCTTAAACCAAGTAGCCTTCTTGATCTATCTCTATAGATCTTAATGCCAAGAATATATGCGGCTTCACCCATATCTTTCATTGCGAAGCACTTCCCTAACCAAGTCTTTACAGACTGAAGTGTAGGAATGTCGTTTCCAATGAGCAATATGTCATCCACATATAAAATAAGGAATAGCACTATGCTCCCACTAATCTTCTTGTATACACAAGGCTCATCTTCGTTCTTGATGAAACCAAACTCTTTGACCGATTCATCAAAACGGAGATTCCAACTCCTAGAAGCTTGCTTCAATCCATAGATGGATCTTTGCAATTTGCATACCTTAGAATCTTGTTCAAAACCTTCTGGTTGTGTCATATACACATCCTCTTGGAGTTTTCCATTCAGGAAAGCGGTTTTGACGTCCATCTGCCATATTTCATAGTCATGATATGCGGCAATGGCAAGCAAAATTCTTATAGACTTGATCATTGCTACGGGTGAAAAGGTCTCATCATAGTCAATACCATGAACTTGCCTATAACCCTTCGCTACAAGCCTAGCTTTGTAAGTATGCACCTTCCCATCCATGTCAGTCTTCTTCTTGAAGACCCATTTGCATCCTATGGTTTTTACACCTTCGGGCGCATCAATCAAATTCCAAACTTGATTGTCTTGCATGGATTGCAATTCGGATTCCATGGCTCCAAGCCACTTGTCCGAATCAGGAGAAGACATCGCCTCTTGGTAGGTTGACGGTTCATCATTCTCAATGATTTCTACCTCATTACTATCCGTTACGAGAAATCCATATCTCTCGGGCTCGGATCGTAACCTACTAGATTTGCGAGTTACTTGTGTATTTTGAACAGGTTCCACAACTCCTTGTGGTTCTTGTTCTTGTTCCACTATTGGTTCAATGTTATTTTCTGGGTCTCGAATTTCTTCAAGATTTATTTTACTCCCACTGATTTCTTTAGAGAGAAACTCTTTCTCTAGAAAGATACCAGTTCGGGCAACAAACACTTTGTTGTCCTCTCGGTTGTAAAAGTAATATCCTTTAGTTTCCTTAGGATATCCCACGAAAATACATTTATCAGATTTGTGTGCAAGTTTGTCTGAGACAAGTCTTTTGACAAAAACTTCACAACCCCAGATCTTCATGAAAGATAGACAAGGCTTCTTTCCGCTCCACATCTCATATGGAGTCTTTTGAACCGATTTAGTTGGAACACGATTTAGTGTGAAAGCAGCGGTTTCTAGAGCGTAACCCCAAAAGGATATTGGAAGATCAATTTGACTCATCATTGATCGAACCATGTCTAACAAAGTCCGATTCCTCCTCTCGGACACACCATTCCATTGTGGTGTTCCGGGTGGAGTCAATTGTGAAACTATTCCACAATTCTTTAGATGATCGTCAAATTCTTGACTTAAGTATTCACCACCTCGATCTGATCGAAGTGCCTTTATACTTTTGCCAAGTTGTTTTTCTACTTCATTTTGAAATATTCTAAATATCTCAAATGCTTCACTTTTATGTTTCATTAGGTAAACGTACCAAAATCTACTATAATCATCAGTGAAGGTTATGAAGTATTGAAATCCTCCCCTAGCATTGCTACTTAATGGTCCGCATACATCGGAATGTATCAACCCCAATAAGTCGCTTGCCCTTTCACCCAACTTGGTAAAAGGTGTCTTAGTCATTTTTCCAAGAAGACACGACTCACAAGTGTCATATGACTCTAAGTCACATGAACCCAAAAGTCCGTCCCCATGGAGTTTTGAGATACGCTTCTCATTAATATGACCAAGACGGCAATGCCACAAATAAGTATGATTTACATCATTAGGTTTAGATTTCTTATTTATATGATAGACATTATTTTCATTCTTGACATCCAAGATATAAAGGCCATTAAATGAATTAGCAATACCATAAAGCACATCATTTAAATAAATAGAAAATTTCTTATTCTCAATAAGAAACTTAAAACCTTCAATATCCAAACAAGAAATTGAAATAATATTTCTGCTTAAATCCGGAACATAATAACAATTGTTCAAAACAAGAATTAATCCAGAAGGTAAAGTGACTTCATAAGTCCCTACGGCTAATGCAGCAACTCTTGCTCCATTTCCCACGCGTAGATCTACTTCACCTTCTTTAAGCAGTCTCCTATTCTTTAGTCCCTGCACATTTAGACAAATGTGAGAACCACATCCGGTATCCAATACCCAAGAATCAGTGGTAGAAAGGAGAGTATCTATCATATAGATACCTGAAGTCGACGCAGCCTTGCTGCTCTTCTTCTTCTTTTGCTCTTCCAAGAAAGCCTTGCAATTTCGTTTCCAATGACCAATTTCTTGACAATGGAAACAGATTGCATCCTTTTGTGAATCAGGTTTTGCCTCAGAAGCCTTGGCAACCTTTGCCTTGCTTATCTTGGGTTTGACAACTTTTGCCTTTCCCTTTCCTTTGGCACTAGCCTTCTTCCCATCATGAACCAAGAGCACGGGAGAACCTTTCTCCACAATTTTCATCTCTGCAGTTTTGAGCATCCCATGCAACTCAGAGAGATTCTTATTCATTCCATGCATGTTATAATTCATTACAAACTGATTATAACTTTTAGGCAATGAATTAAGAATGAGATCCGTGGCTAGCTCCAATGGGATTGGATAGCCAAGTTTCTCAAGGTGCTCTACATAACCTTTCATTTTAAGAAAGTGAGGACTCACTTGTTGCCCTTCATTCATTTTACTAGTAGTGAATGCAACAATGGTCTTGTACCTCTCTTGCCTAGCTTGCTCTTGAAACATGGTTCTCAACTCCACGCCTATCTCATAGGCTTCCAAATGTTCCAAACTTTGTTGGAGTTTTGAACACATAGCAGCAAGCATGAGACAACTTACATCTCTAGAATCATTACGATGTTTCTTGTAATTGTCTCTTTCTACCCTAGGGGCAGTAGGCGGTGGTTCAGCGGGGAGAGGCCCATCGAGAATGTACAACTTATCTTCTTGCCTAAGAACAATTCTTATGCTACGGATCCAATCCATAAAGTTTGTACCATTCTCTTCGAGCTTATCCTTCTCAAGGATCGATCGCAACGACATTGATTGAGTGTTATTAGTCATTATCTACAAATATGCAAAATTTCTAAAATTTAATAAGTACCGGTTTTCATTAAAGAGATAAAAAAATGTATTTTAAAACAAAATACTCCCACTAAATTATATAACCTTCATATACATCCAATGTATAATATAATTTAAATGGGTTGAGATCCCGCTTTAATCTAATTTTGAGTACGCTTTGGCGCACCGCTCAAAATTAAATCAATTAGGTAGACAACTCTTGTCAATCATATCTCATATGACTCTCAGTTCTTTTCATGAGATTCTTTAAGAAATCCAATTTCAAAAACATGTTAAATCTCATCTTTGCCTTAAGCCCAAAACTGTTTTGACGCTTAATTAAGTCCAACCATTTTAAACGCATAGGAAACTCTTATTCACTCATCTTGCTCAAACATGAATAAAATCAATGCACCTCGCTTTGGCGAGCCCACATAAAATTACTCATGTATAAACAAGTGTTTTAATCATGGCATGGCAAAAGGACTTAAAACTTTCTTTGAAGGTTCATTACATATAGCATATAACACATTTATGAGCACATAATATAAACATGTTATACATCAAGTTTAGCCACTAAATTAATCTCCATTAATTTAAGCATGGTATTTATGTGTCATTAGTTTCTCTATAATTATGAGGATGAGACTATTTCAACTTTGGTTATTATATCCAAATCAAGACAACAAGAAGCGCGGTCAAACTAAGCCATTAGGCAACCACAATCCCGCACTAATTCAAGAAACCAAGAAAGTAGTCCATGTGGCCGAAACTAAGCAATAGATGGTCTCGATGAACGTAGGCCAATTGCATTCACAATTCCACATGGATCTCCAATCATTGAATCAAGAACTTTGTTTCTTAATTTTAGCAATTATGAACTCTTCATAATTCTAACTTCGTTTTATCTTTGAAACTTTGATTGCGATCAATTTTGGGAAACACAATCTCGATGAACGCAGATTAGCCATCCAAAACTTGAACCAATCTAGGAATCACAAGACTAAAACAAATAGGAAAATCCAACCCCAAAATCCACACACAAACCAACTACCCAAAACCCATTCCAGATCAGCAAGTCTGGACTGGTTCTGTTACTGGTTTTGTCGAATTTATCGAAAATTCCATATTCAGATTTTAACCAAAATCAGAACGAATTTTGACCACCGAGCGCCCGCCTGCAAAGGACCAGGCGCCCGCTTGAATGGCCAGAATAGTTTAGAATTTTAAAGTTCGAAAATTTTGTCTCAAAATTATTTTTCCCCGATTATTAAAACTTTGATCCAATCAAAAATCAATAATCGAAATAATTCAGAATCCACCATAATTTTTATTGCGATTGAATCGTGCGATTAATGTTTGAAAAACAATAAACCACATAAAATCACAAAGCACATAAACATCATATAATCCAATATTCATATCATGCTTGGCACATAAACAATTTATATACACACAACATGATCCAAGTATTGAATTAATCAACATGAACGGGGCTCTGATACCACTGTTGGGTTTCCAAGTAACATGCGCAGCGGAATATAGCAATTAAAATTTTAAGAAACCCAAAGCCATGGATCCGTTCATATGATTAAATCAAATACAACAAGATGAATAGAGGAATAACTAACCCTTGATGGCTATGAATTTTCTCTTGATCTTTGGTGGAGAAACTTGAAGACTTGATCACGATCACAAAGCTTGAACACGAACTTTGAAGATGATGATTTTCACCCTCTAGCGGTATCCACACTTCGAACGAATATCAAAGGAGCTTCTTTGATCTTGGTTGCTAGACCATATTATGAAACACACTTTCACAATATAATAAAGAACTATATGGAATTTATTTGTGAGTTATTTTGTTCCTCAATCAATGATGTCTTAGAACAAAATAAAATCTCTCTCAAACTCTTTGAGACTCACAAAAGCACTTTTCCATATGGTCTGGCCGAATTGGGGTTTTTATACACAATTAAGACCTATTCCAAATAGGAATCTTGTGCCAAAAACCTTCCTAAATCGAATTAGGAAATTCCCAATCGGGAGCACCAGGCGCCCGCCCGGTACCACCCAGGCGCCCTCCCGGTACCACCCAGGCGCCCGCCTGTTTGGGCAGAAACTCCAGTCCCTTTCCGGCTTGAACAGGCGCCCGCCTGGTACAACCCAAGCGCCCGCTTGGTTGACCAGGAGGCCCAGATCATTTCCAGAAATTCCTTGGAAGTCCTCCGACCCTAAATGCCAATATAGTCCTTTTATTTAAGATTCGTTCTATTGTGTGTGACCCTCTAGGATTATACTAAGTTGGCAATGGGCTCAAACATGATCTCATAAGATATGATTAGGTTCTAGCAAACCGTCATACCTACCCAAATAGTATAACTAGATACAAGTTCGCATTCCTTTAGAATATGTCACAATCCCTTTGTCCACGATATCATTGAACACAAGTCATGGTCAAACAGTCAACTTGTTTTGTTCAATACTTTCTCGATTCCGAATATGTTGATAATTCAAATGCTATTGATCCAATCAATCCATTTGAGTCCGGCCGAACATTTCATCAACATCATTCCTTCGAGGGGCCCAAGCTTGACATCTCTCCGTGGAGGGACAAATCCATTTAGCTTATTATTCGTCCCAACGGGAATCCGATTATGCCAATCATACCCTTTATAACTACCGTGTTAAGGCAGCGTTTGAATATGTCAAACATAATGTTCATCAAGTGGAAGACTATAATAACTTCATGTCTAAGGATTCAAATGACATAACTAATATGAGATATATGCATGACATAGACCATGACATAAATCTCATACAGCGGGTCATGTCCAGTACCTTGTTCCAAACAAGTACCCATAAATCTAACATGATCATCCCATGACCATTTAGCCTTTATACTAGTGCTTAACAAGTACTAGGGACGGGGATTATTATAAGTAAACATGAACAACAATAATAATCAAAACATCTCTTTATTGATATGAAATAAATGATAACAATTACAACGTTTATTAAACGTGCCTAGGGCACCACTACCAACACAAAGTGTATGAGAAACCCTAACCGTAACAACTTGATCATCTTGATGTAATAACGTACAGTTAACACCATGCCACCACACAACCCAAATATTCCCCTTGTCATTAGCAACTCCCCCACTACAGCGAAGCATACTAACATATGATGGAAGAACAGACGGATCCAGCTTAGGCTCATATATACCACAAAGAGACACATCGTGCATTCTTAATAACCGTTTGACCCTTCTAACTGAGGACTTATTACCAATTCCACGAATATTCCAGCTTAGAATACCTACCATTATAACAGTTGAGAGATATAGAAACAAGAGAGGGCTTTTAAGACAAAGATCTACCATCCCCCCTAATGTTGGGGGCAATACTTTCTGTGTTTACTTTACGCGCAAGAGACGAAAGGTCTTGAATATCAAAATCTGAGGTAACACGAGGACCCCGAGGAGAAAGTTGCAGTTTATCAATTGTGTCATCCCAAGAATGCTTTTTAATTACAGAATCTTCAACCTGCAATTCTGAATCAGAATCTCCTTTATCAATATTAACATCCACCTTCTCATCATGAATATGAATAATGGCAGGCCCATAATTAGTATTAACCCCGGACACATCATGATCATGCACCTCTGAGCTTATTCTTTCTTCTTCCAAATCAATAGCCCCATCATCAACAATTACACTTTTATTCTGATTAGAGGATGTCTTAAGGGACATTGGAGAAACAAAAGGAGTACCCCATTTAGCTAAAAAACTGAAACCACTTGAGAAAATATTTGGGAACATCACCTTAGCCGCATTTGGAGAGGAGGTTTTATGCACCTTAGATGGTCCAGCATCATTAACCTGTCCATTACCATTACCTTCTTGTATAACATCGTCATTCTTTTTCTTCATTTGATTAGCCTGATCATTCACCCGACCATTGCCATAAACCTGTTGGAGACCTTTACCTTTATCCATTACGTTGGCTTTAGCTTTCTCAACATAGACTAGGGTAGGTTTAGCCTTTGAAGCACCAGTATTAGGGTTTTCTTGATGAACATCGCCATTTTTTCCTTTAGGGTTTGCACCAACAACCTCCGTATGTTTTACACCATCCCCTTTTAAGACCTCTTCCTGCTTAGGTTTATCATGCCGGGGATGAAGATAAAGACAGGAGCTCATGTCATGCTCAAGCTTGTAACAATGCTTACAATACTAAGGCAAATTTATAAAATTCAAGGCTTGATAGAAGCTGGAGAATTCATCACCACAATCCAGAAAAAACCCTAGAAGGAAGCTTTTTAAGTAGATCTACTTGAACCAACACCCGATCCTCACTAGGCCGAGGCAGATTAGCTATGGGTTGATCAATAGAAAGAGGCTCCCCAAAAATCTTTGCAATTGAGAATAAGCATACTTTATTGAACATATGAATAGGCAAACCTGGAAGGCTTACCCACATCGGATACAAAGAAGATTCCTTCTCAGGATGCCATGAGGGAGTCAAATGAAAAACCCTCATGGGGAAACGTCCAAGTTGCCAAGATTCTCTAGACCACAATCTGTTAAAGTCCCCTTCGTGCACCAATCTGATCAACATATGTGTTAGTACCTCACTATGTTTAAACACAAGTGAATCATAGTAAATATGTTTTGGTAAATAAATAATCAAACCATTCTGATAATAACAAGCATACAAAGACCTAATCACACAGGCAACCCGCCAGTTACAAATCAACAGCTAAGTGGTTAAGCCAAATTCAAACCAACAGCTAAGTCCCCTGCTCATCCCCTGCTTCAACAGCTATCCACTTAAGTTCTCAACAGCTATCTCCAAAGATGTCCCCACTTTGTCAGATCACTGAAGAATACCAAAGCAAAGCTTGATCAAAGTCTACATCATCAATCTGCGTCTACTTCAGACTCAACAGCTAAGTGATACCTGTGAACCAGCAGCTATCTTCCACCTCATCATTCAAGAGAAGAAATATTATTCCAACCTCCAATGATTGGAATAAACTATATGGAAGCATTTATAAAGACTCCAGTCCTCATTCTTTAACAACCTGTAAAACAGAGAAGAAACAAAGACTCCAGTAAACCTGTTCACACCCAGTCAAAGAACAAGGCATTTACGTCTCTGCAACATGCTCCTCAACGGCTAGTCTTGGACCTATGTTCCCCAATGGCTACCCTTGTACCCTTGTCCCCTAACGGCTATATGGCCTCCCCTATATAAAGGTGTATATTGGCATGTTGTCCAGTAAACCTTTTTGAGAACCTTTCCACAACCCTTCTCCCCATAATCCTTAGACAACCCTCACTCTTTGTGCATTACTTTGCACACCTAAATATTTGCATAATCCCCTGCAAATATTGTGCCCCTTGTGCACCCAGTTACAACCCACACCTAGCCTAAGCTATCAGCCAAGCTTAACCTTTTTAATCTCTTGTAATTTTTCTTTTCTTTTTATAGCATTAGTCAAAAGGCTTCCTTAACTGTAGTGACATTTAAGAAGAGGGGGTTCGAGGAACTTTCCTTTATCATTCATTGTAAGCTTATTAAGTAAGTGGATATTATAGTGGATTGATCTCACTGTTGACTACAGTGGGGGTGGATGTAAGAGAAGTGTTTGCCTCTGAACCACTTTAAAAACCCCTTGTGTATTTTCTTCTCTTATCTCTACACTTACACACACTACACCTTGTCTATTTCATTTATTCTTTTAATTATTCTCCGCTGCATAATTACTCTATCTCTCAACAGCTAACCACCCAAACTGTTAGCTGTTCATCTTTAACATTTCTATTCTTTAAGTAAAACAGGACCTTTCAATTGGCACCAGAGCTTGGATTCACCATAAAGAGTCTAACAACTTGTGAAAGATCTATTCAACCCACCATGCCTCAACCAAGAAAGAACAATAAGAAGGACATACCACATATTAATGACTGTGAATCTTTTGAGATTTATTCCTCAAAAATCAAAACCTATCTTGATGCCAACAGCATATGGAATTGGTATGTTTTAAGTAATGAAGTAGAAGCTCCTACTCAGGCTGATACAAATGGAGGAACAAGCAAAATCAAATCTCCTGATCAATGGACTGAATCTGAAAAACAACTAATGACTGCTAACCTAAGAGTAAAAAACATTCTGCAAAAAAGTGTAAATGACTCTCTAGCTCAAGAAATAGCTAAAGAACCAAGTGCTAAAGCTTCTTGGGAATTAATTCACACTAAGTTCACCAAACACACCAGTGTAAGAACTCAGAATCTTTACAACTTGCTTAGACAATTAGACAACTTCACATTCTATCCTGGAGAAAAGGTCAGTGCTGCAAGACCAAGGTTTGAAGACCTTATTAGAGCCATTTCAGACCATGGCAAATCTTTTGAGCAAGCTGACCTATGCCTGAAAATATACTCCAATCTTCCTCAAGAATATGAGAAAGTAGCCCTTCCTATCAGAGGAGCTGAATGGAGTACTGTGACCATTGAGCAGTACTTTGGTAAACTTGAAGCTTATGAGCTTGAAGGAATGGTCAAATTCCAACCAGCCCCCACCATATCCCAAACCCTTGCAATGGTTGCTCAAGAACAAACCCAGAAACTAATCACTCAACAAGACATTGATACCCTTGTAAACAATGCCCTACAAAAATTGAACATAAACCCCAAACAAGAATCAAAATCCATTTCTCAAGATGACATTTCTAGCTTGATAACCATGGCAGTCAGAAATGCCATGAGACATCAAAAGAAAGCATTTGACAGAAGATACACTCCCTCATCTTCTAATCCTACACAAGAAATTGCAAAAAGGAATGTAGAATGCTTTAACTATGGAAATCCAGACCATTTTGCCGCTGAATGCACTGAACCCCAGAAACCTTGAAACAACTCAAAAAGGATGACATATTCCAAAGAAATTATTCATAGTTCTAGATGCAATTGCTACGATTGTGTCAAAACCAAGAATAAGAAAAATAAGGAACAAGTCATGCTTGCTGACTCATCCAGGTTTAGTGATGAAGAATTCTACTCATCTGATTCTGACAATGATGAAGAAGAAGCTCTTCTATGTTTGGTTGCTCAAGAAGATGAAAAATCAGACACTGAAGAAGATCTAGAAGCATTAGCTGCTGCTGAACAGCTAAAGGAGGTACATAACTGAAACTCCCTTAATATTGATGGTTTTAAAAACTTAGTTTGCACCCTTTTAATCCAAAAGAAGAAACAAGACTCTAGCTTTGCTGACATTATTACTGAAAATCTTGAACAATCCAAAACCATTGATAAACTTAGTTCCTCAAACCTCATCATTGAAACCATCAAAAATGATCTAGAAGAAAAATGTCACTTGAAAATAACATTCAAAGCTTAACAGCTAAGACTGACTGTTCAAAATACCAAAAAGATACTGAACAAGCATTGAGTATCTTGAAAGAAGAAAATGATGTCTTAAAAGGCAAAATTGCTTCTTGGAACAAATCAAGCAAGCCTCTATCCTTGTGTCAGTTTAAACAAAGGAATCATGAGGATAAGTCTAGCCATGGATATGAAAATCCCACTTTCAAAACCTATACTCCTCCAACTAGTAATAGGGATATTGAGACTATGGTCTTAGCTAGCCTCAACACTACCTCAACAAAGAAACCATCATATCCTGTTCAAACAAAGGATGATATGTACAAAATGAGAAGTAAAAGTACCAAAAAGAATGAGTCAAGTGTGGAGACTCCAACATGTTCCAAATCTCCAGCCTCTACTAGTTCTGACAACAACAAAAACCAGAAAATGAGGCAGGAACAAAAGTCTAAAAAGCCAAGAAGGCCTCAACAGTCTAGGAAAGCTGAAGAGCCAAGGCAAACTGGACAGCCAAGATATGCTAGACAGCAGAGGCACTCTAGGCAACCTAGACAAAACTGGAAATATTCCAATGGGAAAAGCCATCAGTCACAAAACTCTTCCCCTAGATCATCTTACCACTCACAAAATCCCAGACAGCAATCTCACTTTTATCAACCAAACTACAGAAATCAAAACTCATACAATACTGGACACCTATATAACTCCCCTCAACCCTTCACATTGACACCTTACATGATGCAAATCATGTCCTACTATAACACCCTTAACCAGTCCTTCAAGAAAAGATCAGGTGGCAAGGCTAGGGTACCAAAGAATGTCTAAAACCTTTGGACCCAAAAGAATAAAGGGTACCATAATTTTCATTTTTTTGGTATCTTGTACAAACATTTGACACTTGGAGAATGGATATAACAGGATCATGTCTTACTAAATCATATCTCATTCAATATTAGATGGAATTAGTTCTTTAAAGGAAGATAGCTGTTTAAACTACTTTTCAATAGCTATCTGTCTATCTCAACATTGAACCAATTCAAAGGAATTTGAAAGACCCCTTGAAAGTTGTCCCCTCCTCCTTCCAGTACTTTCATACTGATTGACAAGAAATCCCTTGTCACGGGAGTATATGAAGGATTCTTCTCAAGCAGCTTTCACTTCCTTAGCCTGAACAACTAAGTGATTCTCCTGAAGCATTAGCTCTCTCAATGTGAATTGTCTCACATTTTGAGAATCTCCTTTCTTCCTTCTTGCCTTATCAGCTTCATGAATCTTGAAGTCCTCCCTCTTCATAAGAACTCTCTCCCTTTCAGCTTCAAACACCACAGCTTTTTCATTCTCCCATTTCTTCTTCCTTCTCTCTCTCTCCTTGATCTCCATCTCCTTTAAAAGATGATCAATAGAAAGCTGTTCAACCTCTTCTAAGACAATATGGTCACTTTGCACTCTGTATGACCAAAACTCCCGTTTAAATCTCTCCCTCTCTGTCTCTTCATTAGTTGGGAAAGTAAAAACCAACTTCTTGGCAGACATTCTTCTAGGACCATATTTTGACTGAGTTCTATCCATAGCTTTTCTAAACTCAGTAAAGATGATTCTTAAATCTACCTTGTTCATCTGCCTCTTATAGCAAGACCATTTAATGTTAAAAATTTGTGTCTACTCCTAGACTTAGCTGTTGACAAATCAAATCCAACTTTAAAGATTGATTAAATCTAATTCATAAGGGTGTAAGGTTGTCTTCTCTCCATGCCTGTCTTAAATTACCCCCCCCGGCTTTTATGAAAATAAATGTGCTAATATCTCCTTTCATCCATTTTACTGTTCAAATGTACAGTAAGAAGGATATCTGTCGCTTGGTCTGACCTTCATTAAACTTTGTTTCCTATTTTTCTTTTTACCCCCTGCTCTTTGAAATTCGATCAATCTCTTTTATTCAAATCTCTCTCTCTCTCTCTCTCTCTATTTTCAATATTAGGGTTTGCCGATAAAACTTACAACAGTTACTTTCACATCCCATTACTCCTCATCCGTCTTTCAAAATTAACCGTTGAAGCCCACTATCCTATCCTCGATCTATTCTTTTCCCCAATAATTTGTTTTCCTTCGTCTTTTCCCATTCTATCCCTTCGGCATACTCTGTCTCTTTCTCAAAACCTGACCTCTGTTCTCTTCTCAAATTCGATGGCTCCCTCCGATAAATCTCATGGGTACTATATTGAGAACGAGTTCTTTGAAGATGAAATTGGAACCTATGTCAAAGGAATCCTAGAAAACAATGGCTTAATCACCATGCTCACAGCCAAAAATAAAATTCTTGAGAACGCATGTTTGGAAATCTATCAACATGGATCTAGAAGAGAAGATGGAACTATTCGATGTTTATTTCAAAATGTTGTTATGCTCATCAAACCTGAAGATGTTCATACCACCTACAAGATGTCTAATAACTCCAACCTTCTTTCCAATGTCTGGAGCAAAGACTTAGATTCATCCTTCAAGGGACTATATGAAGAATTCACGGGTCAAGCCAACATCAACTATGACTCTGTGAAGAACAAATCTATAATGAAAAAGAACTTGTCCATTAAAAACTCAGCTTTAAGTGATGTGGTCATCAAAGGAATGTTTGGAAAACAATCCTCATTGGATCAACTAAGCTCTGCAGGATGGAAGGTAGCTCTTGGGCTAATTAGAGGAAATATTAATTGGTGCAGAGTAATGCTGGAAAATTTCAACTTGCTCAACTCTCCATCAACCATCAAGCCTTCTGTAAGATCCACCAAACCCAACCTATTTAGGTTCATGAGTGGGATTCTTGTCAAAAAGCTTGCAGCCCATCCAGTAGCTCCTCTATAGGCAAAATGGATTTCCATGACTGACCCTAGCACTTCCAAGAAGTTTGACAAGAAAACCATCCCTCTCAAAGGCACAAAAGAGGGAACAGCCAGCTAGGGCTCAAACCACAAGAAGGACAAAGACCAAGTCAGAATCTGACTCTGAAGGAAATCCAATAGCTAAACCATCACCTGGAAAGGAACTCAGATCAAAAAGGAAGTTTGACACATCAACAGCTATCTCGCCCTCAGCCAGTCAATCAACTCCCCTTGTTCCTGAACAATCCTCTGTTAGGGTCACAAGATCAAGAGCCAACTCCCCTTGTTCCTGAACAATCCTCTGTTAGGGTCACAAGATCAAGAGCAAGACCTGGTTCTTTAACAGCTAAAGTCTCCCCTGCTTCCCCGGTTCAACCATGCTCAGCAGCTAAGAAGCCAAGACTGAAGAAAGCTGCTGTAAAAGGCAAAGGAAAAAGGAAACCTGCTAAGTCTCCATCCTCCTCATCCAGTGAATCAGAAATTCCTGGACCAAAATCCTCCACTCCTCCTTTTGACAGCTATGAATGCACAACTGCCAGTTGGGAAATTATTAGACCAGCAGGAAGTGACGCTGCTAAGATATTTGTTGATAATGAAGCCAGTTTGAGTGAAGGAGAGTCTGAAGTCCAAAAAACCAAGCAATCCAAAGAGGTGATTGTTCTTGTTGAAGAAGATGTAGTGAACCAGCCTACTCTTAAACAGCTTCTGGATGCTACAAGAAAGGCAAAACATGGAGAAATGACCAAGGATCATCCTAAGTCTAAAGCTGAGCAACCAGCAAAAGATTCAAGTCCAACAGCTAAGGTAACATCCTCCTCTGACTCTATTGGTCCATTTTTTGTAAAGAGAAGATCTGCTAGGCCATCCTCTCCCTCATCCAAAAGACAAAAAACCTCATCCCCTGCCTCTACCAAACAAACCTCTAGTTCTGAACATGTCTCTGTCATTCAAGGCATGCTTCATCTTCATTCACCTACCTCTCCTACCCAACATTTAAGGGGGAACTCATCTAGACCAGACACCCCTGTCAGGTCAAGGGGGAATCCACCCATCCCTAAAATGATCCCAACAGCTGAGCCTCCATCCTCTACTGTTAGTCCTCCTCCCTCTCATCCTATCATCCCTGTCACAATTCCATCATCTCAAAGCCCCTCTCTACTTGTTTTAAATCCCAAACTTCTTGACCTAATCGAAGATAAGACCTTATCCCATCTGTCTGAGGAATCCTCTACTCTTCTTTTTGAACAGCTTTCCTCCCAGTTTTCCATCTCTGAAGCTCTTAAAGCTTTTGACTTCATAAAAATTAGGGACTCCAAAAGATCTAAAGGTGAAGGTGGCTCCTCTGTCCCTCCTTCATTCTCATCTACCTCTCCTCTTCCTCCAGTCACTATTTCCTCAACAGTTATACCTCAATCCCAAATTGACATTGACACATCAATGCCCTCCACCAGCTTCTGGGCTCTGGATTGTGATATTGATTTTTCCATTCCCGCTGTCATTTCCTCCCACAAGAAATTCCAATCCATCTCTTCCCTTCCATCCTTTGTCAATCCCAACAATCTCTCCAATCCATGGGTAATGACCAAAACCCACATGAGTGTCCATGCAAGAAACATTGGTGGACAACTCTTTAATATCTATAAAGAATGGAAACAATTTAGGATCACCCTTCAATACTGTTTTCTTCACTCTACCCCTAAACTCCCTAACTCTCTAAATCTTTCTAATCTTCCTGAATGGGAACTTCTCTTTTCCCATCTCATCTCCAACAATCTTCAGGAATGCATTTATTCCCCTTCTCCTCTAGTTTATGCTCTTTGCATTCAATATGCACAATTTGTGTATTATTCCCTCTTATCTAAAAAGAGCTGCATTATGGGAATAATTGTCAAGAATCTCTTTCCCATCTTCTCTGTTTATCCACAACTCTTACCCCCCTTCTCTCCCTGCATTCCATAAGAACTCAAGATCTCAGCTTTCCAACCTACCTCTCCTCTTTGACCCTTTCAAATATAATCCTTCTTATCATCTCACCTTTACTGACTTCAACCAATTTTCTGCCTCTCTCATTAGACAACTCAAAAATGCTCTTCTAAAAAATTGGATGATATCTCTGAATTCATTATTTATCGAGGTGAAAATCCTATTCATCCATCCCCTGAACAGCCTTCTGCCTCTATCTTTCAACAGACCCCTCCCTGAAGCTATCCAATCCCTCCTAAACCATCTCAACAGTCGCTTCTATCTTATTTCCAAGCCCCTAAACCTCTCTCTAAACCCTCCAAGAAAAGACCTGCTTCTCTTTACAAAGACTCACCATCAGGGGTTGCACTCAATGAGGAATCAATGACCCCACAGTAGCTACACACCTAGATTGGAAGTAGACTACTACCCAATCAGCCTGTTCTCACCAAGAACCAACTCTGCAATTGACAAGATCAGAACTTCCAGTACAACTACTTGATGAGTCTTGCGTGGAATAATGATTGGTTCTACAACAGGCACCTCCAAGCAAGGAGAAATGCTCTCCTTCAGTAAAAGGATGAAGTAGAAAGGATTAAGAATCTCTAGATTGTATAGATGTTCTTAGGCCTGGTCTATATTTTGTAAGCTGTTCAAACTTTATCTTGTATGTAACTTCCTACTTTTGTGCGTATTAACTTTGAATGTATGCAAAAGATTTAATCAAGAAGACTAAATCTTCATTGGTATTTCTATCATTTAGCATATTTGTTTTACAGGAACAAATTCAAACATTATTCATTTACCAAAAAGGGGGAAATTGTTAGTACCTCACTATGTTTAAACACAAGTTAATCATAGTAAATATGTTTCGGTAAATAAATAATCAAACCATTCTGATTATAACAAGCATACAAAGACCTAATCACACAGGCAACCCGCCAGTTACAAATCAACAGCTAAGTGGTTAAGCCAAATTCAAACCAACAGCTAAGTCCTCTGCTCATCCCCTGCTTCAACAGCTATCCACTTAAGTTCTCAACAGCTATCTCCAAAGATGTCCCCACTTTGTCAGATCACTGAAGAATATCAAAGCAAAGCTTGATCAAAGTCTACATCATCAATCTGCTTCTACTTCAGACTCAACAGCTAAGTGATACCTGTGAACCACCAGCTATCTTCCACCTCATCATTCAAGAGAAGAAAGATTATTCCAACCTCCAATGATTGGAATAAACTATATGGAAGTATTTATAAAGACTCCAGTCCTCATTCTTTAACAACCTGTAAAACAGAGAAGAAACAAAGACTCCAGTAAACCTGTTCACACCCAGTCAAAGAACAAGGCATTTACGTCTCTGGACCATGCTCCTCAACGGCTGGTCTTGGACCTCTGTTCCCCAACGGCTACCCTTATACCCTTGTCCCCCAACGGCTATATGGCCTCCCCTATATAAAGGTGTATACTGGCATGTTGTCCAGTAAACCTTTTTGAGAACCTTTCCACAACCCTTCTCCCCATAATCCTTAGACAACCCTCACTCTCTGTGCATTACTTTGCACAACTAAATATTTGCATAATCCCCTGCAAATATTGTGCCCCTTGTGCACCCAGTTACAAGCCACACCTAGCCTAAGCTATCAGCCAAGCTTAACCTTTTTAATCTCTTGTAATTTTTCTTTTCTTTTTATAGCCTTAGTCAAAAGGCTTCCTTAACTGTAGTGACATTTAAGAAGAGGGGGTTCGAGGAACTTGCCTTTATCATTCATTGTAAGCTTATTAAGTAAGTGGATATTATAGTGGATTGATCTCACTGTTGACTACAGTGGGGGTGGATGTAAGAGAAGTGTTTGCCTCTGAACCACTTTAAAAACTCCTTGTGTATTTTCTTCTCTTATCTCTACAGTTACACACACTACACCTTGTCTATTTCATTTATTCTTTTAATTATTCTCCGCTGCATAATTACTCTATCTCTCAACAGCTAACCACCCAAACTGTTAGCTGTTCATCTTTAACATTTTTATTCTTTAAGTAAAACAGGACCTTTCAATATGTTTGGAGTCAACATGACCCAAATGAAATTCGCCTTTGAGCCCAAACTTCATAAAATACTCCCTAGTAGTCTCCATATTGGGTCTTCCGTGGGAAAATTTTCCTATGAGAGTAAACTTGAACGGCTGGGCAAGAGCAGTGATCACGTCTTTTGAAAATTTTAGTGCAGGTTCACCTTTATAATTTGACAGAGGAATCATGTTAACTTGCGGAGAAGGAATTGGGGTAGCATGGGAATTCTTGAGTAGATCGACAAAGGATTTGCGCTGAGTAGGGTATTGCGGCGCTAGGTTTTCCTTAGGGTCCAAGGAGAGCGCGTCATTTGCAGCCGTAATAGGAATCTTAGCAGAATTAGGAATCTGCACATTGTCATGGTTTCCAACCGGATTAGGAATAATTTACACATGCTGCGAAGATGAAGGAGAGCCATTAACGGCTGAAAGGAACGCTTGAGAGGCCATGAAATTAAGAGAAATCAAAACCCTAATTAGGGTTTCAGCAAGAGAAGGAAGACGGCTAAAGGGGGAGAACGAGAGAAAAGGTCAACGGGTCAAACATGATTTTTTTTACTATCTGTAATAACACTCTTGGGAGGGTCTAACACAGAGATATAATAAAGGGGAATTGCCTGGAGACACGATTTTATAAGGGTTAATTTCGAACCATATGATAAAATTTTCCCTTGCCATGTTGCTTATCTCGATTCCATTTTTTGAAGAGTAGAGTTAAAAAGGTTGTGGGTCTTTCGGCCTACATATAAAGGGCATCCCAAATACAAAATAGGGAGGTCCTTTTTCTGAAACCCCGTAGCTTCCTCAATAATAACATCCCGAACTACATCATTCTTTCCGGTCACAAAGCAAGATTTCCCAATGCTAACAAGCTGGCCCGAAAAAGCTTGGTATTTCTCCAAACATTTCATATGCATCTCAAGAGAATCTTTCGCACCATTACAAAAAATAATGATGTCGTCGGCATAGGAGAGATGGGACACAACAGGAGTATGAATATGGGCTTTAAATCTGAAACTTGGGGGTAGAATAATGAAGATAATTTAGACCTCTACTCAGAATTTCAGTAGCAATAATAAACAAACTTGGGGATAAAGGATCACCTTGGCGAAGACCCCGAGTCGAGTGGAAAAAACCACAATTTTCCCCATTCACAAGAACCGAAAACCAGCAGCAAGAGATACATCTATACACCATGTCCACCCATTCAATAGCAAAGCCAAATCTTTTAAGAACCTTGATTAAAGCAACCCAAGAAATACGATCATAAGCCTTTGCCATATCAAGCTTGATAGCAATATTATAACCCCCTAACTTTCTTTTTAAGAGAATGCATCATTTCCTGGGCTAACAAAGGGTTTTCATGGATAACTCTCCCTTGAACAAAACCACTCTGATTAGGTGAGATGATCCGAGGCAAAATCTGTCCCAATCTGGTAGTAAAGAGTTTAGTAATAATTGTTAGAAAAATTACATAAACTAATGGGATGGAGATGAGAGAAGGATACCGGGGAGTCTATTTTTGGAAGAGTAACAATTAAAGTGCTCGTCCATGATCTCGGCATTTCAAAACCAGCAAAAAATTCCCTTATAGCTCGATAAAGGTCTTCCTTGATGATATCCCAACAAAAGGTATAAAAAACACCCGTAAAACCGTCCGGACCTGCTGCACTTTGGCTATTCATTCCTTTAATGGTATTAAAAACTTCCTCCATAGAAGGGGTAGCTTTTAACATATCATTTTCAGCATCGGTTATCAAGGGAGGAATTAGGTGGAGCAGATCATCATGGTTCGCACCCTCCTCAACACTTGCCTTCAATTGATCATTATAAAAAGCAACAACCTCATTCTGAATATCTTCTTTATGAGTAAGAAGAACCCCGTCTCTATCTCGGATTCTATGTAAATAAAGCTGCTGCCGCTTTTTCTTAACATAACTATGAAAGAATTTAGTGTTTCTATCACCATCTTTAATCCATTTCACATTAGCCTTTTGCCTCCAAAAAGATCCTTCTATAGCCAAAGTATGCTGCAAATGTGCTTGGGCCAAACTCAAAGCAGCCCTATTTTCCTCAGAGGGATCCCTTTCCAACTCTTGCTCCTTGATGATAATGTCATCCTCAGCATTAGCAACTTGTTGATCAATTCAACCAAATGTATGTTTGTTCCACAAAGATAAATCCTTACGGAGTCTAGCAAGCTTCTTACCAAAACTAACCATAGGTCTTCCATCAATCCAAACAGCCCATGAATTTTGGACTATATCCAAGAAACAAGGATGTTTAGTCCAAGCATTAATAAACCGAAAAGAGCCCTTGCACAACTCAGCCTCCGTCCGAATAGAAATAGCCAAAGGATTATGATCCGAACAGGTTCTATTTAAATGCTTCACTGAAGTACTATTGAAAGAGTTAAGCCAATGCTCATTATAGAAAACCCTATCAAGGCGTGTTGAAAAGATTTCCTACCGGTCTGTTTATTCCACCAAGTATACTTTGACCCAGCATAACCAGCATCAAAAAGAGAAGTAACTTGAATGGTATCTGAAAATTCTGCTACTTGCCGATGCTTAATAGGACGCCCTCCAATTTTCTCATTTTGATCAAGAACCACATTGAAATCCCCACAAACCATCCATGCTAGCTGAGTGTCACTAACAGAAATTAAATCATCCCAGAGAATCCTTCTCTCAAATTTATTGCAACGAGCATGGACACAAGTAATAAGAATAGGATTAGGCCATAAACCATGAGCAACTTGGATAGTAAGAGCCTGAACACTATCATGAACAATGTTACACGTAAACCCATGCTTCCAAACAAACCAAATCCTGCCACAAGCATTAGATATTCCCCCAGAGCAATTCAATTTACGAACAAAATAATCCAACTTAGATATGTGCTGCTTTGGCTCATAAATAGCCATAGCCGAGGCATTATGAAGCTTGAACAATTTTTTTATTCTTCTTACAGTGTCCTTGTTACCAACACCACGAAGATTCCAACAGAAGATAGCTACCATTGAGAAACAATCAAGAAAAAGTAAAAGGAGACTCACATGAGTTAAGAATGAGGTGAAGCAGATTTGCTCCTGTTTTTCCGAGACGTCACTTTGATAAAACCCTCGGAGTCCATGTTCTGACTATTTTGCGAAGCAAAAGGTGTAGAACCAGCCATATTGGTGATGAAAGATGAAGGGGGAGGAGTAGACCGGGGGGAAAGATTCAAAACTGCAACCGTATCAACATTACTATCCGGAATAATCACATTCTGATTTACCTGCTCTTCATTATGAACCATACTTGTATCATTATTCTCCCTGTGAAGAGCATAATGCCTAACCACATTCTGAATTACCTGCTCCTCATTTTGAACCATATTCGGTTGTTGTTGAAAAACACTTTCACAAGCTTTTTTTCAAAGCCTGATTAACAACCTCAGGTAGAATCTGCCCTCTTTTTGCAACAAGCACCTTTTTTGTGCTAACATCTTGCTTACTCTTCTCATCATCTTGAGTTGGTATAGGATTCTGTTTTTCAGGTTGAGGATCATTCTTATCCAACTCCGTGGATTTAGAATTATTCTCACCATTCAAAACCTCGGGGGCCTCCAAAGTGTCTTTAGAAGAATCACCAGCTTGCTTAGCAACATACACTTTTGATGGCTTCTCTTTTGAGACTTCACTTTTCAGATTATTAGAGTTAGGGTTTACCTTCCGACAAGAAGAAACATCATGCCCAAGAACAAGACAGTGTTTGCAGTATTTCGGAACATTATCATACTCCCCTTTTTGGTAAAAACTCGAATAAGCATCACCACAATCTATGAAAATCTCATTAGGAAGTTTTTTCAAAGCATCAACTTGAACCAGAATTTTAGCAATACTAGGCCTAGAAAACTCCGCCGTTGCCTTATCAAGAGAAAGCGGGGTCCCAATCATAGATGCAACCGTGAATAAAAAGGGTTTGTTCATAAGATGAATGGGTAAACCAGGAAATCCCACCCAAACGGGAACAATAGGGGATTCTTTTTCCGGCGTCCAAGATGGAGACCAAGCTAAAGTGCGCATAGGAAAACGATTAACATACCAAACATCTTTCATGAAAAGGCGTTGGTAATCCTCCTCCGTTGATAATTGAATTAGCATGTGCCGATTATCCAAATGTCCAAGCTTGAAGTTACCTTTTAAGTGAAATTTGGCAAATGCAATTCTAGTATCCTCCATTGAAGGCCTACCATTACTGAATTTACCAACGAGAGAAAACTTGAATGGCTTTGCAAAGGCATCAATAACATCCTTTGAGAGCTTCACAGACGGTGTACCCTTGTGAAATCCAGTTTGAAGGGCGGAGAGAACAACAACATTATTGTTTTGAACCGAAGTCCCATTGGGAGCAGACTTAATTGGTTGAGCGAATAATTCAGCGAAGGATTTAGAAGCTTGCATAATAGGATTTCCATGCGCATAACATGAAGTTTGAGGTTCAGTACTTTGAGAATCACATTGCTTCTTTGTTTAAGATCAAATCTGCTTCCCCCAATTCTTCTCCCATTCATATGGTAACTTGGCCCAAGCCTAATTATGGTGTTTTTAAACTAAACATGGATGGAGTTTCTCGGGGGAATCCTGGGGAAGCCTCGGGTGGTGGAATATTTAGAAACTCCCATGGAAATTTGGTCCTCGCTTATGGGAAATATTATGGTATTCAAACCAATATGTGGGCTGAAGCTACTTATGCTTTGAATTTTGGTATTACCAATGTATGGCTGGAAGTTGACTCCGAAGTTCTTGCAAAAATTCTTACTAAGGATTACCATATCCCATGGGGTGTACATTATCTCACTCATCACATTCTTCATCTTATGAGTCTTCTCACGGTTCATGTTTCTCATATTTTGCGCCAAGGAAACAGGTGGCGGATGGCTTAGAAAATAGGGCTGCGGATATAAAGGTGGATAGGGTGTGGTATTCGGTATCTTCCCTTCCTTTGAGTTGTCGGGGTGCCTACATTCTTGATAAAGTTGGAGTTCCTTCTTTCAGATTTTCTTAGGGTTGTTATGGCTAGATTTCTTTATTTATTGTTTTCTATGTATTCTAGTTGCCCTCTATTGTAGAGGTCCTTACGACATGTGTGAGGCCTCCTCCCTAGCTTTTCTTTCCTTGGTGGTTGAGGTTGTTGAAAGGTCTTGTTATACTAAAAGAATAGAAATGTTAAAGATGAACAGCTAACAGTTTGGGTGGTTAGGTGTTGAGAGATAGAGTAATTATGCAGCGGAAAATAAATGAAAGAATAAATGAAATAGACAAGGTGTAGTGTGTGTAAGTGTAGAGATAAGGTCAGAAAATACACAAGGAGTTTTTAAAGTGGTTCAGAGGCAAACACTTCTCTTACATCCACCCCCACTGTAGTCAACAGTGAGATCAATCCACTATAATATCCACTTACTTAATAAGCTTACAATGAATGATAAAGGCAAGTTCCTCGAACCCCCTCTTCTTAACTGTCACTACAGTTAAGGAAGCCTTTTGACTAAGGCTATAAAAAGAAAATAAAAAATTACAAGAGATTAAAATAAAAAGGTTAAGCTTGGCTGATAGCTTAGGCTTGATGTGGGTTGTAACTGGGTGCACAAGGGGCACAATATTTGCAGGGGATTATGCAAATATTTAGATGTGCAAAGTAATGCACAGAGAGTGAGGGTTGTCTTGGGATTATAGGGAGAAGGGTTGTGAAAAGGATCTTAAAAAGGTCACTTGACAACATGCCAGTATACTCCTTTATATAGGGGATTGGATGTAGCTGTTGGGGAACAGAAGTACAAGACTAGCCGTTGAGGAGCATATTGCAGAGATGTAAATGCCTTGTTCTTTGACTGGGTGTGAACAGGTTTACTGGAGTCTTTGTTTTTTCTCTGTTTTACAGGTTGTTAAAGAGTGAGGACTGGAGTCTTTATAAATGCTTCCATATAGTTTATCCCAATCATTGGTGGTTGAAATAATCTTTCTTCTCTTGAATGATGAGGTGGAAGATAGCTGCTGATTCACAGGTATCACTTAGCTGTTGAGTCTGAAGTAGAAGCAGATTGATGATGTAGACTTTGATCAAGCTTTGCTTTGGTATTCTTCAGTAATCTGACAAAGTGGGGACGTCTTTGGAGATAGCTGTTGAGACAGGGGATGAGTAGGGGACTTAGCTGTTGGTTTGAATTAGGCTTAACCACTTAGATGTTGATTTGTAACTGGCAGGTTGCTTATGTGATTAGGTCTTAGCATGCTTGTTATAATCAGATTGGTTTGGTTGATTTATTTACCAAAACATATTTGCTATGATTAACTTGTGTTTGAACATAGTGAGGTACTAACAATTTCCCCCTTTTTGGTAAATGAATAATGTTTGAATTTGTTCCTGTAAAACAAATATGCTAAATGATAGAAATACCAATGAAGATTTAGTCTTCTTGATTAAATCTTTTTGCATACAATCAAAGTTAATACGCACAAAAGTAGGAAGTTACATACAAGATAAAGTTTGAACAGCTTACCAAATCTAGACCAGGCCTAAGAACATCTATACAATCTAGAGATTCTTAATCCTTTCCACTTCATCCTTTTCCTTAAGGAGAGCATTTCTCCTTGCTTGGAGGTGCCTGTTGTAAAACCAATCATTATTCCACGCAAGACTCATCAAGTAGTTGTACTGGTAGTTCTGATCTTGTCTATTGCAGTGTTAGTTCTTGGTGAGAACAGGCTGATTGGGTAGTAGTCTGCTTTCAATCCAGGTGTGTAGTTGCTGTGGGGTCATTGATTCCTCATTGAGTGCAACCCCTGATGGTGAGTCTTTGTAAAGAGAAGCAGGTCTTTTCTTGGAGGGTTTAGAGAGCGGTTTAGGGGCTTGGAAATAAGATAGAAGCGACTGTTGAGATGGTTTAGGAGGGATAGGATAGCTGCTGGGAGGGGTCTGTTGAAAGATAGAGGCAGAAGGCTGTCCAGGGGATGGATGAATAGGGTTTTCTCCTCGATAAATAATGAATTCAGAGATATCATCCAATTTTTTTAGAAGAGCATTTTTGAGTTGTCTAATGAGAGAGGCAGAAAATTGGTTGAAGTCAGTAAAGGTGAGATGATAAGGAGGAGTATATTTGAAAGGGTCAAAGAGGAGAGGTAGGTTGGAAAGCTGAGATCTTGAGTTCTTATGGAATGCAGGGAGAGGAGGGGGTAAGAGTTGTGGATACACAGAGAAGATGGGAAAGAGACTCTTGACAATTATTCCCATAATGCAGCTCTTTTTAGATAAGAGTGAATAATACACAAATTGTGCATATTGAATGCAAAGAGCATAAACAAGAGGAGAAGGGGAATAAAGCATTCCTGAAGATTGTTGGAGATGAGATGGGAAAAGAGAAGTTCCCATTCAGGAAGATTAGAAAGATTGAGAGGGTTAGGGAGTTTAGGGGTAGAGTGAAGAAAACAGTATTGAAGGGTGATCCTAAATTGTTTCCATTCTTCATAGATATGAAAGAGTTGTCCACCAATGTTTCTTGCATGGACACTCATGTGGGTTTTGGTCATTGCCCATGGATTGGAGAGATTGTTAGGATTGACAAAGGATGGAAGGGAAGAGATGGATTGGAATTTCTTGTGGGAGGAAATGACAGCAGGAATGGAAAAATAATTATCACAATCCAGAGCCCAGAAGCTGGTGGAGGGCATTGATGTGTCAATGTCAATTTGGGATTGAGAGATAACTGTTGAGGAAGTGGTGACTGGAGGAATAGGAGAGGTAGATGAGGATGAAGGAGGGACAGAGGAGCCACCTTCACCTTTAGACCTTTTGGAGTCCCTAATTTTTATGAAGTCAAAAGCTTTAAGAGCTTCAGAGATGGAAAACTGGGAGGAAATGTCACGACCCGAAAGCTAGGCTCTATTTTATTAGTAATAAATAATTATTATTTATTTATTTGCTTACTTATTTATTTAAATTATTATTCATTTAAATATTTATGTGTGCATTTTATGTTTCATAATAATTATGCCTGGCATTTTATTTGAGTCATTTGGGTTAGTGTAGCATTGTTGGGTCTTAATTGTTAGTGGGGAGTGTAAGTAATTGTGTTAGTAGATGGGAAGGGGTCTAAGTGTAAGTTTTTGAAATAATTTCCCCTACTCCCCCCCTACTCCTTCTCTTCTCCCTCACCTCTTCCATCAACCTACTCCCTCATTTCTTCTCCCAGCTCATCTCTCTCTCTCTTCCATAGCAAAAGGTAAGTTTTTCTCTCTTCCTTCTCTCTTCATTTCCTTCCTCTTCCTCTTCCTCTCATTATTTCTCATTTCTTAAAACATGAAACTTGTTTAGATCATCGATAGGATCGTAGGAAGCCAAGAAATTTTGAGTTCCGTCACCTTTGAGAAAATCCGGGTAAGTTACTTTCCCCCCATTTTTATGCTAGAAATGTCATTCCATGTTTAGATGATAATAAGAATGCCATTTATTGCTTCTTGGGTTAATTTGAGAGTGATCTATATTTTTGTTCATTTTTTTGTAAAATTTTGGTATTTGAATCATCCCTTGATTGGGGTTGCCCAGACGATGTTCTAGGGTCCTTTTTGGCTTCTAAATGGTTTGGGTACATTGGGTTACTACTTGGTAGTGTTAACTTTGAATTTGGGTATGAAAATGGTGGATTTGTGTTGATTTTCGAATAAGAACCCAGGAAGGAAGATCTGGGTTTGCTGTTCTTCCTTGGAGGCGCGCGCATCCCCTGCGTATGAGGCGCGCGCACCCTCCTCTCCCCCTTTCTGGTAAAACCTTCTGATGAATGGAGGCGCGCGCACCCTCTCCTCCCCCAAACTTTATTTTCCTTCTGATCAAAGGAGGCGCGCGCACCCTCCCATAGGAGGCGCGCGCACCCTCTCCCCTGGTGTGAAATTTATTTCCCTTTTTGTCCAATCTTTCGAGAGCCATATCTCCCTCATCCGGACTCCATTTTAGGTGTATAAATTATTGTTTTAAAGCTCTCCTTGAGCTCTTCGAGGTGAGTGAGTAGTTTGGGTTGTGTTCTTGAGTTAACTGGATCCTTTGTGATTGAACGTGATATGGGAATTGTGTTATCATGGTTGAGATTATTGGAACACCTTACTGGTGTGTTGTTGGTTCATTTCATCTTATTGGTGATCACTTTGTATGGTTCCCTACTTTGGAATCAATGGTTGTTTATCGTGCTAGTATTTTATTACTTAGCCTTTACTTGAAAGTCCAGCTGGTTAATTGTGTATCGAGTCAGGCAATGGATAATGCTATAATGGTACAAGCCAAGTCCAGTATAGCATCACCCATTGGTCCTTGTTTCCTCATCCAGATTGGCCTTGGATGGGATGAGCTAGCTCCTTTTGTGAGTATTCTAGCTACACGTTTTGGAGCATGACTTTGTGGCATGGCTCCCACCCTTTGTGGCATGTTACTTTGTTATTGGTTCCGGTACCGGGGATTTCTCTTCAGCTTTCATGCTATTATGAAGATGATGATTTGTTGATTATTGAAGCTGCGCAGCGACCTTTATTTGGTTTTATCAGTTGGGAAACCTTGGCTAATAACCTTTGTTAATTGTTTATTTCCGCTGCTATCTGATATATGAAAATTGCTATGTGTTATGTGATTTATTATTGATTATTGCATCATAGCATGTTATGTAGTTGCATTAGTAACTTATTGAGATTTATCTCACCCCCTTTTCCTTTGTCTTTGTTTTTCCTTAACCCCCCCAGGTGGAAAGGATTAGACTCGCTGATCACGAGACAGGACGTCGCGAGGGTTGAGCTTTTGGGGCAAGTGTATATTGGTGGGTTCACATTATATAAATGTGTAACTCTTTTGGGGATAGTTGTACCACACTTTGACGTCACTAAGATTTGTATATTTTATTATTTTGTAGTGTGAGCTTATGGGGCTTACACTAGTTAATTGTTATTGTTAAATTGTTTTCCAAAACCTTGTGTTATCATCTTTTGGTATAAAAGGAAATTTTAATCTCCGATATTTTGGTATTTTGATTAGTAAGTCGACGTCCAGCTCGCGTGCTCCGGGCCCGCGGGGTTCGGGGTAGCGACAGTTGGTATCAGAGCTATGGTTTAGCTCTAAGTATAAGTCTAGGTGGACTAGTATGACCTAGGTGGGTAGTTGTGTTCGGAGTAAGTAACGGTTGATGTTTTATGCAGGTAATTGTTCTCAATGGCTAGAAGAAGGACAGGTGAAGGTTCTAGTGGGGCTCAGAATCAGAATGATCTTCGGGAAGAGAACCGTGCAATGTTTCAGGGCATGTTTGAGGCGGCCATGAAGGCTATTCATGATCAAGGTCCAAGAGAGGAGTATGTGCCACCTCCGAGATACGGGTTGGAGCAATTTCTGAAATTAAAACCAAGAGAGTTTGACGGTGATCCCGATGTGAAGAAGGCCGAACTATGGATCGAGTTAATGAAGAAAATTTATGATGTGTTTGGGTGCACGGACGAGGATAGGGTCCGGTTTGCGGCTTATAAATTGGTTGGGGCCGCCGAGCATTGGTGGAAAGGGGTTAAAGCTAGTTCGGATGATACTCATACAGTCTATGCATGGGAATTGTTTGTACGAAAGTTTAAAGAGCATTTCATCCCGGTAGTGGATCAGAACCGAAAGGAGATCGAGCTACTCAACTTGGAGCAAGGTTCGTTGTCTATAGCTCAATACTCGGCTAAGTTCACAGAATTAGCCCGGTATTGTGACTATCTTGTGAGAACTGAGGAGCAGAAAGCTATGAGATTCATCCGGGGCTTGAAGACTTGTATTCGTACTCAGCTTATAGCCCAGAGGATTGTGACATTCCAGGATGCGGTAGACCGTGCGTACTTGATCGAGCAAGATATAGAGGAGCATAAGAAGAAGGTCGAGGTGACTAACACTAGCAAGTAGATCAAGCCACAATCCCGTTCAGATAACCGAGGTAATTTTGGGGGACAATCTCAGTCCCGAGGGAAACCGACCCCAAGGAACCCGGGTACTACTTCCGGGAACCAAGGGAACCAAAATAGGAGGCTTTGTTCATATTGCCAAAGGGGAGGACACTCGGAGGACCAGTGTTGGAAGAAGCAAGGGAAATGTATGAACTGTGGGCAGTTGGGGCATTTTGCGAAGGATTGCCCGAGATTAAGAGGTCAACCGACTGGGGTAGGAGCTGGTGCTCCACAGGGTCAGAAAAGAGATGCTGCGGGGAAGCCCAAGGTCCAAGGAAGGGTATTTGCTATGAATCAACAACAAGCTACCGATGATCCTTCTGTTATTGGAGGTATTGTTTCTGTGTCTAATATGAGCGCCCGTGCGTTAGTAGATCCAGGATCATCGCATTCTTACATATCTGTGCAATTTGCTTCCTTGCTAAATGCTGCATTTGAGTCTTTACCCTATGTGCTAGAGGTGTCGACCCCTATAGGAGAATGCTTGGTGACTGATAAAGTCTTTCTTGCTTGTGATGTGCTTATATATGGCCGTGTCTTGTGTACGGACTTGGTAGTCCTTCCTATTCAAGACTTTGATGTCATTTTGGGTATGGATTGGTTGAGCAAGTTTCATGCCTCTGTTGATTGTCGTAGGAAAGTTGTTACTTTTTCTATTCCCGATGTGCCTAAATTTGTTTTTGAGGCTATGCCTTTTGGTAGAAATTTTCGTATCATTTCTTATGTGAAAGCGAGAAATTTATTACACCGTGGTTGTGAGGGGTACTTGGCTAGTGTGCTTGATACTAGGAAAGAATCCCCTAGTTTGGAGAGTGTTCGGGTAGTTAGGGAATTTCCCGATGTTTTCTCTTCTGAATATGATATGCCTCCCGATCGTGAGATAGAATTTTGTATAGATCTTTTGCCGGGTACAGCTCCAATTTCAAAGGCACCGTATAGGTTGGCTCCCGCAGAATTGAAGGAACTAAAGGTTCAGTTGCAAGAGTTGCTCGATCGAGGGTTTATCCGCCCTAGTGTTTCCCCGTGGGGAGCACCGGTTTTGTTTGTGCGGAAGAAAGATGGTTCGTTGAGATTGTGTATTGACTACCGAAAGTTGAATCAGGTTACAGTGAAGAACAAGTATCCTCTACCTCACATTGATGATTTATTTGATCAGCTCCAAGGGTCCGTGGTGTTTTCCAAACTTGATTTGAGGAGTGGGTACCATCAGTTGAAGATTCGATCTGAGGATATTCAGAAGACTGCCTTTCGCACTCGGTATGGTCATTATGAATTCTTGGTTATGCCGTTTGGGTTGACGAACACGCCTGCCGTATTTATGGATTTGATGAACCGGGTTTTCCATCCTTATCTTGATTCGTTCGTGGTGGTCTTTATTGATGATATACTCGTCTACTCTAAATCTAGAGAGGTGCACGAGCAACATTTGAGAACAGTGTTATCCGTTCTTGCGAGGGAACAATTGTTTGCGAAGTTTAGTAAATGCGAATTTTGGCTCGAGAAAGTGTCATTTCTGGGCCATGTGATTTCTAAAGACGGGATTTCTGTAGATCCTTCAAAGATAGAGGCAATAGTGGATTGGAAGAGACCCGAATCAGTGACAGAGATTAGAAGCTTTCTGGGGTTGGCCGGGTATTACAGAAGATTTATTGAAGGGTTTTCGAGGATCGCTACTCCGATGACTCAGTTGACCCGGAAGAATGTCACGTTTGAGTGGACCGAGAAATGTGACAAGAGTTTCGAGGAATTGAAGAAGAGGTTGACTACCGCTCCGATCTTGACTTTTCCTAATGGAAGCGATGGTCTAGTGATTTACAGTGATGCTTCGAAAGAGTGTTTGGGTTGTGTGTTGATGCAGAACGGGAAAGTAATTGCTTATGCTTCGAGGAAGTTGACCCCTAGTGAACAGAATTACCCCACTCACGATATGAAGTTGGCGGCGATAGTCCTTGCTTTGCACAAATGGAAGCATTACCTTTATGGAGCGAAGTTTGAGATTTTTACCGATCACAAGAGTTTAAAATACCTTTTCTCCCAGAAAGAGTTGAATAATAGGCAACGCCGATGGATGGAATTGTTGAAGGATTATGATTGTACGATTTCCTATCACCCGGGAAAGGCGAATGTGGTCGCCGATGCGATTAGTAGGAAGTCTTATGTGGCTTCGATGATGGTCCGTGAGTGGAAAATGCTTGAGGATGTTCGAGATTGGTCCCCTCGTGAATCGAGACATGGGGCTATTTTTTGCGAATATTAGGGTATCTCCGACCCTAATTCAGAGGATAAAGGAAGCTCAGAAAGAAGATCCCGAGTTGGTGAAGATAATGGGTAAATTGAAGGAGAAGAACTTCGAGGATTTTTCTTTGAGTTTGAGTGGAGTTTTGACTTTTCGTGATCGTTTGTGTGTACCCGATGTTGGTGGGATAAAGAGACAAGTATTAGATGAAGGTCACAAATCGAGGTATACTATTCATCCGGGTAGTACGAAGATGTACCAGAATCTGAAGCAACATTTTTGGTGGAATAATATGAAAAGAGAAATAGCGGAGTATGTTTCGAAGTGTCTAACTTGTCAGCAGGTCAAAGCCGAGCATCAGAGACCCACGGGACTACTTCAGCCGTTAGAGATTCCCGAGTGGAAATGGGAGCATGTGACCATGGATTTCGTTACGGGACTACCTCGTACCCGTAGGAAGTATGACAGTGTTTGGGTGATCGTGGATAGATTGACCAAGAGTGCCCATTTCGTGCCTATTGACATCAGATATTCGATGGAGAAGCTTGCGACCCTTTATATTGATGAGGTTGTCAGATTACATGGTGTTCCGGTTAGCATTGTGTCAGATCGCGACCCGAGGTTTACTTCTAGGTTCTGGAAGGCATTTCAAGAAGCTTTGGGTACAGATTTGCGTTTTAGTACAGCTTTTCACCCTCAGACCGACGGTCAATCCGAGAGGACTATTCAGATTCTTGAGGATATGTTGCGAGCTTGTGCGATAGACTTCTCTGATTCTTGGGATTCGCACCTACCGTTAGTGGAGTTCTCTTACAACAACAGTTATCAGGCTAGTATCGAGATGGCACCGTATGAGGCCTTGTATGGAAGAAAGTGTAGATCGCCTATTTGTTGGGATGAGGTCGGTGAAGCGAAGATCGTGTGTATGGATTTGCTTCAGGATTCAGTTGAGAAAGTTCGAACTATCCGGGATCGATTGAAAACAGCCCAAAGTCGACATAAGAGCTATGCAGATAACCGAAGGCGAGATCTTAGTTTTCAGACCGGTGATTTTGTGTTCTTGAAAGTATCTCCAAAGGTGGGTATTCGTAGGTTTGGGAAGAAAGGCAAATTGGCTCCGAGGTTTATTGGCCCGTTTGAGATTTTGGGAAAGGTTGGACTTCTAGTGTATCGTCTTGCGTTACCGCCCTCTTTGGACCTGTTACATAATGTTTTTCACGTTTCTATGCTTCGGAAGTATGTTCATGATCCATCTCACATGTTACCGAGGGTACCGGAGGATATTGAGCCCGATATGACTTACGAGGAACGACCGGTTCGGATTTTAGATTCCAAAGTCCAAGAGTTGAGGAACAAAAGCATTGCGTTGGTTAGAGTCCTTTGGAAGAATCATAATATCGAGGAGTCGACGTGGGAGCTTTGAGAGGAGATGGAGCGTAGATATCCGTGGCTTTTTAATTCGGGTAAGTCTCGTTAAAATTCGGGTCGAATTTTCTTTAAGGGGGAGTGAATGTCACGACCCGAAAGCTAGGCTCTATTTTATTAGTAATAAATAATAATTATTTATTTATTTGCTTACTTATTTATTTAAATTATTATTCATTTAAATATTTATGTGTGCATTTTATGTTTCATAATAATTATGCCTGGCATTTTATTTGAGTCATTTGGGTTAGTGTAGCATTGTTGGGTCTTAATTGTTAGTGGGGAGTGTAAGTAATTCTGTTAGTAGATGGGAAGGGGTCTAAGTGTAAGTTTTTGAAATAATTTCCCCTACTCCCTCCCTACTCCTTCTCTTCTCCCTCACCTCTTCCATCAACCTACTCCCTCATTTCTTCTCCCAGCTCATCTCTCTCTCTCTTCCATAGCAAAAGGTAAGTTTTTCTCTCTTCCTTCTCTCTTCATTTCCTTCCTCTTCCTCTCATTATTTCTCATTTCTTAAAACATGAAACTTGTTTAGATCGTCGATAGGATCGTAGGAAGCCAAGAAATTTCGAGTTCCGTCACCTTTGAGAAAATCCGGGTAAGTTACTTTCCCCCCATTTTTATGCTAGAAATGTCATTCCATGTTTAGATGATAATAAGAATGCCATTTATTGCTTCTTGGGTTAATTTGAGAGTGATCTATATTTTTGTTCATTTTGTTGTAAAATTTTGGTATTTGAATCATCCCTTGATTGGGGTTGCCCAGACGATGTTCTAGGGTCCTTTTTGGCTTCTAAATGGTTTGGGTACATTGGGTTACTACTTGGTAGTGTTAACTTTGAATTTGGGTATGAAAATGGTGGATTTGTATTGATTTTTGAATAAGAACCCAGGAAGGAAGATCTGGGTTTACTGTTCTTCCTTGGAGGTGCGCGCATCCCCTGCGTATGAGGCGCGCGCACCCTCCTCTCCCCCTTTCTGGTAAAACCTTCTGATGAATGGAGGCGCGTGCACCCTCTCCTCCCCCAAACTTGATTTTCCTTCTGATCAAAGGAGGCGCGCGCACCCTCCCATAGGAGGCGCGCGCACCCTCTCCCCTGGTGTGAAATTTATTTCCCTTTTTGTCCAATCTTTCGAGAGCCATATCTCCCTCATCCGGACTCCATTTTAGGTGTATAAATTATTGTTTTAAAGCTCTCCTTGAGCTCTTCGAGGTGAGTGAGTAGTTTTGGTTGTGTTCTTGAGTTAACTGGATCCTTTGTGATTGAACGTGATATGGGAATTGTGTTATCATGGTTGAGATTATTGGAACGCCTTACTGGTGTGTTGTTGGTTCATTTCATCTTATTGGTGATCACTTTGTATGGTTCCCTACTTTGGAATCAATGGTTGTTTATCGTGCAAGTATTTTATTACTTAGCCTTTACTTGAAAGTCCAGCTGGTTAATTGTGTATCGAGTCAGGCAATGGATAATGCTATAATGGCACAAGCCAAGTCCAGTATAGCATCGCCCATTGGTCCTTGTTTCCTCATCCAGATTGGCCTTGGATGGGATGAGCTAGCTCCTTTTGTGAGTATTCTAGCTACACGTTTTGGAGCATGACTTTGTGGCATGGCTCCCGCCCTTTGTGGCATGTTACTTTGTTATTGGTTCCGGTACCGGGGATTTCTCTTCAGCTTTCATGCTATTATGAAGATGATGATTTGTTGATTATTGAAGCTGCGCAGCGACCTTTATTTGGTTTTATCAGTTAGGAAACCTTGGCTAATATCCTATGTTAATTGTTTATTTCCGCTGCTATCTGATATATGAAAATTGCTATGTATTATGTGATTTATTATTGATTATTGCATCATAGCATGTCATGTAGTTGCATTAGTAACTTATTGAGATTTATCTCACCCCCTTTTCCTTTGTCTTTGTTTTTCCTTAACCCCCCCAGGTGGAAAGGATTAGACTCGATGATCACGAGACAGGACGTCGCGAGGGTTGAGTTTTTGGGGCAAGTGTATATTGGTGGGTTCACATTATATAAATGTGCAACTCTTTTGGGGATAGTTGTACCACACTTTGACGTCACTAAGATTTGTATATTTTATTATTTTGTAGTGTGAGCTTATGGGGTTTACACTAGTTAATTGTTATTGTTAAATTGTTTTCCAAAACCTTGTGTTATCATCTTTTGGTATAAAAGGAAATTTTTATCTCCGATATTTTGGTATTTTGATTAGTAAGTCGACGTCCAGCTCGCGTGCTCCGGGCCCGCGGGGTTCGGGGTAGCGACAGGAAAGCTTTTCAAAAAGAAGAGTAGAGGATTCCTCAGACAGACTGGATAAGGTCTTATCTTTGATTAGGTCAAGAAGTTTGGGATTTAAAACAGGTAGAGAGGGGCTTTGAGATGATGGAATTATGACAGGGATGATAGGATGAGAAGGAGGAGGACTAACAGTAGAGGATGAAGGCTCAGCTGTTGGGATCATTTCAGGGATGGATGGATTCCCCCTTGACCTGACAGGGGTGTCTGGTCTAGATGAGTTCCCCCTTAACTGTTGGGTAGGATAGGAAGGTGAATGAAGATGAAGCATGCCTTGAATGACAGAGACATGTTCAAAACTAGAGGTTTGTTTGGTAGAGGCAGGGGAAGAGGTTCTTTGTCTTTTGGAAGAGGGAGAGGATGGCCTGGCAGATCTTCTCTTTACAAAAAATGGACCAATAGAGTCAAAGGAGGATGTTACCTTAGCTGTTGGACTTGAATCTTTTGCTGGTTGCTCAGCTTTAGACTTAGGATGATCCTCGGTCATTTCTCCATGTTTTGCCTTTCTTGTAGCATCCAGAAGCTGTTTAAGAGTAGGCTGGTTCACTATATCTTCTTCAACAAGATCAATCACTTCTTTGGGTTGCTTGGATTTTTGGACTTCAGACTCTCCTTCACTCAAACTGGCTTCATTATCAACAAATATTTTAGCAGCGTCACTTCCTGCTGGTCTAATAATTTCCCAACTGGTAGTTGTGCATTCATGGCTGTCAAAAAGAGGAGTGGAGGATTTTGGTCCAGGAATTTCTGATTCACTGGATGAGGAGGATGGAGACTCAGCAGGTTTCCTTTTTCCTTTGCCTTTTACACCAGCTTTCTTCAGTCTCAGCTTCTTAGCTGCTGAGCATGGTTGAACCGGGGAAGCAAGGGAGCTTTTAGCTGTTGAAGAACTAGGTCTTGTTCTCGATCTTGTGACCCTAACAGAGGATTGTTCAGGAACAAGGGGAGTTGATTGACTGGCTGGGGGTGAGTTAGCTGTTGATGTGTCAAACTTCCTTTTTGATCTGAGTTCCTTTCCGGGTGATGTTTTAGCTGTTGGAGTTTCTTCAGAGTCAGATTCTGACTTGGTCTTTGCCCTTTTTGAGGTTTAAGACCTAGATGGCTGTTGGAAGCTCTTGGCTGTTCCCTCTTTTATGCCTTTGAAAGGGATAGTTTTCTTGTCAAACTTCTTGGAAGAACTAGGGTCAGTCATGGCAATCCATTTTGCTTCTAGAGGAGCTACTGGATGAGCTGCAAGTTTTTTGACAAGAATCCCACTCATGAACCTAAAAAGGTTGGGTTTGGTGGTTCTTACAGAAGGCTTGATGGTTGATGGAGAGTTGAGCAAGTTGAAATTTTCCAACATTACTCTGCACCAATTGATATTTCCTCTAATTATCCTAAGAGCTACCTTCCATTCTGCAGAGCTTAGTTGATCCAATGGGATTGTTTTTCAAACATTCCTTTGATGACCACATCGCTTAAAGCTGAGTTCTTAATGGACAAGTTCTTTTTCAGTAGAGATTTGTTCTTCACAGAGTCATAGTTGATGTTGGCTTGACCTGTGAATTCTTCATATAGTCCCTTGAAGGATGAATCCAAGTCTTTTCTCCAGACATTGGAAAGAAGGTTGGAGTTATTAGACATCTTGTAGGTGGTATGAACATCTTCAGGTTTGATGAGCATAACAACATTTTGAAATAAACATCGAATAGTTCCATCTTCTCTTCTAGATCCATGTTGATAGATTTCCAAACATGCGTTCTAAAGAATTTTATTTTTGGCTGTGAGCATGGTGATTAAGCCATTGTTTTCTAAGATTCCTTTGACATAGGTTCCAATTTCATCTTCAAAGAACTCGTTTTCAATATAGTACCCATGAGATTCATCGGAGATAGCCATCAAATTTTGAGAAGAGAACAAAGGTTAGGTTTTGAGAAAGAGACAAAGTATGCCGAAGGGATAGAATGGGAAAGGCAAAGGAAAACAGTTTATTGGGGAAAAGAATAGATCGAGGATAGGATAGTGGGCTTCAACGGTTAATTTTGAAAGATGGATGAGGAGTAATGGGATGAGAAAGTAACCGTTGTAAGTTTTATCGGCAAACCCTAATATTGAAAAATAGAGAGAGAGAGATTTGAATAGAAGAGATTGATCGAAAATCAAAGAGCAGGGGGGGAAAAGGAGAAATAGGAAACAAAGTTTAATGAAGGTCAGACCAAGCGACATATATCTTTCTTACTGTACATTTGAACAGTAAAATGGATGAGAGGAGATATTAGCACATTTATTTCCATAAAAGCAGGGCGGCTAATTTAAGACAGGCAAGTAGAGAAGACAACTTTACATCCTTATGAATTAGTTTTAATCAATCTTTAAAGCTGGATTTGATTTCTCAAAATGTGAGACAATTCACATTGAGAGAGCCAATGCTTCAGAAGAATCACTTAGCTGTTCAGGCTAAGGAAGTGAAGGCTGCTTGAGAAGAATCCTTCATATACTCTCCTGACAAGGGATTTCTTGTCAATCAGTATGACATTACTTGGAAGGAGGAGGGGACAGCTTTCAAGGGGTCTTTCAAATTCCTTTGAAAACACATTTTCAATTTTTAAACTATACATTGGTCCTGACAATGAAGGATGTATCATAGAATTGGTTCAATGTTGGGTTAGACAGATAGCTGTTGAAAAGTAGATTAAACAGCTATCTTCCTTTAAAGTACTAATTCCATCTTATATTGAATGAGATATGATTTAGTAAGACAAGAGCCTGTTAAATCCATTCTCCAAGAGTCAAATGTTTGTACAAGATACCAAAGAAAATGAAATTTATGGTACCCTTTATTCTTTTGGGTCCAAAGGTTTTAGACATTCTTTGGTACCCTACCCTTGCCACCTGATCTTTTCTTGAAGAACTGATTAAGGGTGTTATAGTAGGATATGATTTGCATCATGTAGGGTATCAATGTGAAGGGTTGAGGGGAGTTATATAGGTGTCCAGTATTGTATGAGCTTTGATTTCTGTAGTTTGGTTGATGAAAGTGAGATTGCTGTCTGGGATTTTGTGAGTGGTAAGATGATCTAGGGGAGGACTTTTTGTGACTGCTGGCATTTCCCATTGGAATATTGCCAGTTTTGTCTAGGTTGCCTAGAGTGCCTCTGCTGTCTAGCATATCTTGGCTGTCCAGTTTTCCTGGACTGTTGGGGCCTTCTTGGCTTTTTAACACTTTTGTTCCTGCTTCATTTTCTGGCTTTTGTTGGTGTCAGAACTAGTAGAGGCTGGAGATTTGGAACATGTTGAAGTCTCCACACTTGACTCATTCTTTTTGATACTTTTACTTCTCATTTTGTACATATCGTCCTTTGTTTGAACATGATATGATGGTTTCTTTGTTGAGATGGTGTTGAGGTTAGCTAAGACCATAGTCTTAATATCCCTATTACTAGTTGGAGGAGTATAGGTTTTGAAAGTGGGATTTTCATATCCAAGGCCAGACTTATCCTCAGGATTCCTTTGTTTAAACTGACACAAGGATAGATCCTTGCTTGATTTGTTCCAAGAAGCAATTTTGCCTTTTAAGACACCATTTTCTTCTTTCAAGATACTTAATGCTTGTTCAGTATCCTTTTGGTATTTTGAACATTCAGTCTTAGCTGTTAAGCTTTGAATGCTATTTTCAAGTTTCTGACATTTTTCTTCTAGATCCTTTTGGTGGTTTCAAGGATGAATTTTGAGGAATTAGGTTTATCAATGGTTTTGGATTGTTCAAGATTTTCAGTAATAAGGTCAGCAAAACTAGAGTCTTGTTTCTTCTTTTAGATTAAAAGGGTGCAAACCAAGTTTTTAAAACCATCAATATTAAGGGAGTTAAAGTTATGTACCTCCTTTAGCTGTTCAGCAGCAGCTAATGCTTTTAGATCTTCTTCAGTGTCTGATCTTTCATCTTCTTGAGCAACCAAACATAGAAGAGCTTCTTCTTTATCATTGTCAGAATCAGATGAGTAGAATTCTTCATCACTAAACCTGGATGAGTCAGTAAGCATGACTTGTTCCTTATTTTTGTTATCCTTGGTTTTGACACACTCGTAGCAATTGCATCTAGAACTATGAATATTTTTTTTGGAATATGTCATCCTTTTTGAGTTGTTTCTAGGTTTTCTGGGGTTCAGTGCATTCAGCGGAAAAATGGTATGCCTTTCGACAGTTAAAGCATTCTACATTCCTTTTTCCAATTTCATGTGTAAGATTAGAAAATGAGGGAGAGTATCTTCTGTCAAATGCTTTCTTTTGATGTCTCATGGAATTTCTGACTGCCATGGTTATCAAGCTAGAAATGTCATCTTGAGAAATTGATTTTGATTCTTGTTTGGGGTTTATGTTCAATTTTTGTAGGGCATTGTTTACAAGGGTATCAATGTCTTGTTGAGTGATTAGTTTCTGGGTTTGTTCTTGAGCAACCATTGCAAGGGTTTGTGATATGGTGGGGGCTGGTTGGACTTTGACCATTCCTTCAAGCTCATAAGCTTCAAGTTTACCAAAGTACTGCTCAATGGTCATAGTACTCCATTCAGCTCCTTCTCTGATAGGAAGTGCTACTTTCTCATATTCTTGAGGAAGATTGGAGTATATTTTCAGGCATAGGTTAGCTTGCTCAAAAGATTTGCCATGGTCTGAAATGGCTCTAACAAGGTCTTCAAATCTTGGTCTAGCAGCACTGACCTTTTCTCCAGGATAGAATTTGAAGTTGTCTAATTGTCTAAGCAAGTTGTAAAGATTCTGTGTTCTTACACTGGTGTGTTTGGTGAACTTAGTGTGAATTAATTCCCAAGCAGTTTTAGCACTTGGTTCTTTAGCTATTTCTTGAGCTAGGGAGTCATTCACACTTTTTTGCAGAATATTTTTTACTTTTAAGTTTGCAGTCATAAGTTGTCTTAGTGTGAATTAATTCCCAAATGAAAGAATAAATGAAATCGACAAGGTGTAGTGTGTGTAAGTGTAGAGATAAGGGCAGAAAATACACAAGGAGTTTTTAAAGTGGTTCAGAGGCAAACACTTCTCTTACATCCACCCCTACTGCAGTCAACAGTGAGATCAATCCACTATAATATCCACTTACTTAATAAGCTTACAATGAATGATAAAGGCAAGTTCCTCGAACCCCCTCTTCTTAACTGTCACTGCAGTTAAGGAAGCCTTTTGACTAAGGCTATAAAAAGAAAATAAAAAATTACAAGAGATTAAAATAAAAAGGTTAAGCTTGGCTGATAGCTTAGGCTTGATGTGGGTTGTAACTGGGTGCACAAGGGGCACAATATTTGCAGGGGATTATGCAAATATTTAGATGTGCAAAGTAATGCACAGAGAGTGAGGGTTGTCTTGGGATTATAGGGAGAAGGGTTGTGAAAAGGATCTTAAAAAGGTCACTTGACAACATGCCAGTATACTCCTTTATATAGGGGATGGGATGTAGCTGTTGGGGAACAGAAGTACAAGACTAGCCGTTGAGGAGCATATTGCAGAGATGTAAATGCCTTGTTCTTTGACTGGGTGTGAACAGGTTTACTGGAGTCTTTGTTTTTTCTCTGTTTTACAGGTTGTTAAAGAGTGAGGACTGGAGTCTTTATAAATGCTTCCATATAGTTTATCCCAATCATTGGTGGTTGGAATAATCTTTCTTCTCTTGAATGATGAGGTGGAAGATAGCTGCTGATTCACAGGTATCACTTAGCTGTTGAGTCTGAAGTAGAAGCAGATTGATGATGTAGACTTTTATCAAGCTTTGCTTTGGTATTCTTCAGTAATCTGACAAAGTGGGGACATCTTTGGAGATAGCTGTTGAGACAGGGGATGAGTAGGGGACTTAGCTATTGGTTTGAATTAGGCTTAACCACTTAGCTGTTGATTTGTAACTGGCAGGTTGCCTATGTGATTAGGTCTTAGCATGCTTGTTATAATCAGATTGGTTTTGTTGATTTATTTACCAAAACATATTTGCTATGATTAACTTGTGTTTGAACATAGTGAGGTACTAACAGTTGTCATGTCCCCCACCATGTTTGTATTGTTTTGCTTTATTAATAAAATTTAGGGAGGTGTCGTCCTCCTTTCGCCAAAAAAAAATAAAACCCTTTTTATTTGTAACCTCCCAATCCCATTATTCTAGCCTTTTCCCTAAAAACCAAATATTTTCTCTTTACTATTATTATTTTCTCTTTATTATTTTTATTTTCTTTTATTCTTATTGGTCCCATGACCATTCTTTCCTCCCTTCTTCACCTATAAAAAGGACCTTATTGGTTCATTTCAAAGGAGGAATTTTTTACACCAAAAAGGACCCAACTTCTCTTCTCTACAAGAACTCTACACAAGTTCTTGCACATCATTTCCCTATAATTTCAGTCTCTTCATCTTGGAATGTTTGTAGAGATAAAGGTCTTTCTAAACCCCTCTTTGAACATTGTTGGCACAAGCATATCCCTCTTAAAATTTCAGTTTTTATGTGGCGTGTTCTCCACCGTGGCCTTCCCACCGATTGTGCTATTCAAAAGAGTGGTATTCATCTAGTTTCTTCTTGTAGTTGTTGTTCTATGCCATCTATTGAAGACTTGGATCATTTGTTTGTGCATGGAGACATAGCTAAGGCAGTTTGGAGCCTTTTCTCGAATATTATGGGCCTAAGGTATTACTCTTTTAACATTCACTCCATTTTGGCTAGTTGGTGGTTTAATAACTCAAGTCAGGATGCTCATGGGATTTCTTGGCTTAGACGGCTTCTTCCTTGCTTCATTTTGTGGGAGATATGGAAAAGTAGAAATAAAGCTAGATTTGAAAGTGAAAAAATGTCCCCGACTCGTATAATTTCCTCGGTTAGCGATTCTATCAAAGATGTTGCCAAAGTTTTTGATATTCACTTCTCAGGTTCTTGGAGTACGGTCCAGATTTTTGAGTTTTTTGGTATTTCGGTCTCTCCCATGGTGAACAAGAAGTTGAGGTTGGTTTCGTGGATCGCTCCTTCAATTGAGCCTTTTAAACAGATGGTGCTTCGAAAGGCAATCCGGGTATTATTTCTGGGGGTGGTGTCATCCGGAATGCTAAAGGTGATCTCATTTTTGCTTTCTCTCATATCTATGGGCATGGTTCTAATATGGCTGCCGAGGCCAAGGCTGTTAGGGATGGATTGTTTTTTGCTCGGAGCTTTGGTATTACTTCCTTGTGGCTTGAGATTGATTATGAGGTTCTTCTCAAAATTTTAATTGAGGACTATCACATTCCTTGGTCCATTTGGTATGTTATCTTGGATATTAAACGCCTTTTGCAGTTAATGTCTGTTCGGATCACTCATATCCTTCGTGAAGGTAATAAGGTCGCTGATGGGCTTGCTAATATTGCAGCGATTTCCCATACTAACTCCTGATACTACTCATTTGATGCTCTCCCTAGTGTTTGCAAGGGTGATTTTGTGCTTGGATCGCTCTTCCACCTCGTATATTCGGCTTTGATAGTGATTGTTTGATGGCTAGGTTTTGTATAGAATTTTATTGTTTTTTTGGGTAGTCACCCCCCCCTCCTTTTGTAGAGGACCTTACAACATGTGTAAGGCTTCACCCCTAGTTTCTTCTTTCTTAGTGGTTGAGGTTGTCATGTCCCCCACTACGTTTGTACCTTTTTTCTATTTTAATAAAATCTAGGGAGGTGCCCACCTTTGTTCTGTTCCTTTTTCATTTTATTAATAAAATCTAGGGAGTACCGTCTCCTTTCACCAAAAAAAAATAAAAATCTAGGGAGGTGCCGCCCTCCTTTCGCAAAAAAAACACAAAAAACAAAATAAAATAAACATCATTTCCCTACAAACACACTATCTTCAAGTCAAAGTTTGAAGTTCCCTTTTTCTAAGGTACTATTTTGTTGGTGTTGGTGCCCTAGGCACGGTTGTTAAACGTTGTATAAGTTATCATTTTATTCATGATGATAAAGAGATAATAAGATTATTATTGTTGCTCATGTTTGCTTATAATAATCTCCGTCCCTAGAGCTTGTTAAGCACTAGTATAAAGGCTAAATGATCATGGGATGATCATGTTAGATTTATGGGTACTTGTTTGGAACAAGGTACTGGACATGACCCGCGGTATGAGATTTATGTCATGGTCGATGTCATATATAAATCTCATATTAGTTATGTCATTTGAATCCTTAGACATGAAGTTATTATAGTCTTCCACTTGATGAACATTATGTTTGACATATTCAAACGCTGCCTTAACACGGTAGTTATAAAGGGTATGATTGGCATGATTGGATTCACGTAGGGAAGAATAATAAGCCAAATGGATTTATCCCTCTTCGGAGAGATGTCAAGCTTGGGCCCCTCGAAGGAATGATGTTGGTGAAATGTTTGGCCAAACCCAAATGGATTGATTGGATCAATGTCATTTGGATTATCAACATATTCGGAATCGAGAAAGTATTGAACAATACAAGTTGACTTGTTGACCATGACTTGTGTTCAATGACATCGGAGACAAAGGGATTATGACATGTTCTAAAAGGAATACGAACTTGTATCTAGTTATACTATTTGGGTAGGTATGACGGTTTGCTAGAACCTAATCATATCTTATGGTTTCATGTTTGAACCCATTGCCAACTTAGTGTAATCCTAGAGGGTCACACACAAATAGAACGAATCGTAAAGGACTAAATGGGAATTATGGAAAAATATCAGTGTTTGGCTCTGGCACGGTCGTGCGCCTTAAAATGTCACGGTCGTGCCATAAATCCAAACCAAGGCAAACCTGTCGACATGATTGGCACGACCGTGCCAAATTACCAAGCACGACCGTGCCGAAAATGGGCGGCTGGGGAATTTGCGCGGACTAGATGGCACGACCGTGCCAGATTGTAGGGCACGACCGTGCCAGTCAAGTCGGCCAGAATTCCTTGTTGCCTATTTTGGTGACGGGATTTAGGTTTCCTAAGTCCTTAAGGGTTAAGGATTAGGACCTATTTAAGGATCCTTTCAGCAGTCATTAAGCACATGATTATGAGTGCCTCCATAAGGTTTTGAGAGGTTATTTTTCTTGTTCTAAGATCCAAAAAGTGAAGAACAAGAATATTCATAATTCCATATAGTTCTTACAATTGTGAAAGCGTGTTTCATAATTTGGTCTAGCAACCAAGATCAAGTGTTCTTGATATTCGTTCGTGGTGTGGATACCGCTAGAGGGTGAAACTTATCATCTTCATAAGTTCGTGATTCTTGCTTTGTTCGTGATCAAGATTTCAAGCCTCCATCGAATTCAAGGTTGCAAAATCAAAGGCATCAAGGGTTAGTATTCTAGTATTCATTATGTTGTATTTGACTTAATCATATGAATGGATCTATGGGCTTTGGGTTTCATAAATTTTAAATGCTTAATTCCGCTGCGCATGTTACTACGAAACCCAACATATTTTTCACCTCTTTTATTTTACATGTCTTCTTGAATGTATGCAATCCCCATCAAATGGGACATGACCAAATGATCACTTCATTACATTGAAGTTGGTTAAAGGTTATCTCCCTACATTTTAATTCCCTTTAATTTCCCGTTTTCTCATAATGTAATTGTTAGCACATATTTATATTAATAAAAGAAGGACTTTTTAATCTAAGAATACCAAAAGTAGCAAGACCGGCTTTAGCCGGGCGGAGTGGGTGTTTAAGTACTTCCCACTTCGTAACCTAACCCCTGAACCCGTCTCTCCCGAATCTCTGGTTTTGTATATAAAAATTAGGGTATATTATTATTATTATTATTATTATTTCCCGTTTTCTCATAATGTAATTGTTAGCACATATTTATATTAATGAAACAAGGACTTTTTAATCTAAGAATACCAATAGTAGCAAGACCGGCTTTAGCCGGGTGGAGTGGGTGTTTAAGTACTTCCCACTTCGTAACCTAACCCCCGAACCCGTCTCTCCCGAATCTCTGGTTTTGTATATAAAAATTAGGCTATATTATTATTATTATTATTATTTTTGCGAAAGGAGCCGGAACTCCCTAGATTTTATTAACTGAAAAAGAAACAAACAAGGCGGGGGACATGAAGCCTAAACCACCAAAGCAAAGCAAAAAATTATTTTCTAAAATATGGGATGGCCGCCTTATCACATTGATAAGGCCCTTTACAAGAGGGGGGGGGGGGAGCTGAATAAGAGGAAAAAAAAAAACTAGAAGCTTGATCCGCAGTATGATTTGCAAGAGCATCCGCAACTTGGTTACCTTCTCGAAGAATATGTGTTACTTGAATCTGAATTATATACATAAACCGCTTGATTTCTTGAATATAATGCCACACACGCCAAGGAGTTAAACACGAACCATTCAAAATCCGCGCTAAGATCTCAGAATCAACCTCCAACCAAATAGAAGTAAGACCAAACCCTAACGCAAGAGTAAGCCAATCATATGCAGCCTTGACTTCGGCTTCCATGTTCGACAAATGCCCATAATAGTTAGCCAAAGCCCAAAAGATTTTACCATGGGAATCGCAAAAAATTCCTCCACCCGAAGTAACACCCGGATTTCCTCTTGACACACCATCGGTATTGAGCTTCAGTTGATCAATAGGCCGCTTCCAAGATACTAATCTGGGAATTTTACACGAAGGCGAACTCGAAGGAATATTTAGCATCTGAAAAATGTGAGAGTCCAAAAAACTACATGGGAACACAATGGAAAAGGCTTTTACAATATCAATAATCTGCATTTTGATATGCTCAATAACCAGAACCAAAGAGACCATGGAACCTTCAAATCGAGCCTTATTTCTCCCTTTCCATAGAAACCAGCAAATTAAAGAAGGCAGGATCTCACAAAGCCAAGAAATACATTTACTTGCCTTAGGAGGAACATTTAGAGACCAAGTCGTTATTCTTTGAGCTAAAGAGATGCCATGAAACCGAATACCAATCAGATTACTATAAAACAACCATACATCCTTAGCAATCTCTCCATGAAGTAAAATATGAGCAATGGATTCACCCGATGGATTAACACATCAATGACACTTAGAAGATAAAACAATACCCCTCCTTTGAATATTATCATCCGTACGAATTGCATTTTTCAAGGCTTTCCACATAAAAACTGAAATCTTAAGGGGAATATGTTTATGCCAAAAGGATTCAAAAACATTGCATTTAGGCCTTGCTGTTCGACATACTAACCAGGCCGAGGAGATAGAAAACTTACCCGATGTTGAAGGGGTCCAGAATAGAGAATCCGGGCTGTTATTAAGACGAATAAAACGAGACTGAATCAAGTCGACATGCTGCCCATAAGTGTCCCGAATGTAATCAAGACGGGGCAAACCATTCTCAAATAAAAGATATATTTCCGAATGATCAATGTCCGGAAAAACAAATTCTGAAGTAAGCCAATGCTCATGCACCAAAACTTGACCACTATTAATACCCCAAAACATGTTTGGCTCCATAATATCTTTGACCTCCACCATCCTTTTCCAAATGTGGGAACAACCAATTCGAGTTGTTGCATCTAAGGGATGAGAGTTATGACAATACTTTTCTTGGATAAATTGAGCCCATAAAGAATTTCCAGATCTGAACCTCCACCAAAGCTTCATAGCAAAAGCTTTCGCCATATCACTAAAGCTTCGAAGCCCTAAACCACCCTCATTTACAGGCCAAAAAAATTCTGACCGAGAAACCCAATGGAATCTCTTTTCTCCTTTTGAATTACTCCAAAAGAAATTAGAGATCAGCCTAGACATTGCATCGATAGTACCTTTTGGTGGCTCTAGAAGGGACAAATAATAGATGGGAATAGTTTTTTTTTTTTTTTTTTTTTTTTTTGGCGAAAGGAGGGCGGCACCTCCCTAGATTTTATTAATAGAAATAAAAATTACAAAATGGAATAGATGAGAATAGCTTGTAAACAAGCTTTTATAAGAGTAAGCTTAGCCCCATTCGAAAGAATCTTACCTTGCCATGCTTCAAGACGTTCCTCCATTTTTCTCAGCACCGTAAAGAATAAAGATTGGGTTTTCTGACCCGTGTATAAAGGACATCCAAGGTAAGTGATAGGAAGATGTTTATGAGTGAAACCCGTAAGACCAGCCACAAGATCAGCCCTAGCCAAAGCCGTTTTCCCCAAGAGAAAACAAGATTTAGCCACACTTACTAATTGCCCCGAGAAGCCTTGATATTCCCGCAGAAAATCCATATGGATAGTAAAAGATTCCTGACTTCCATTACAAAAAATAAGGATCATCCGCATAGGAGATATGTGAAATGACCAGGACATGAAGATGACTAGTGTGATAAGCAATTGGACGATGAATATCATGCAAATGGTTTATCCCTCTACTAAGGGCTTATGTAGCAATAATGAAAAGGGTTGGAGATATAGGATCCCCTTGCCTAAGTCCTCTTGATGAAGAAAAATACCTGCAAGCTTCACCATTGACCAAAGCCGAGAACCAGCAATCATAAATGCATCTAAAAATCATATCAATCCATATTTCGGAAAAGCCAAAACATCGAAGAGCTTTAATGAGAGCAAACCAAGACAGCCGATCATAAGCCTTTGCCATATCCAATTTGAAAGCAATGTTACCCCCAAACACCTTTCTATTCAAAGATCACATAAGCTCCTGAGCAAGAAGTACATTCTCATGAATAAGCCTACCACGGATAAAACCACTTTGTTGAAGGAGATAATACGAGGAAGAATAGAAGCCAAACGCCCATTAAGAAGTTTAGTGATAATTTTATTCGAGAAATTACATAAGCTCATAAGCGACATTTGATGTTTAAAATGCTAAGTCTTAATATCAAATGGAAAACTTCTCAAACTTTGAGGTTAATAAAGAAAATGATTTAAGATAAAGGCAAGACAATAGTTGTCAAGCCTAAAAAAATATTTGTGGCTAAACCTAAAATCCTGAGGATGTAATTGCTACTAAGGCAATGTGATTGACCATAGGATAAATTACAATTTGAATTAAAAGATCAAAAGGAAGGGTAGTAGGACTACCACTTCAAGTATTTATGTTAAAATTTTACTTCTAAGCTCTTAGGTATTGGATACCGGATATGGATCCCACATTTGTATAAATGTGTAAGACTTGAGAAATAGAAAGACTACTTAAGGAAGGTAAATATAAGTGGTAATAATGATGCAAAGGCATTAATCATAGGAACTTATGAAGTGTCTTTACCTAGTGGGTTCATATTTGTTGTGAACAAATGGTGTTATGTTCCTACTTTAAGTAGAAACATTATTTTGGTTTCTTCATTAAAAAGATTATGGATATTTTTTTTATTTCGAATAAGAAAAGTATTCCATTAAATATGATTTGCTCTATTGTATTGCTAATCATATAATGCGACTTTATATCCTTATCTTGAAAGAACAAAATAATAGGTATAATGTAAATAATGGAAATTTGAGTCTGAGGGTGTAATCGTTACATTCTTAAAGCATTGATGATGTCTATATCAAATGATAAGAAACACATATCTAAAATTCCATGGGATGGACTTTTAAATTCACATGATTTCGAATCATGTGATATATGTGAATCTTAGAAATTGATCACAGACACCTCTTACTAATTAGTAGTAAAAGGAAAATACTCATTTGGATTAATACATGTTGATGTATGTAGTTCATCAAAGTAACAATGCTAGAAAGGATTTCAATAACTCTTGGCAAAAGTATTAGTGTACTCTGATCTGATCAAAGTAATGAATATTTAAGCCCTGGACTTTACGAGAATTCCGTAGAAAGTCTGCAGAATAAGAAAAACAGAATCTAAAAACAACAACCGTTCATCTGCAAACTAGGTGTACGCCTAGGCATGAGCCGTACGGCTCCTGTTACAGAAATCTACAGATTGTCTGCAAACTGCTGTTTTTCACCTCATGAAAAGTCAAATCAATCTTTAATTAACCCTCTGGATTATGTGCCGGTAACAGTTGCGCTTACACTAATTTAAGTTTCATCTAAGGAGGTTCGACTGATACCATATTAGATATGGAATGAAAGAAAACCTGGTTTGTTACTCAAAATAACACTTTCTAGATAAATCGTTTATCTCTAAAGAACTAGTGGGAGTAAAATGTATCTTGAAGAGTTCGAGACCCAGAAAATGACATAGAACCTAAGATGAAAGTTGAACAAAGTTTCACAAGGAGTTGTGGAAATTCATTCAAGTATACACAAGTTATTTGCATAAATGATAGGTTACTACTATCTATAATAAGAAATATTGATGTCTCATAATAGAAAGTAATAAGGAAGATATCATTGAGAATGATTGGCCTATTACCTATCAAGATGCAATGACCACTCCGGATTTAGATCGATGACTTGGAGTCATGAAATCTAAAAGTGCAATCCATGTATCATAATCAAGTTTCGAACTAGATTGTTCTAACCTAAGGCTTAAAAACCATATGATAGAAAATGAGTTTTCTTGGAGAAAACGGACATGGATCGCAAGGTGCATATTGATAAAGCACGACTAATTGAGTATAGTTAATTCATAATATCGATTAAGATAAAACATTGTTACCTATAGTCATGCTTAAGGATATTAGAATTTGAATTGTCATGACCTCATATTGTGAATATAAAATATGACAAATAGATGTCAAAACAGCTTTCCTTAATAGGAACATACTTTAGGATGTGTTTGATACAACTTAAAAGTTTTGTTAATCCATAAAATTCTAATAGAATATGCAAATTGCAGAAATCCATGAGATGGATCGAAGCAAACTAATTGGAGTGGAATTTTCATTTTGATGTAGCAATCAAAGAGTTTGAATTTATCAAAGAAGAAACTTGTGATTACAATAAATTTTGTGGGAGCGTAACATTATTCCTAGTCTTATATATGTGGTTGACATATAATTCATATTGAAAGAGTTTCTAAATGAAAGACTTGGTTAAAGCCGCTTATATCCTTGGAAGTTAGATATATAGAGATAAATCTAAAAGGTTGATTGGTTAAAGTCAATGTACTAATATAGACAAGATAGTGAAAAGTTCACTATGCAAGACTCTTGGAGAGGTTACTTGCAAATGTCTAATGGCATCACTCTTGTCAAAGATTTAGTCTTATTGGAAGACTGATAAGCAAGAGTACATGATTAGGATTCCATATGCCTCGGCAATTGGATCTATCATGGAAACCATGTTAATGTACTAAGACCGTATGTCTCATATACTTGGAGAAAGATGAGATAATACCAATCTGATCCTAGTAAAAGTCACTAGTTAAGAAACATCCTTATGCACTTGAAAAGGAGCTAAAGGATGCATTCTTGATCTTTGAAGGAATGAAAGATGATCTTGTAATAGTTACATAGATGCATTCTTCAAAACCAACATAGATAAATATTGCAATATAAATACATGCTTACGTTTAATAGTGTGTTAGAAGAGTTCTAAATACACCATTTCTATTCTTCAAAAAGGTTGAGTATCTAGTAGCATGAGATGCGACTAGAAAATTGCTTTGATATATTTTTTTGCGAAAGGAGGACGGTACCTCCCTAAGTTTTATTGATAAAGCAAAAACGATACAAACATGGTGGGGGACATGACAACCTCAACCACCAGAAAAGAAAAGGATAAGGGGGAGGCCTTACACATGTCGTAAGGTCCTCTACAATAAAGGGAGGGGAATCTAAAGTACAAAGAAAATAAGATATAAAGAAGAAAATTGCTTGGATAAGAAGATTAATTAGTAAAAACTATAAATTGTTTCTATTGTCACTAATTTAATGGACCTTCATTGTGTCAATAATTGTTATCACACAATCCAAGGTGCTAATATCTTATCTAAACATATAATCGGATGTTTCTATCTTATTCGAGAAATCGTCAAAGACGGGAGATGTCAAATTATGCAAAATACCATATGATGATAACATGGATAATCATCTTATATAAGCTTGCTTGCAATAATGATGGAGATCATAACTAAGCTCAATGGGTATTGGATACACGTTGATTGGGCCTAGTGCAAGTGGGAGATTGTTGGATATTATGCCCTAGGCCATTGAGAAAGGCCTATGTGTTACATCATAGCTTCATTGTTATAGAGATAACAAACCTGATTATTTTATCTTTTGCATGTTTATTATAATAATCATTGTCCTTAGTACTTATGAAGGGATAGCATGAGTTTAATGGATAATCATATGATGATTATGGTGCATACGATGTGGATTAAACTTATGGGTACTTGTTGGAGAACAAGGTACTGGATAGACCCGTTATGAGATTTATGTCATGGTCAAATGTCATAATTAAATCTCATAATAGTTATATCATTTGACATCCTTAGACCTGAGATTATCACGGTCTTCCAAATGATGAACATTATGTTTGACATAGTCAAACGCTACCTTTAACCGGGTAGTTATAAAGGCTATGATTGGCATAATCGGATTCTTGTAGGAAAGAATGATAAGTCAAGATGGGTTTTGTCCCTCTCTCAAGAGAGATATCTGCTTGGCCACTCGATGAGTGAGATTGATTTTGATAGTATATGACCATACCCAAATGAATTGATGTGTTCAATGTCATTTGCTCATATCAATCTACTCGGGATCAAGAAAGCATTGGACAACATAAGTTGACGTGGACCATGACTTATGTCCAATATGATATCGCGTGACAAAGGGATTGTGATATGTTCTATAAAGTAACTATGGACTTTGAAAGTTACACTAATTGGGTAGTCATAATGGCTTGCTAGAGTCTGCTTATGACTTACGCGTTGTGAATGGTTTGGACTCGTTGCCAACTTAGTATAATCCTATTGGGTCACACACAATAGAATGGATTGGAAAAAGGCTAAAAATCTGGGAATTGAAAAATGGCCACCGTACGGCTGTGTATATGGCGTACGGACCCTGGTGAGCCATACGGCCGACCCCTATATCTGGCCAGATTCTTCAGATTTCTTGTGTGACAAGGAATCCCGATCCCAAACGGAATTAGGTCAAGCCCTCATATAAATATATGCAGCCAGGTTTGACAGGCTCTAATGTTGATTTTAGAAATCATAACACATTGTTTAAAAACAATAAAAATATGGAGAGGCAAGATTATTTATTTTGAGATTGAGAATCATCAAAATACATTAATCGATGAAGTAAAATAATTCCTACGAAGAAATCTGTAGACATCCCATTTTGAACGTTCTTTTATAATCACACTACTTTTGTGTCTCGCCTTTGATTTGGGTTGAAACTCGTTAAGTTTGGCATGTTTCGTTTAGTTTCTGACTAACTCCGTTAGTTAGGGGCTGAAATGAACATTCAAACTGCTGCAGGAGGGCAAATTGTGATTCAAACACAAGATGTCTCGTACGAGACATTGGATCTCTCGTACGAGACATCCCCTTGACAGTCGGGTTTTGGTCAGTTTCCTTGGAAATCAAGTCTTTGATTCCCATCCAAACTTACCTCATTGGCTTAAACCCTAGGTCAAGAACTCATATAAAGATAGAGTTCCTTGAACCGAAAAACCCCTAGAATGGTAATTCACCCAAAACCACAAAAATCTGATCAAAGAGTTCCTCATAATCAGCCTCTCTCCCTCACCCACGAAATTGAGACCTTCATAACACAATTCAATCCAAGTTCGTCGGATCATCAAGGCCTTTAGTCAAGGCCATCCATAGGATTCTTGAAGAACGCTTAGGTAATCCCTTTGTTTTCCTCTATTCTCATCTCTTTCTTTGCTTTGATGGTAGAAATTATAATTTTGTATCCTTGAGTGATATTCCTCGACATTGCAAAGGATGCTTTACTTTGGACAAGGCAAAGACTCCCAATACTTGGTTTCATTGATTCTTATGGCTAGATTTCTTTTTAGATTACTTTCTTATTTTTGTAGTCACCCCTCCTTATTTTGTAGAGGTCCATACGATTTGTGTATGGCCTCATCCCTAGCTTTATTTTCCTGGTGGTTGAGGTTGTCATGTCCCCCACCAAGTTTGTATTTAATTTTATTATTAATAAAATTTAAGGAGGTACCGTCCTCCTTTCGCCAAAAAAAAAAATACATGGAGATGGTCTCGAAGCATATGATCCGACATTCAAATAAATAAGAAATTATTTATTTGTTTCGTTTCCTTACATGAATGCATAATTTTAACGATGATGATGATGATTTCGTAAGCAAGACCGATCCTAGATCGGGTGGATTGGGTGCTCCTTGACCTTCCCAATCCATAACTTAACCCCGAACTCAAGAATCTCACGGTCCGTGTTCCGTTAAACATGGTGGCGACTCACAACAATCGAGCAACAAACAAGTCCTTACAAACAACCGGAAGGCCGAGCACTGAAAGCCGGCCCGGAGGGGGGCGCGCCCTCACAATGGCGACTCCAGACTGGGATGTCTCGTACGAGGGATCCATGTCTCGTAGGAGATATCTTAGTTCAGTCCGGCTGATCTGATTCTCTGGTTTAAAAAAGGAATTTCGTTCTATTCAAACGCGTACATAGGGTTTCAAGTCTGTCCCCTCCCCCTATGTTTTTGAGTCTTAGGACCTTTCTAACGGCGAAGAAACTCCCCATATATCATAAAGCTAACCTCGGTTTTGCAGGAGTACTTGCTAATTGTTTTATTCTCTGCTTTATTTGCATTTGCTTTAAGTGTGAACTATGACGGCCTGAGTTCCTCCACAAGAGGGAAACGTAGGCAGCCACTTGGCCCGGCCATTGCATGTTTTTGTTTCATTTTAAAAAAAAAACATTCTTTTTCCTTGACACCTAGATCTTGACTCTCACACATGTGCACACATGTAGAATAATTGCACTACATACCCTTCAACTCGGGTCCCAATCGGAGGACGAATGTCGGTCAAGACACCCATTCTAACGAGTGGCACTCGGCGGTCTCTCCAAAGATGGTGTACCCACTCCGTGACATGCTCCTAGACTGTGTTCATGGGGAGCCTTAGCCGTAAGCCCTGCATCAACCTCATGCATACATACTAGTCAATAGGACACTCCTTGAGACCGGTCGGTTCGATTCTTAGGGTTGTTTTAATCCTTGCCCATGATAACGCATTTTCACAACCTATAATACCCCCTTCATGAATTCTTGACGATTGTCCATTCGGCATAAATTGTTAGACAAAGGGTTGAAATGATGAGATGAGAATTTTTCTACGAGGATTCGAGTCTAGTCTCTCTCACCATTAAAACCCCACGTTTGGCAATGTCCATTTCGGTTGTCCCTTACAAGAATTCATAAGGTTTGGTTGCATTGAAAGCGTTATTTAACAAAGTGCAAAACAACTACGGAATCACTTAGGTTTGGCTAATTGAATGGTGGATTCCGATGAGAATATGGGACCTTTGCCCGAATTTTCCTTTTGGGAGAGTGCATTACAGGTGAAAAACAAGGGGCTCATATTCTAGGGTGACATAGTCCACTGTTCCAGGACGAACTAGATAGGAACCATCAAATTAAAATGGATTGAATTCCATCCGACCGATAGTATTAAAATCTGCAATCTGACTGTTGGGCTAGATGTCTCGTACGAGACATCTTCCTTTTTCTGTGCTTCTGCCATGTTTGGTCAACCCAATCTCATAAAAGCCGACTTGTTGGGACCCCAGCCTGGATTTGACACAGTTTCTGCACTCTAGGTCCGTCCGATCAGCAAAGTAGCTCCATACTCCCAACACAATGTCAAGCGCCAAGTTTACTCAAGAACTCAACGACCTCAAAGATCGACCAAAGGGGGAAGTGGGTAAACTCTCTGAGGTGTACGTGACAGTCTTGTATGCACGCTTCAAGAGAGAAATAGAAGAGGAATTCATGACTCGACTACAGACACAAAAGGAATTCTTTAACAGAGAAATCAAATTTCTCCAAATCAATTGATAGCCCGAGAAAAGGAAGTAGGCACGTTCCAAAAAGGCCTACTCATGCAAGAAGAATACTATGAAAAGAAGATCGATACGCTCCAAGCATGCCTGCAAGCTCAGATTGAATGTTACAAAATGGAAGTTGAATCCGAAGCTAAGGCAAAGCCAAGGACCTACCACAAGTATGAAGGCATCACTCAGAGCAAAATATTTGACATACTCGTGGAAGTCGATAAAATCACTCCGAGAAAGCCTGCTACTACTCCAAAGGAACTCCCCACCAATCATGCTCATCATCTCTACTGCAAGTTCCACCAGTTTAGTTGCCACGACACCGACTCTTGCCACCACCTAAAAGATGTAATCCAAGATCTCATAGACGCTAAGCATCTAAGGGTTCCTAATGTAGTGGCAATCCCTCTCCCAACTACGAGAGGGGGGATCAATGTAATAGAGATAGCTAGTAGGAAAGAGGAGACGACTCGCCTAGTCCCAAATGTGGGCGAGAGCACTCCAAAGTTTGATAATGAAATTTCTTTCTGCTATATGTTGTCTTGGGATCAAGAACTAGATAGAAAGAATAATAAAGAAAAAGAGGATGTCAACTTACTCACCTGATCCGGCGGAGTCATAACTAACAAAGACCCGAGAACGAAAGAGCCGTCACCTTCAAAAGAGTCTGAACCCGTTGAACTTGACGACCCACTTCTTAAACAATTAAAGAAAACGCAAGCCAACATTTCCATTTGGGATCTCTTAGGCTCATCTCATAAACACCGAATGATGATCTCTAAAGCTTTGGCCCAAGTCGAGGTACCAAAAGAAATAACTCCCGAAGAGTTAACGCAGATGGTGGGCCAAATCCAATTTGGCAACGCGATCACATTTACCGACTTGGATCTACCATAATATGGCGGAGGACATACCAAAGCTCTTTACATAACTACAAAAATCAATGGGCATCGAATCCCCAGAATCCTGGTAGACAATGGATCCGCCATAAATGTCTTACCAAAGAAAGTCATGGTAACGCTTGGCCTTACCTCAAGAGATCTAAAACCATCAACTCTCACCGTCTGAGGGTTTGACTGCACCGCACGTTAACCCATGGGGGCAATCACTCTAACAGTCGTGGTGGGAGAGATAACCACAAGGGCAGAATTCCAAGTTATTGACATCCCCTCTTCCTTCAATCTTCTCTTAGGGCGTCCGTGGCTACATCAAACCGGAGGGGTACCATCCACTCTCCACCAATGTGTCAAGTTTAAACACAATGACACAATAGTCACCGTACTTGGGAACTAGTCACCGCTAGTCCAATCCTAGAAATCCAGCATGAGGCGGCAGCCCACCTCTTTAATGGATTCGAAATCCAAAAGGAGAGTAGTGTGGAGTTCGGAAACACAAAATTTTCTCTCTCTAGCTTTCTCTCTCTAGGTGAACTCTCTCTAGGGTTTGGCTTTGGGTTTTTGGCCGGCAGCCATGCCTGCCCCGGCGATGCTCTTCCCTTCCTTGAATTCTAGCTCTCGTAATCCTTACTTTACACCTCAATCCGCCATCTCTAACCTAAACCCTAATTCCTCCCCGATGCCAAATTCTCAAAACCATAATCTTGTGACGGCGCTACAACAGGCTCATGCAAAACCCTAATGCGGAGGCCCATTCTCCGTGCTCTAATCCTTCTCCTCAACAAAATACGACTGCGACCCCTTCTCCTACTCATAAAGCGTTGATCTCCAAATCTTTTGCTGACCTATTTTCTCAGTCATCTAATCCCTCTCTGAATAGGAATTCTGCCCCTACAAATAATATGGATGCTCTCTCGGCAATTCAAACTGGATCTCATAAAGGAACGCCTGCTGTTAAACTATCAAAGGAAGTTATTGATGTATTTTCTAAGCCTTTCAGATTTACCCTAGTTGGGAAATTCATGCATGGTCGACCATCAATGGAAGACACTAGAATCTCTTTTGTAAAGTTTCAATTGAAGGGGAATTACAAGCTTGGCCATTTAGACAATCGACATATGTTGATACAACTATCCACGGAAGAAGACTATCAGCTATTATTCATGAAAGATGTATGGTATGTTGATCGATATCCTATGCGTACTTTGGCATGGACACCTTCTTGGAGGCCGGAACAGGAATCTCCTATTGTTCCTGTGTGGGTAGGCTTTCCTGGTTTACCAATCCACCTTATTAACAAACCTTTCTTGTTCACGGCAGCTTCAATGATTGGTACTCCTTTATCTCTTGATAAGGCAACTGCTGAGTTTTCTCGGCCTAGCATTGCCAAAATCTTAATACAGGTAGATGCCTCAAAGAAGATGCCTCATGAGATTTTCATTGATTGTGGAGATGTTTGTTCGAGTTTTTATCAAAAGGTTGAGTATGATAACATCCCAAAATATTGCAAACATTGTTTTATTTTGGGCCATGATATCTCGGTGTGTAAGAAAGCAATCCAAATCTTAATGTCAAGAAATCAGAAGGTACCAAGGATAAACCTTCAAAGATATTCGTGGTGAAAAATGCTACTACAACGAATGAGGAAGTTCCAAATAAAGAAATTCTGAATGGGTCTAAAGAGAATGTTGATCAAAATAAGAAGAACGTTGATGTTGGAGGTTCAAGGGTAGAGAAATCTATTGGCATTGAGCAGCCAAAGGATACTATTAATATTGAGGTAAATGAGGCTAAGAAGGCTGTTTTACCTATCATGGCAAAACGTGGACAACCCCTTCCAGAAGCTGTTCATAAGGCCCTTTAGAATGCCTGTAATGAGGTTATACACAAGGCTGGAGGTTCTAATTCTAGTACTCAAGATGATGTTGGTGTTGCAGTTGTTTTGCATACTGTTGCTGCTCATAGAGTATAACACCAGATGTCTGGTCCTACTATGGCTACTGAAGTTGTCAATGTTGATTCGCAAGACGACACTCGTGATATTGTCCCTGATATTGTCAATGCTGGTTCTACCCCATTTGCTGGTCAAGCTAATATGAATGTTGATGCTGAAGGCTTTACCCTCGTGAAGCCTCGAAAAAAGAGAAGCCAATCTGCTTCTCCACCTTCCTAAATGGTACCCCTTACTTCTTTCTTCTTTGTTTTCCAATGGTAGCTTTGATAAATTGGAATGTGAGAGGGATTGGTAATAAATCTACTCTCCGTAGATTAAAAAGATTACTTAAATATATGGTGCTTCATTTATTGTTGTTTCTGAATCTAAACTTCCTGCTAATCATTTGAAGAGAACTATGCATACTCTTGGGTGTATTGGTGGTTTCTCTAATTGCAATAGTAAGATTTGGGTATTCTGGAAGCATGGTTTTGATTGCTTGGTTGTTCATAATTCTACTCAAGAAATGACTTTAGAAGTTTCTCACCCTCTTTGGGCTTCTCCGGTGCGTTTGACTGTGGTTTATGCAAGTTGTGATAGATATGAGCGGCGTGATTTGTGGGACATTCTTATGGATCTAAATGAGACTTCTCTTCCTTGGTTAATTGTTGGTGACTTCAATTGTGTTCTTGAGCAGGCTGAAAAGTTGGGAGGTAAACCTATCAAAGAAGCTATTGTTTCAGAATTTGTTGATATGGTCCAAGTTACAGGCATTATTGATGCAGGATATAGGGGTAATGGTTATACTTGGGTTAATAAGCCAAGAGGTAAGCCTACCATTTATCAAAGGCTGGATAGAGCCTTTTATAACACTCACTGGTTAGATATGTTCCATGCTACAGATGTGACTCATATTAATGGTACCTGTTCTGATCATGCTCCTCTTGTCATTCAAATTAAATCTGAGGCTCAAAAGACTGGCGGTGCTTTCCGGTTTCTAAATGTATGGCTGCAACACTCCTCTTTTTATTCTCTTGTTGAGCATTCTTGGAAGGAAGCTATGGATGGTCGGCCCATGGTGAAATTTACTAAGAAATTGGCTAGACTTCGAAAAATCCTCTCTTTGTGGAATAAGGAGACTTTTGGGTGTATTGATCAGCAAATTAAAATGGCAGAAGATGAGGTTACAAGGTGTGAGCTAGAGCTGCAATCCAATGATTCGGATGGTAACATTATTGCCCTCAATTTAGCAAAAGCAAATCTTTTGGCCAAGCTGAAACTAGATGAGGATTTTTGGCGTCAGAAGGCTAATATCTCGTGGATTAAGGAGGGGGGACAAAAATACAAAGTTCTTTCACTCATATATTCGAAAGAAAAGGCAGAAATTATATATTCATCGTATTAGGGATACTAGTGGAAGGTGGATCCACTCAAAGGAAGATATTCAGCAAGAGGCCATAAATTTCTACTCTTCTCAATTGCAAAAGCCTCATGATAATCCTAGTGATGATCTTTTGAATCTGATTCCAATCCTAATTTTGGAGGAGGATAATTCTCGGCTTACAGCTCTTCCATCCATGAAGGAAATAAAAGATATTGTCTGGTCTATGAATGGACAAAGTGCAGCGGGGCCGGATGGATATACTGGTGCTTTTTACAAGCAATGTTGGGAGCTTATTAAACATGAGTTTTATCAAGCAGTGGTTGAGTTCTTCTCGGGATATGATCTACTTCGAAGCTGGACTAGAACTCTTATAGTCACAATCCCAAAGGTTGTCTCTCCTACTTCCTGTTCTGAGTTGAGGCCAATTAGTTTGTGTAACTTTTCTAATAAAGTTATCACTAAATTATTGACCAGTCGTTTATCTACTATTCTTCCAAGACTTATTTGTCCTCAGCAAAGTGGTTTTGTTAAAGGTAGAATGATCCATGAGAATGTTCTTCTTGCTCAAGAGTTAATGCAATATTTAAAAAATAAAGTGTGGGGTTCTAATGTGTGCATGAAATTAGATATGGCTAAGGTTTATGATCGCCTTTCGTGGTTTGCTCTCATCAAAGTCTTAAGGAAGTTTGGTTTTAATGAAGTGTGGAATGATATGATCTTTCGATGCATCTCTTCGTGCTGGTTTTCTGTGTTAGTTAATGGAGAGAGCTGTGGGTTTTTTCCATCATCTCGTGGGCTTAGACAAGGGGATCCCATCTCCCCTACTCTTTTTATCATTGCTGCTGAAGTTTTGAGCTGTGGCCTAAATCTTTTGCAATCGGACTACCCTCAATATCGTTACAGGGCCGATATTCATACTCCTTTGATATCTCACTTGGCTTATGCAGATGATATTATCATATTTGTAATGGGTCAAAGGATTCAATGGAAGCTCATATGAGGTGTCTAAACTGGTATCAAAATTTTTCAGGTCAATTGGTTAGTGTTGGCAAGTCTTGCTTCATTACTGGAGCCTATAATGATAAGAGAGATGCAATTATTTCGGCTGCTACTGAGTTTCAGAAAAAGGACCTTCCCGTTACTTACTTGGGTTGCCCTCTATATGTTGGCCGCAAAAGGATTTCTTTATTTGATCCAGTTTTGAGGAAAATGGAGGATCAGTTAGCTACTTGGCAAGGCAAGATTTTGTCTTACGGAGCAAAGCTTACTCTTATTAAAACTTGCCTGCAAGCTATCCCTTTATACTATATATCTCTCCTTGACCCCCCAAAAGGAGTTATGAATGCTATGTATAGGCTGAGTACTATTTTTTTCAGGGCTAACGAAGATGGTTTGAGAAAATGTCATTGGATTGGAAAAGGAAAAATCTTTCGGCCTACTAGTGAAGGAGGGCTTGGGATTCGGAAATTTGAAGATATTTCTATGGCTTTTTCTATGAAGATGTGGTGGAGATTGAGAACTACAAATTCTTTATGGGTAATCTTTATGGAAGCAAAATACTGCCATGGTTCTCATCTGATGGATGCTACAAGACCTTTTTCTTCTCACATGTGGATTCGAATGTTGAGTGCTAAGGATATTGTCGAGGCTCATACTGGATGGAAGATTGGGCAAGGGGACATCTCTATTCATGACCGTTGGGTGGATCCTAATTTAGTTCTTCCTGGAAATCATCTAGAGGTTTTCAACCTTTTTGATAATGGTTTGCCCAGAATTGATTTTATTCGAGAGGTCTATGGGGATGAATTTCTTCAATACCTTCTTCGGCTGAATATTACTCTATTAGATGTCCCAGACTTTCCGTTTTGGCGCCCAACTGCATCGGGTAAGTTCTCCATTGCCTCTGCTTGGAATGTTTGTAAAATAAGAGGTCTAAGTTCTCCGATGTTTGAGAAATGTTGGCATAAGCACATTCCCCTTAAGATTTCTATTTTTATGTGGCGTATTCTTCATGATGGCCTACCTACTGATTTGGCTATCCAACAAAAAGGTATCAATCTGGCCTCAGCGTGCGTTTGCTGCACTAATCCCTCCCTTGAAGACCTTGATCATGTGTTTGCTCATGGGGAAATTGCTATTGAGGTATGGGCTCGATTTTCCAACCTTTGTGGCATAAAATCTCATCATTATAATACTCGGACGATCCTTGCTAGCTGGTGGTTTATTAATTCTAAAGGAAGTCCCAATGGACTGAAATGGCTGCATCACATGCTTCCGTGTTTCATTTTATGGGAAATCTGGAAAGGGCGAAACAAATCTAAGTTTGAAGGTCACAAAATGGATGCTCAACTCATCATTACTTCGGTTCTTAATGCCATTCGAGATATTGTTGCTGCTTAAAATATAACCTTTGTGCCCAAATGGTTTGATATCTCGATTATGTCTTATTTTGGCATTTCTTCTTCTCCTCCCAAGGTCAAAAAGTTGTGATTAGTGATATGGCAGCCTCCGGTTTGTGATCAATTTAAGTTAAATACCGATGGAGCTTCAAAAGGGAATCCTGGTCCAAGTTCAGGTGGCAGCATTATTAGAGATTCGAAAGGGGAAATTATTTTTGCCTTTTCTAATTTCTATGGTATTGGCACTAACATGGTTGCTGAAGCAAAGGCTATCCGAGATGGTTTATCCTTTGCCCGTAGTTTTGGTATCACTTCCTTATGGCTCGAAATAGATTCTGAAGTCCTTCTCAAGATCATAATTGAAGATTATCATATTCCATGGTGCATTTGGTATGAAGTTCAGGAGATCAAACGTTACTTGCATGCGATGACTGTTCGACTAACACATATCCTTCGTGAAGGAAATCAAGTAGCTGATGGTTTAGCTAATGCCGCCACAAATTCTGGTATTAACTCTGTCTTCTATTCTTTTAGTGAGCTTCCCAAGGACTGCAAAGGCCCATACTTGCTGGATCACTCCTCTACACCTTATATTCGGCTTAAATAGTTTTCTATGGCTAGACTTTTGTATAGTTTAATTTTTCGTAGTCTCCCTTCCATCTATTGTAGAGGACCTTACAACTTGTGTAAGGCCTCCTCCCCTAGTATTTATCTTCAGGTGGTTATGACCGTAATTTCCCCCACCTCGTTTGTAGTTATCTTATTTCATTTTAATAAAACCTAGGGAGTACCGTCTCCTTTCGCCAAAAAAAAGAGGAGAGTATTGTAGAGATGGTAGAAGTGTACAATGAAAATGACTACTCAAAGGCAATTCCTTTCTCGGGAACACGCCCTGTCCTTAAATGATGATAAAGGAAGGATACTTCCCCGGTCTAGGGCTTGGCAAGAGCTTGCAAGAGATAAAAGAACCACCACCTGTCGTTCTATACCCATCTGAATATGGCCTATGATATGAGTCACCACTCAAGAATATCCCCAAAGAAGAAAGGGACTGGACCTCATATATAGCCCCAATGGCACCACCCTATCGAAAGAATCTAAATGGATATTTTGTACGCGAGGGGGAGAACTTGCCATACTTCATGTTCCCTGAACCATGGATTGACCATAAGGGGAAGCGCCAACCGGGCTTTGAAATTTTCAGTAACTGTGATCCGTACTCTCTTGAAACAGAACTGATTCAATTCTCGTGGCTACCTCGAGAATTAGGGGGTACCAAGGCCGAAGCATGCAGTGAGTGGAACTTTGTGTTGGGAGAAGACCTACTGCACCAATTTCTCAACCTTTGCAAGCTAGAGGACACCAAGATCAATGCAATAGACAAGGGGGACGCTCCGGAACAAGACTATACCAAGCTCATCAAGAAGTGTGACGAGCCTATCCAGAACTGGTACGCAACTATGGGACCCATAGCAAGTGAAGACTTCCTGATCCAAGAATTAGGGTGCACTCCCCATCCCTATAGGGAAAGAAAATTTGTAACCCTCACTTTAGAATCAGATACCGCTACCGATGAGCTCACCCAAGAGGACTTGGATGCCATCGCGGAACATGTATTCCCCTACTTTCTTAATGAAAAAATAGATCTTTCCGAGTATCCGGAGATTGCTAGCGTCATAAATGATGAATTAACTAATAACTCTAACGAATTAGATAATAATGAGTCATATGACGAAATAGATCAGGAAAACGAACAAATACTAAAAGAAATTAATAAGCAAGTAGGTCATCGTGGTGGAAATGGTCCTATTGATGCCGAAGAAATGCAAACAGTTAATTTGGGGACAGATGATGATCCGAAAGAGACCAAGATCGGCAGTTTCTTCAGAGGGGAAGACCGACAAGCACTCATAGCGCTTCTCTGAGAATTTGTAGATGTATTCGCATGGTCCTACAAAGATATGATGGGGCTATCCAATTCGATTGGTGAACATAAAATACCGCTGCTTCCAGATTCGAGGCCAGTCAAATAGAAACTCCGCAGAATCAAACCTGAATGGTCGGTACAGGTTAAACAAGAGATAGAGAAACTCTTGAGTGTCGGGTTCATCAAGGTGGTAGAGTATCTAACCTGGTTGGCAAATACTGTGCAAGTATCCAAAGCGAATGGGAAAGTTCGTGTCTGTGTTGATTTTCGTGATCTCAACAAAGCATCTCCGAAAGATGACTTTCCTCTCCCTAACATAGACATGCTTGTTGACAATACAACAAAGTACGAAGTCCATTCATTTGTAGACAGATTCGCTGGGTACAATCAAATCATCATGGCTGAGGAAGACCAACATAAAACAGCGTTTACCACACCGTGGGGGACGTTCTGTTATGCAGTCATGCCGTTCGGACTCAAAAATGCCAGAGCCACTTACCAGAGAGCTGTAAATGCACTGTTCCATGACATGATACCCAAAGAGATAGAAGTGTACGTTGATGATATGATCATACACTCTAAAGGCTCCGATGGGCAGCACTTCGTCGACCTTATAAAGTTCTTTGAAAGGTTGAGACACTACAAGATGAGACTTAATCCGGCTAAGTGCACATTTAGAGTAGTGAAAGGGAAAGTCCTTGGGTACATAGTCACCGAGCGTGGCATAGAAGCAGACCCTGCTAATATCAAAGCCATGATTGATATGCCTCCACCTAAGACGCAGAAAGTAGTAAAAGGATTCATGGGTCGCCTTCAGTACATTAGTCGTTTGATTAATCAACTCACGACGATGTGCGAACCCATCTTTAAACTCCTCAAGAAGAATGCATCCCACTGAAGAGTGCCAAGAAGCCTTCGAAAAGTTAAAGAGTATTTGGCCAACCCTCCAGTATTGGTCCCACCACATAAAGAGAAGCCGTTGACCCTTTACCTTACAGTCAATGACACTGCTCTAGGGGCTAAGCACAAGAGCAACCCGGCTCGAAGAAAGAAAATGCCATCTACTTTGTCAGCCGTCACTTTCAAGGGCTGAATTGAACTACTCTGCATTAGAAAAGTCGTGTGCCGCACTAGTATGGGTGGCTGAGAGACTCAAGCTGTACATGGAAGCGTTTCCTGTACAACTGATTGCCCGAATGGACCCAATGAAGTATATCTTCGAGAAGTCACATGTCTCCTCTAGGATAGCCAAGTGGTACTTTATGCTCGCGGGGTATGATATCACTTACATCACACAGAAATCCATGAGAGGAAGAGTCTTCGCGGATCATTTAGCCGAATTTCCATGTGATAAAGAGAAGGGGGAAGACCCGCGATTCCCTAATGAGGACGTCATGGCAATAGCAGAAAATAAGTGGCAATTATTTTTTGATGGCACAGCCAATAAACGGGGATACGGTATAGGCATGTTACTAGTAGATCCCTCAGATTTCTACACTCCACTCGCAATTCGCCTTGATTTTGAGGCTACTAACAATATTGTCGAGTACGAAGCTTGCATAGCTGGGCTTGAAGCAGCCTTAGAAAGAAACGTGACCGAACTAAAGGTGTACGGAGATTCACAACTTATAATCTATCAGTCACTCAAGAAGTGGAAGGTACAAGATCCTACACTCTAGAAATATAACGACCATCTCCAAGACTTGGTCAAACAGTTCAAAGAGGTTACTTTCTACTATCTTCCTAGAGATAAGAACCGCTTAGCAGATTCGCTAGCCAAGCTAGCATCACTTGTAGATATTCTCGAATGGACTGAGCTCAAATCCTTCAAAGTCGCGAGACGAGCGACTCCTGCTTATCACTCGATCATAGACTTACATGACTGCATAGAGGCGTGTGACTCTGTTTCCGTAAATACCTCAGACAATAAGCCTTGGTATTATGATGTATGGTGTTTTCTCCTAGATGGAACATTCCCATCAGACACATTACCTAAAGCAAAGATAGCTCTCAAACGGTTTGCTACCCAATTTGTTATCATAGGTGATAGCCTCTACAAGAAACATCACAAGCAGTGTCTACTCTGTGCTGATGAGCACGAAGCCATAGAAATCATGGACCAAGTCCATCAAAGAGTCTGCGGAACCCACATGAATGGCAACATGCTAGCAAAGAAAGTTATCCGACTAGGGTACTATTGGGCTACAATGGAGGCCGACTACACCGAGACGGTTAAGAAATGCCACAAGTGTCAGGTACATGCCAACTTACAACATGCACCATCATTCGTATTATTCCCCATAACATCCCCTTAGCCATTTTCTACGTGGGGGATAGACGTCATCGGCAAAGTCTCACCGATAGGTCACAATGGGCACTCTTTCATATTAGTCGCGGTAGATTACTTCACCAAATGGATTGAGGCCCAATCCTACAAGGTTTTAAATGCCAAAAAGGTGGCTGAGTTTATTAAGACTAACATCATATGCCGGTACGGGTTTCCTCATGAGATGATATCCAACAATGGCACCCACTTTGAGAAAGAATGTGACCAACTACTTACAGAATATAGGATAGAAAGGCATCAGTCATCACCGTACCGACCACAGACTAATGGAGCAGTCGAAGCTGCTAACAAAACCATAGAGACCATCATCAGAAAAATGGCTAAGACCGGCAGAGACTGGCCTGATAAACTACCTTTTGCACTCTAGGGCTATCATACTTCAATCCGTACTGCCACTGGTGAAACCCTATACGCCCTAGCCTATGGGATGGAAGCAGTATTACCGATCAAATTGGAAGTACCATCATTAAGGGTTCTCCTAGAAAACCAAGTAAACAAAGTCACATGGTTTAACAGCCGTTACGAACAGCTAGCCCTGCTAGACGAACGTCGACTTCGAGCCGCCGAGCATATCCAAGCATATCAACGGAGAATGGCCTGAGCATTCAACAAGAAAGTCAAATCCAGACACATTAAAGAAGGGGACCTTGTCCTACGCGAACATCGTCCTGTGCCGTTCAACCCTATGGGAAAGTGGGGACCAAGGTGGATAGGACCTTACATAGTCAAGAAGATCTTCTCTGGAGGAGCGGTATAACTCGTGGACCAAGATGGGGATCAACTGCCGAAGCCCGTCAACATGGACAAGTTGAAGAAGTACTACTCATAGTTTCGTCCCCTAGTTCAAAAAATAAAATAATAATAATATATATAAAATGAAAAAGCACGAGAAAAGAAGCCCGCTAGATTGAAAACCTGAAAGGGCGGTCTAGACAAAAATCAGGGTGTGCATTAAAAAAAAAAAAAACTTTGGGGCGGGTCTCGTACGAGACACCTATGTCTCGTACGAGACATTCAATCAGACAGTAGAATCAAACATATTTTCTCTTTCTTGAACAAGAATTACGATGACCTGAGCTCCTTATTTAATTGATGTAAAAGGAGAACGTAGGCAGCCTTTTGGTCCGATCTATTCCATAAATAAAATCAGAATCTTGTCCTTTAATTAATTGAATGCATTTCAAGAAAGCAATAAGAAAATTTCCAACATGAATACCAACTTGCAAAATAAAATACTAAAAATCTAAACATTGATCTATTTATTGCAATCTCTCGATACTCCTAAGGATCTATTTTTTCCTTAACTTAGTAGGGGCTTGACCACGATCCGCCTTGTCATCCCTCTTCCTCTTGAACCAAGGTATCTCGTAACCGGGAGGAACGTCAAGTCGTTTGAATAATGAGGGAGTCAATCTCGCAAACACATGAGGCCTATCTAGAGCTTGAAATTTACCGGGAAGGCCGTCCGCCCTCTTCTCATAAAAAACGCCATCCAAGAAATCTTGAGTAGCATCCACGCTGATATTAGAAGGATCCTCCTTAGCTTCCTTCTTCCTCAGATTCAAGCTAGGCTCGAATTGGTCCCCCAACAAAGGACGGCGAATGTCATCAATACCCTCAGCATTGGGACGGAGTTCTGTGAGAAGCCAATCCAAGTATTTATCCGATAAATAAATACTCCCTCCCTCATGACGAAGATTGGTCCAACGATCCATAGTGGTGCCTTTCCCCCAATCTTTTTTTTTTTTATTTTTTTGGCGAAAAGAGGACGGTACCGCCCTAGATTTTATTGATATAAAAAATGAGTACAAGACAAGGTGGGGGACATGACAACCTCAACCACCGAAGAAAAGAAGCTAGGGGGGTGGCACTACACAGCTCGTAGTATATTTTACAATAGAGGGAAGGGATCCTACCATAAGAAGACGATACAAGAGACTATCCATCTAAAAACTAGCACTATTTAATTCTAAGTGAAGGGATAGCAGCCTTATCCAACTTTAGGGCACCTCGGCAAGCTTTGGGGAGATCCGAGAAGGAAAACCACACAAGATTGGATTGAACATCCACAGCACTGTTGGCCAAACCATCTGCCACCATATTTCCTTCACGCAAAATATGAGTAACCCTAGTATACATAGAGTCCATAAGAAGATGAATGCGCTGGATAATGTAATGGATTGCCCAAGCAATATGATACACTTTGGTGATGATCTTTGCAAGAACTTCAGAGTCAACTTCAATCCAAAGGTGAGTTATGCCGAGATGAGAAGCAATGATCAGCCCGTCAAGGACAGCTCTAGCCTCGGACCACATATTGGACCGAACTCCGTAATAATTTCCATAAGCATAAAAAAAATTCCCATGATAATTCCTGAAAATACCACCCCCCGAGGCTTCCCCCGGATTACCTCAAGAAGTGCCATCAGTGTTCAGCTTTAAAAATCCAGGGGAAGAAGATAACTGGAGCGTATCCACAATGTTAGAATCAAAAGTAGAGTATGAAAAGTGTAACCTGTGAGCAGCAGTAATATCCGAAACTTGCTTGATAATAGAAAGAATTACAGCCTTGGAATTAATCTTGGTGCCTTCAAATCTCCATTTATTACGCAAATTCCAAATGGGCCAAATGATTAAACCAGGGAGAATTTTCGATAACCACTTAGTGATCATGCTAGCAGCTCGAGGAGTATCAAAAAACCAAGAAGAAATGAGTTGATGAATGCTGCCCACTCGAAAATTGACACCCACAAACTGACCAAAAAATTCCATAAGGATTGAGCTAAATTGCCATGAATGAAGAGATGATCCAAAGATTCAGCATGATGGGTGTTGCAGCAAGCACAAATAGAAGCAATGAGGATACCTCGACTTTGTAAAGCATCATCGATAGGCACTCCTTTATTTAAAACTCGACATAGTAACATAGAAATCTTTGGAAGCGTGTGTTTATTCCATATAGCAGCAAATATAGGACGCTTAGGCATGGCAACTCGACATTCTTTCCAAGCGGAGGCAGTAGAGAATTTACCTGAAGGTGATGGCTTCCAAATCAAGGCATCAGGGTTACCATTAATAGAGACATGTTGTCCATTAATAACAGAGACCAATTGATCGCCAAACTGCTCCTGCATATGAGTAACCCGAGGCAATTGTTGATCAAAAAGAGTGAACACTTCTATGTGATCATGAGGAAGAACCGGCATTGGGCCATCAAGCCATTTCTCATGAATAGAAATGAACCCCTGACCTATTCTCCAACCCATTCTGTCTTCCATGAACTCTTTCACCCCAATCATCTTTTTCCAAATGTGAGATGCGAAACTAGTTAGTACAGCATCCATAGGGTGTATCTCGTAGCAATACTTGGCAAGCATGAATTGAGACCATAAAGATGTAGATCCCCTAAGCCTCCACCACAGTTTCATGGCAAAGGCCATAGAAATATCCTCGAACTTTCTTATGCATAGACCACCTTCATTTTGAGGGAAACTCAAGCGTTTCCATCCAATCCAATGGCATTTCCTAGACCCATCAGCCCCACTCCAAAAGAAATTCATAATGAGCCGTTGCATAGAAATAACAACTCCTTTAGGGGGATCTAACACTGACATGTAGTATAGAGGAATTGCCTGAAGACAAGATTTAATAAGAGTTACCTTAGCACCGTAGGAAAGCAATTTCCCTTGCCAAGTGTCAAGCCGAGACTGCATTTTCAGGAGCATAGGGGCAAACAGACTTTGCTTCTTACGACCAACATAAATAGGACATCCCAAGTAGGTGATGGGAAGCTCTTTTTTCTGAAATCCAGTGGCAGCAATAGTAATAGCATCACGAACTTCATCCTGTTTTCCCATCACAAAACAAGATTTCCCAACACTAACTAACTGACCCGAAAAAGCTTGGTATTTTTCTAGGCATTGCATATGTAATTTGAGCGAGGCCTTGTCTCCATTGCAAAATATAATTATATCATCAGCATAAGAAAGATGGGATACCATAGGGGTGTGTATGTGAGCTCTAAACCGAGACCTGGGATGGTTTTGGTGAAGATGATTGAGCCCCCTACTAAGAATTTCAGCTGCAATAATAAAAAGACTAGGGGAAAGAGGATCACCCTGTCTGAGGCCCCGAGAAGAGTGGAAAAAACCACAACTTTCACCATTGACAAGAATTGAGAACCAACAACCAGAAATACATCTATATACCATATCAACCCATTCGATAGAGAACCCAAATTGTTTCAGAACTTTGATAAGAGACACCCAAGTAATTCGGTCATACGCTTTGGCCATATCAAGCTTCATAGCAATGTTAGAGCCTCGCACTTTTTTCTTTAACGATTGCATCATTTCTTGGGCAAGAAGAATGTTTTCGTGAATCACTATACCCTGGACAAAACCACTTTGATTGGGAGAAATGATTCGAGGAAGAATCAAACCAAGTCTGGATGTAAAAAGCTTAGTGATAATTTTATTAGAAAAATTACACAAGCTAATAGGATGGAGATCTGAGAATGTATTTGGGGACAAAATTTTAGGAAGAGTGACAATCAAAGTACTAGTCCAAGATCTCGGCATTTCAAACCCAGCAAAAAATTCTTGAATAGCCCTAAACAGATCAGCTTTAATGATGTCCCAACAAGCCACATAAAATGCACCCATAAAACCATCGGGACCCGCGGCACTTTGCCCATTCATATTCTTTATGATATCATAAATCTCGACCATAGAAGGGGGAGCTTTAACAATATCATTTTCTGCATTCGTGACAAGAGAAGGAATAAGATTAAGAAGGTCATCATGAGCATTGGGGGGACCTTCTATGTACTCGGCTGAGAGCTGATTCTGATAAAAGTTAACTACCTCCCTTTGAATGTCCTCTTTATTAGCAAATAAATTACCCACTTGGTCCTGAATACGATGTAAGAATAATTGTTGCCTCTTCTTTTTGACATAAGCATGAAAGATTTGGTGTTTCGATCTCCTTCTTTAATCCATTTAACATTAGCTTTTTGCCTCCAAAAGGCCTCTTCAATAGATAAAACGTGCTGCAAATTAGCTTGAGCAAGGTTTAACGCTGCTCTATTCTCTTCTGAAGGCTCAACTTCCAGCTCCCTTTCACGAAAAAGAACTTCTTCTTCAGCTTGCGTAACCTGCTGGTCAACCCTTCCAAAGATCTCTTTGTTCCATCGAGATAACTCCTTTCTGGCAATTTTTTTCCCAAAACACACCATAGGTCGACCATCCATCCAACCAACCCAAGAATCCTCTACAATTTTAATGAAACCAGCATGTTTAATCCAAGCATTAATGAATCTGAAAGAGCTTCGGACATTTTCCGCTTCAACCTGAATAGAAATAAGAAGAGGGGCATGATCAGAGCATAATCTATTCAAGTGAGTAACCGTAGTTGATGAAAATTGTTGCAGCCATTGTTCATTATATAAAGCCCTATCAATGCGCTGAAAAATAGATCTCCTGCGCATACGCTTATTCCACCAAGTAAACGGGGAACCCACAAAACCAGCATCGATAAGAGAAGACATTTAAATGGTATCAGAAAATTCAGAAATTTTTCCAAGAGTTATAGCACGTCCTCCTTTTTTTTCAAATTGGTCCAGCACCACATTAAAATCCCCAACCACAAGCCAAGCTAAAAGAGTTGTACTCATATCAATGAGCTCATCCCACAAGGCACGACGATCATATTTATTACACAATGCATGCACACAGGTCACCAAAATAGGGTTAGGCTATAAACTATGAGAGATTTTAATAGAGAGCGCTTGGACACTGTCATTCAGCATAGTACAATGAAATCCATGTTTCCAGATAAACCAAATTCTACCACTATCATTAGAAATCCCTCCTTCACAATGAAGCTTACGAACAAAAGAAGGCAGACAATTTTTACCTTGCTTTGGCTCATACACAGCAATTGCGGAAGCACCATGCAACCTGATTAATTTGTTAATTCTTCTCACCGTGGCATTATTAGCAATACCACGAAGGTTCCAACTTATGACAGCTACCATTATAAAACTGATAATATAGAAATAAAAGACTCACCAATCAGGATGGTGGAGAGGTAGATTTGCTACGATGCCTCCTTGATTTGACAGCAATGAAGCCATCATCATCGCACCCCAGGTTATTTAAGAGAGAAAAAGGAGTTGAACCAGCCATATCCGTAATGTAAGAACCATTTTTTGAAGATGCCCTGGGGGATAAGTTCATCGAATCAATAACAGCTTCATGAGCTTGTGGAATAATCACCTCCACCACATCCGGAACACCTACATTCTTGTGAGCAGCCTTGAGAACATTAACATTTTCCATAACTTGCTCTTCAATAGAAGAATCCACGACATCATCCTTTGGTGCGCCCTTACCATCAACTTGAATAGCTTCAGAACATGCCTTTTGCAAAGCTTGTTGAACAATGGCAGGGAGAATTTGACCCCTTCTAGCCATTTTCGGGGCCAAATTATCCTTACTCTGACCATTACTATTACCAACATCAGCAACATTGGGAGAATTAGTTGGAACCTTACTCGACATCCCAATATGTCCAGAAGGTTGGGAAGCACTAGCCACATTCTTCTTTTCCTCTGCATCAACACCATTATCCAAGGGACCCTTATTCTTAGGAACATAAACCTTCTCTTTTATTGACGCCTCTTTGTTGGGTTTAGACTTATCAATAAGACTAGGGTTAGCCTTCTTACAAATTGAGATTTCATGCCCAAACATCCAACAATGCTTGCAATATTTGGGAAGATCATCATATTCTAGTTTTTGATGAAAACTAGGCCAAGCATCTCCACAATCAATAAAGATCTCATAAGGAACCTTAGAACCTTTGCAATACTAGGCCGAGAAAGTTCAATTGTGGCCTTATCTAAGGTTAAAGGCATTCCAATCATAGAAGCCACTGTGAACAAAAATTGTTGATTAATAAGTTGGACAGGTAAACCAGGTAATCCAACCCAAACAGGAACGATTGAGGATTCTTGTTCGGGTCTCCATGCTGGTGACCAAGCGAGAGTTCGCATTGGGTATTTGGAAACATACCAAACACTCTTCATAAACAGTCGTTGATAGTCAACATCCGTGGATAATTGAATAAGTAAATGACGAGAATCAAGATTACCAAGCTTGTAGCTTCCCTTAAGATTAAACTTTGCAAATGCAAGCCGAGCCTCCTCCATTGAAGGCCGCCCATGCATGAATTTGCCGACGAGAGTGAATCGAAACGGTTTAGCAAAAACATAAATGTGATCTTTGGAGAGTTTCACGGCAGGAATACCCTTGTGATTACCTGTCGGAATAGGATTACTTGAAACTGCAGTAACCGGGGCAATATTCTGGGATGAAAACAGATCCACAAAAGATTTGGTTTGTAGCGTAGCGGGCTTGGGATTGTGAGGCGGAGCCTGAAACCCTAAATGTGTATTTCCCAAAGGCGGCATAGAATTAGGGTTTGCATGAGAGGTTTGCGTCGCCGCAATAGGATTAGGTTTTTGAGGTAGATTTGACGATTGCAAGGGAGGATTATAGTAAGGATTCCTTGTGCTAGCATTCATAGAGTGGAAGAAAGAAGCCGGCGCAGCCATAGCTGCCGGGCAAAGCCCCTAGGGCGAAACCCTAGAGACAGGAAAGAGAGATTTCGCTTAGAGAAAGAAAATAAAGCAATTCGAGTGCAAGCTCGTAGCAAACTCTGAGTCCATAAAAGGGATATCCCGGGCACGTCCCCCTAGCACAAATGTGTCCTGCTACTGACCGAACTGCCGCATTACCCTTCAAGCAAAATAGAAGGAAGAATCTCTCAAACTTAGAAGGACGACCCTGTCGTATCCAAGGGTATTCGCTACAAACCTCTTCACCTTCCAAGAGAGTGGACACCAAGAAATGTCACTAGTCTCTGCTTTCGTAAAAAGATGAGCCCACTCCTCGATGCTCAAACCCTTTACCAGTAATATCCGCTAATAAAAAGTATAAGGGGAATGCTCGGTAGGAGAATCCAACAGTCTAAAATGTTCTCTAAGCCAAATAGTTAGCAACAATAGACTTCCCCGAGTCATAGAGCCGGTTCGGTGTAACTCATCAAGACCATGAAGGGTCTCTCCCAAGATAAGGGGAACAACGTTGAAGTCCTGTCCTCTAGCTTGCAGAACAACGTCTACGAGCTTTGTGTTCGCCATGCCACACTTGCTCATGAAAAGTACATTCCGGAATAAGCACAATTCAAAGAGGCAACATTGGGAATCCACACCATGATCGCGAGTCACCTGACCCTTAAATCTCCTAGGCAAAGCGTGGAGATCAACATAGCGGTTGTGAATATAACCTTGCGCCTCGGGAAGACCTATGCTCAATAAATCCCTAAGAGACTCCGCCGGTACCTTGTCTCAAGTAGGAACCGCAATCTCCCCGGTCAATGGCATATCCAAGATAGCCGCCATCTCCTCTATAGTAGGGACCATCTCATTAAGTGAAAAATTGAAGAGATGGGTCGAGGGATCCCAAAAACGTGCTACTCCCTTCAAAAGGTCCTAATCCGGTTTTAAGTTCTTCAAGGTGAAAAGAATTTTAAAGCCAAACATCTCTATGAACCTCTCTTGACGGACCCTATCAAACGAACAAAAGAACGTTGCTAAATCCTCCTTGTAACGTTCCACCAATCCCGAGTCTAGAGAGAATTCATCAACGATCACCGATGAAGGGACGGACTTGCTCGGGGCCATTGGGAGCAAAAGGTTGAGAATTCTACTCCAAAATAAAAGTTCCCAGAACTAATTGAAGGCTGCATGGTATTCTAGGATGGACTATAGATGCTTATATACAAGTTCGGACACCAAATCCGTGAGGAAAAAGGAGAAACAGTTGCAGATCCATAGGATGACTCATACGAGACATCGATGTCTCGTACGAGGCATCTCCCAATTCAGATAACAGAAGCTCTGCTCAGATTCAGATTGCCCAACAAGTCAAAACATGTCTCAATCACCTCAGAAACTCACCCGAAACAGTTCGTACATCACATATAAATGACCCAACACGAATCCATCTCATAAAAAGAACCCCTCGGTTGACCAACCGGAAGTGAATCAATTCATTTACACAGTCAGAAATAAAAACTAAAATTAACAAAAGTATGCGTGTTAGAGTTAGGACTTAATTGTTGCACAGGTACAACCCAAATGAAAAGAAAAATTGTCTTCGCCTACGCCGAGGCAATAAAGTACATCAAATAGAAGAGGGGACAAGGGAATCCCATCTAATCCGGCATCAAAAGGAAGAGGACGTCGCCACTGCCATGTGATCGCTCGTCAGTCCGAGGTCTTTTCTCGCAAGAAGCCGACTCTGTTATCTGGCGAGCCAATCGGCCTAAGAGTCCCACGGTCTCTCTCTTCACCCTCTTGGCATAGGCCATGAACTGAGCAAGCCGTCCTGCAACCTCTCTATACTCAGCAATAGGCACCTTTTGGGAGGAAACAAATGAAATTATCAAAATCATCAAGATAAAGATAAACTGGGGGCTGAAACGAAAAGAGGAGTACTGCAGAGAATGAGTATTATACCTCCCAAGCGTGGCTATATCCGCCTAAGCCAACGTACGCTCAATCTCGGGAAATCTCATCCATGGCTACGTAGGAGTAGGCCAAGCCAGCTAAACCCCAACTGGCATCTGTAATGTGCTGCACATCCCTCAGGCAGCTCAGCAGAGTAAACAAGTCGCGAACAGCCACAATACGGGTGTCAGCGGACCCCATCTGACCCGCATTGACAGTAACATAGGCATCAACCTTGTCCCTTAAGGCCTTCAGAGGGACACCCTTGCTTGAGGTGCGAACAGAGAAGCCTAGAAGGTGCCTCATATCATCGCTGCTGGGAGAAAAGTCAGTATCGACCTCAAGCGGCTCACCGGTAATAGAAAGACCGGTAATGGCATAGAAATCAGTAGGAGTCATGGTAACCTCCCCCCACCTCATATGCATGGTATGGGTACTATCCCACCAACGCTCCCTAATAACTTGGAGCACATGAGCATTCCGTCGCTCGCCCACCAAGCTGTCGAAGAAAGGCTTAATCCCCATATTCTCGATCTCTTCCTTCATCTCGCCATTAAGAGTTGCCCACCTCTTGGCAATCTCTCGTATACTGCCTCTATAGTTATTGATGATCCTGAATGGCTGCAAACAACAAAGGCAAAAAGAGACAAATGTTAGAAAATCGGCAAAATCCTCATTTAAGCATTTTACCCGAAAAATCACAAAATTGCCTAGAACGAAAGTTAAAATCATGTACTACCATACTACAATGATTTTCAACGTCAACGAGGGTAGAATCCCATCAAAAGATCAGCCATGCATGATAAACCCTAGCAGCGATAATTCTAGGCGAAAATCGACAAAAGTCGGACCGCGAAAGCACCAAATTGAGACATGCAACAACGAAATTGACATGGAAACTCAGTCAAAGGAAGAGATCCTTACCCGCCTTCTCCGAACGGCATGAGAAATATGATCGAGGAATGGGCACAATTCATCCGTCGCCCACACTTTACCCTTCAGGTGCCTACCGAAGAGATGTTCCTTGTGCAAACGATGTGCACGGGCCATTTGAAAGGGTTGGGAATCACTAGAACCTAGTGAAAATGAAGATTTTTGGATGAAAAAATCACCTAGGGTTGAGAAGTCCCGAAATGAAATAAGAAAATTGATTTGAAAATCACTTTCAGCCCCTGAAAAGGCTCTGATCTGCATAAAAATGGAGATGACTTGTACGAGGCATCCTTCCCTCGTACGAGGTATCCCCCAGAAATCCAGCAGAAAACCTTGTTTTCTCAGGAAATTCCAAAAAAGCCCTGCTTTTAACAGAAATATCAGAAAATCCCCGCTTTTAACAGAAATGTCATAAAAGCCCTGCTTTTGACTAAGAGGTCAAATCTGAACCCGGTTCAAGATGGAACATTGAGTCGTCATCAAATGAATATTTTTAGAATTGGAACAAATGCATTTGTTTCTCAGTACGAATCTATTCTCATCGCACATCCAAGATCATGGGTGAGCAATGAAATCTGTATCAGCAAAACTTTAAATCTGATGACTGTCATCAAGACGTATGTTAATGGCACAGGATTTACAAAGCTGGAAATCCCACAACTGTTACCAAGACGTAATTTAGTAACACAGGATCCCACCATTTAGAGTCCCATAATTGCCATCAAGACGTAAGTTAATAGCATAGGATTCACTTTTTCGACGGAAAGGCAGTCTCGTCAGAAGGAGAAGCAAGGTCCGAGTAATTGGTGTCTCCACATCCGGTGATTCTACAATTGTTATCAAGGCATATGCTAATAACATAGGATTCACACCCTTTAGAGTCCTATAATTGTCATCAAGACGTAAGTTAATGGCATACGATTCACTTTTTCAACGGGAGAGAAAGCTCGTTGGAAGGAGAAGCAAGGTCCGAGTAATTGGCGTCTCCAAAAGAAAAATCCCATAATTGTTATCAAGACATAAGTTAATAACATAGGATTCACAACAGTTTCAATGGAAAGGCAGTCTCGTTGGAAGGAGAAGAAAGGTCCGAGTGATCGGTGTCTCCAAATCGAAGATGGTTCGTCATCAACAACAGGGCATATTGAGAATTGGGTCAAAGAGATTGATTCCTCAGTATGGATTGCAACTGGAGGCGGTTCATCATCAACAAAAGGGTATATTCAGAATTGGGTCAAGGACATTGATTCCTCATTATGGGTCACTCTCTAAACTTTAAACTTTACTTACTGCAGTATTGTTTTCAAAAATGATTTTCAAAATACCTTAAACCCCCATTTTTGCGTATTTTCGGAGTCGAACTACGTTTGGTCTGATTTCCTTCCAAGGTACGTAGGCAGCTTTTCAGCACGACCAGGCCCAAAGTTCTAAATAGTGTCTTTTCTATCGAAGACGTTACTTCTTTCATAAGTATCGCCGCCAAGGGGCTCTGTAGACATCCCATTTTGAACGTTCTTTTATAATCACACTACTTATGTGTCTCGCCTTTGATTTGGGTCGAAACTCGTTAAGTTTGGCATGTTTTGTTAAGTTTCTGACTGACTCCGTTAGTTAGGGGCCGAAATGAACATTCAAACTGTTGCAGGAGGGCAAATTGTGATTCAAACACAAGATGTCTCGTACGAGACATTGGATGTCTCGTACGAGACATCCCCTTGACATTCGGGATTTGGTCAGTTTCCTTGTTGGTCTCAACCCCGTTTCTTGGCAAACACTCAAGCAATCCGGGGAAAACCTAATGAGCGATCCTAGAGTCCAAAAATACCTCCTTGGAAATCAAGTCTTTGATTCCCATCCAAACTTACCTCCTTGCCTTAAACCCTAGGTCAAGAACACATATAAAGATAGAGTTTCTTGAACTGAAAAACCCCTAGAATGGTAATTTACCCAAAACCACTAAAAATCTAATCAAAGAGGTCCTCATAATCAGCCTCTCTCCCTCACCCACGAAATTGAGACCTTCATAACACCATTCAAGCCAAGTTCGTCGGATCATCAAGGCCTTTAGTCAAGGCCATCCATAAGATTCTTGAAGAACACTTAGGTAATCCCTTTGTTTTCCTCTATTCTCATCTCTTTCTTTGCTTTGAATTGGTGTGATTCTATTAAAAGGATCAACCTAGAGCCTCCCCAATTCATGGAGATGGTCTCGAAGCATATGATCCGACATTCCAAATAAATAAGAAATTATTTATTTGTTTCGTTTCCTTAGTACATGAATGCATAATTTTAACGATGATGATGATGATTTTGTAAGCAAGAACGATCCTAGATCGGGTGGATTGGGTGCTCCTTGACCTTCCCAATCCATAACTTAACCCCCGAACTCAAGAATCTCACAGTTCGTGTTCCGTTAAACATGGTGGCGACTCACAACAATCGAGCAACAAATAAGTCCTTGCAAACAACCGGAAGGCCAGCCCGAAGGGAGGCGCGCGCTCACAAAATCGTTTCTTCATCAAGCCTTGGATCTAGAAATCAATCAAGAAGGTGTTCTTGAGTCCGTTCGACGTGTGGATAGCGATAGAGGGTGTTTCCTTTTGCACCTCAAAGTCCGTGTTCATGGATTCGATCTTCAAGGGTTAGTTTCTTTCATCTTGTATTTAATTTAATCAACATGCACGGATCCGGGCTCATGGGTGTTTGATCTCATGTTTTATTCCGCTGCGCTTGATGCATCAAAACCCAACAAGAAGTTGATAGTGGAAGGCAATATTGAGAAGCCTAAGGGTCTTGGGCTAAGTTTAAGGCAGCCCTATTTTCAGTCGTGGGGTGCCTTTCAACCTCCTGCTCCTTGAGTAAAACTTCATCTTCAGCTTGACTTACCTATTGATCAACGCGCCCAAAGGTCCTTTTATTCCAAATAGATAAGGCTTTTCGAAGTCTAGCCATTTTTTCCCAAAGCACACCATCGGCCTGCCATCCATCCAATCATTCCAAGAAAGCTTAACCGTACCAAGGAATGAGGAATGTTTGGTCAAAGCATTTATAAAGCGAAAAGCACCTTTAAAGAGTTCAGCCTCAACCTTAATTGTAATGGCAAGAGCAGCATGGTCAGAACACACCCTGCTCAAATGTTTAACAGCCGTGTCATGGAACATGGTCAACCATTGCTCATTTTAGGTTTCCTTTCTTTTTAGTATTAGATTTTAGTTTTTCCCTATAAATAGAGAGGGGGATATTCTTACGACTAAAGAGGACATTCAGCAAGAAGCCATAGGCTATTTTCATAATCAACTCTTGGCTGAACATGTTGATGGTCTCAATGATCATGATGATTTACTCCATCTTATTCCCTCCTTGATAACGGCTGATGAGAATTCTAATCTTATTGCTATGCCTACTTTTGAGGAGATTTATGATGTGGTAAAAACTATCGATGGTCAAAGTGCAGCTGGTCCAGATGGATTTACGGGTATGTTTTATACGTTTTGTTAGGAGGTTATTAAGGATGATTTACTCCGAGCTATCAAAGAGCTCTTTTCTGGTTTTGAGATGCCTAGGTCTTGGACTAGTACTCTTATCATTTTACTTCCTAAAATTGATGCTCCAATGTCATTTTCTGACCTTCGGCCTATTAGTTTATGTAATTTTTCTAACAAGATTATTACTTAACTTCTCACTTGCCGGTTAGGGGTTATTCTTCCTCGTATCATATCTTCAAACCAAAATGGTTTTATCAAGGGGAGAGCTATTCATGAAAACATTTTGTTGGCTTAAGAGATGATGCATTCTTTAAAGAAGAAGGTTCGAGGTTCCAATATAGCCATTAAGCTTGATATGGCCAAAGCTTATGATCGATTATCTTGGGTTTCTTTGATTAAAGTCCTAAAGAAGTTTGGTTTTGCAACCGAATGGGTTGACATGATATATAGATGTATCTGTTGTAGTTGGTTCTCGATTCTTGTTAATGGCGAGAGTTGTGGTTTTTTTCACTCTACTCGTGGTCTTCGCCAAGGTGATCCTTTATCTCCAAGTCTCTTCATTATTGCAGCTGAAATTCTTAGTTGTGGTCTTAATTATCTACATCAAACAGCCCCTCATGTTCGTACCGAGCCCATATTCACACTCCAATGGTGTAATACCCCATCCCACATCGGCTAGCTGTGGGAGTTTAGTGTGATACTTATAAGCCCACAAAACTACTATTGAGCACCAATAACATCCATGGACTTTTGGGTGGGCCTGTGGTGAGCCAAGTGGACCCAAGTTGTTTGTGCTCAGTGGGCCAGTGCGGGGTGCTTATGTAGCGGGTCGGGCTTGCGGGCTCGGGTCGTTACAAATGGTATCAGAGCGGGTCCCGGCCAGAAGTGTGGAACAAAGTGCTCTGCGGAACAAAGTGCTACACCGCAGAGACGGTGGGAGCCACCTCTTGAATCCATATGAGCCACCTCTTGAATCCTACACTGCCCGGGGTTCGATCTTAGTGGGCCTTGCCGGGGACGGTAAGGATTTAAGTGGGGGTGTTTGTAATACCCCATCCCACATCGGCTAGGTGTGGGAGTTTAGTCTGATACTTATAAGCCCACAAAACTACTATTGAGCACCAATAACATCCATGGACTTTTGGGTGGTGGGCCTGTGGTAAGCCAAGTGGACCCCGTTATTTGTGTTTAGTGGGCCAGTGTGTGGTGCTTATGTAGAGGGTCGGGCCTGCGGGTTCGGGTCGTTACAAATGGTGTCCCACCTCTCTTATGCGGATGATGTACTAATTTTCTGTAATGGGTCCAAGGAGTCTATTGAGCTTCATATGAATTACTTGGAGAAGTATCAAGCATTTTCTGGGCAGCTTGTGAGTGTAGGTAAATCGTGTTTTGTTACTGGGAAGAATAATGAAGCTAGAGACAACACCATTATTGAGGCTTCGGGATTTCAAAAAAAAAAAGATCTTCCTCTTGGTTATTTGGGATGTCCTCTTTATGTGGGTCATAAAACTCAAGCTATTTTTGCTCCTCTGATTCGTAAAATGGAGAATCGTCTAGCTTCTTGGCAAGGTAAATTATTATCTTTTGGTTCCAAAGTTACTTTGATTAAGTCTTGCCTCCAATCTATTCCGCTCTATTTCATGTCTGTCCTAGATCCTCCTAAGGGAATTTTCACGGTCATGGAAAAACTGATTATGAATTTCTTTTGGAGTGGTGTTGATGGCCATAAAAAATGCCATTGGATTGGTTGGAATCGGATTAGCTGCCCTCAAAATGAAGGAGGTCTAGGCATTCGAAAATTTGAAGATATCTCTCATGCTTTTGCCATGAAATTGTGGTGGAAATTTCGGTTTTCAAATTCCTTATGGGCTTCGTTTATGGCTGCTAAGTATTGTTTCGAAATACACCCAATGGATGCTGTGTTAACAAGTTTTGCCTCCCATGTTTGGAAACGTATGATTGAAGTAAAAAACTTTGTTGAAGCTCGTATTGGTTGGAGGCTTGGGCAGGGATTCATTTCTATACATGAAAATTGGATGGATGAAACAATTATAGGGCTGCCTCATGAGCATTTGGAGGTGTTTTCTTTATTTGAAAATCACCTCCCTCGGCTGGAATATATCCATGATAATATCAGCCCTCATTTAGCTTCTCTTCTTGATCAAACTCACGTGACTACATCCAATGCCAGTGATATTCTGATTTGGAAGCCTGCTACCTCGGGAAAGTTCTCAACTAAATCTGCTTGGCGTGAATGTAGACATACAAGACTGGCCAATATTATGTTTTCTCATTCTTGGCATAAACATTTGCCAAAAAAGTTTCTATTCTTACTTGGAGGGCTCTTCACAAAGGTCTTCCAACTGATGAGGCCATTCAAATGAGAGGCATTCAGATTGTATCTAAATGTGCTTGTTGTTGCAGCCCCAATGTTGAATCCCTGGACCATCTATTCAGAGGAGGTGAATTAGATAATCTTGTTTGGAAGTTCTTTGGCAATCTGCTGGGTATTTATTTCAATATGGGAAACCTTCGGCAGATTTTAATTTCATGGTGGTTTAATCTGCCAAAGAATGCTGGTTTATGTATCAAATGGCTCTCTAGGATTCTGCCGGGCATCATCATTTGGTTTATTTGGCAATCTAGGAATAAATGGCGTTTTGAGGGCATTCAAACCCCTTGGAATTCTGTTATTCATGCTATTGCTGCTTATGTTTCGGACATTGCTCAAGCTTTTCAACTTTCTTTTCCTCCTCATCACAGGGATGAGCATGTCCACCAGGTTTTTCAGATTCGGCTGATTATTCCTAGGCCTCCTACAATTCGCTTGGTTGTTTAGTCTAAACCTGAAGTTGGATTCTACAAGCTTAACACTAATGGGGTTTCAAGGGGAAATCCAGGAGAAGCTTCGGGTGGAGGCATTTTTCATAATTCTCAAGGTAATTTTGTTATTGGTTTTGTGTATTATTATGGGCATAAAACCAATATGTGGGCTGAAACTCGTGATGCCTTAGATGGTTTATCTCTTGCTCATAATCTTGGTGTGACACATGTTTGGCTTGAAATGGATTCCGGAGTGTTGATGAAGATTATCACAAAAGTTTTTCACATTCCGTGGGATATCTATTATATTTTATTTTTTTTTCTCAGTGAAAGGAGGACGGTACCTCCCTAGATTTTATTAATAAAGCAAAAACAATACAAACATGGTGAGCGACATGACAACCTCAACCACCAAGAAAGAATAACTAGGGAGGAGGCCTTATACATTTCATAAGGTCGTCTACAAGAAAGGGATGGGTATCTAGAGAACACAGAAATCAAACTATCCAAAGATTTAGCCATGCGAAAAACTAGAGAAAACAAATATGACCTATGATAGCCGAGTATAAGGGAGGGAAATTCTATCAAGCATGTAAGGACCTTACATTGACTCGGGAGATCACCTAAGGATTAATAGAACGAATCTGTCCGGAGGCCCACTACAACATTAGTAAGACCATCTGCTACTTTATTACCTTCCCGAAGAGTATGCGAAATATGAATGTGAATTTGGTCCATAATCCGTTTAATAGCATGAACTTCATACTAAATCTGCCATGGGATGTGATATTCATCAATGAGGATCTTAAGAAGGACTTCATAATCAATTTTGAGCCAAATATTGGACATACCAAAAGATACTGCAAAGGAAAGACCATCCAGAACAGCCTTCACTTCAGCCACCATGTTAGTACCAGTGCCATAAAATCTTGAAAATCCAAAAAGCATATCACCCTTAAAGTTTCTGAAAATGCCGCCACCTGTGATAATACCTGGATTGCCCTTAGAAGCACCATCTGTTTTAAGCTTAACCTGATCAAAAGCGGGGAGATGCCAAGAAACCAATCGGAGCTTAGGACATTTGTGGGGAACAACGCGAAACTTAAAGACCTCAAGAAGATGATTATCAAACTTATTATCAAAAAACTTCAGCTGAAACGCTTTATAAATACCCTCCATGTCAATCAAAACTGAATGAATAATAGCCTGGAATACATAGGAGTGTCCTCAAACTTAGCTTTATTTCTACTTTTCCATATAGCCCAAGTAATCAAAGCTGGAAGGATACGAGCAAGCCAAACAACACCTTTATGTTTGAACTTACACAACCACCAGCTCATAAAAATCGATCGAAGGGAGAAAAAACAAATAGAAACCCCAATTATCTTAGCAAAATGGGACCAAACAGCCAACGCTATATCACTATGCGCAAAAAGATGACAAATATCTTCTCTTTGATGATTATGGCAGCACACACAAACCGAAGCAATATGAATCCCTCTTTTTTGAACAGCCACATCCGTTGGGATCCCATTATGAAGAACACGCCACATAAAGACTGAAATTTTGATGGGAATATGAGCATGCCAACAAAAATCGAAAACCATGCTGACCTCTTTTCGAGCCCTACAAAGATGCCATGCCAAGGTAAGAGAAAATTTACCAGATGAGGAGGGGAGCCAAAAGATCTGATCTGGAGTATCCCGTGTACAGATTTTCTGATCTTGAACACAATTAAGAAGGTGTTGCCCATAAGTATCCCAAATATAATCAGACCTAGGAACCCCATCTTGAAAGAGAGTCGACACTTTAATATGATTTCCATGAAGATGCGGCATATCATCAACCCGCCTTTCATGGACAGAAATATCATCATCTTATGTCTCTTATGCATGTTCGTGTTACACATATTCTGAGAGAAGGCAATAAGGTTGCAGATGGTTTGGCGAATAAGGCTGCAAATGCAAAAACTAATTTGCTTTGGTTCTCTTCGGATGATCTTCCCCTTGAGTATAAAGGAGCTTACAAGTTAGGTAAAGTAGGCACCCCATATATTCGCTTATAGCATTTATGGATAGATTCTTGTATAGGCTTTTTGTTCTATTTGGTATGTTCTATTTGGTAGCTCCCCTTCCCTTTATTGTAGAGGTCGTTACATCTTGTGTAGGGCCTCCCTCTTTAGCTTTTATTTTCTGGTGGTTAAGGTTGTAATGTCCCCCACCAAGTTTGTAATTTTGTTTTTTTATTAATAAAATCTAGGGAGGTACCGTCCTCTTTTTGCCAAAAAAAAAAAAAAAAAAAAAAAAGAGAAGCCTAAGGGTTCAAACACCGTAGCAAACCCACTTCCCAACAATGGTGGCATGATTATGGTTGAGTTAGTCGATGACGACATCAACATCTTGGAAATGGTCGGCGCTTTTGAACAGATACAATTAGACATGAATTCCTTGTTCCGTGGCTTGTCAAGAATGGGGATTCTTAGGCCACTAAAGGGTTATGAATCTCACCCGGAAAGCGATGTAATGAAGGTCTACAGCTATCATAGCATCACCGGACGTACCAACAATGAATGCTCTCAGTTAAAGCGTGACATACAAGAATTGATCAATGATCAAGTAATAAGCGATCCAAGGAAGATTATAGCTATGAACTCTGACAAAGGAGAGAGTCTGATTAATGCCCCAGAGCTAACCAACGCCTTCGGAAGGTTGGGAATCACCATGACCAGTGTGCTCGAACTATTATTATAAGAGGGTAAGTGGGGAACCACTATCGATCCTCTTAAAAAAAAAAGTCAAACGGCCTTAAACTTATTCCATACCCTCCTCCGGACATAACCCAGAGAAGTTTTGTGACTATCACCAGATTATGGGGAATAATACTGAAGAGTGCGTTGCTTTGAAAAAATCAATCCAGAAACTGATCAACAACGGTTCCATGGAAAATCCTAGAGACACTTTAGTTAACCTAGAGGTGGAGAAAGACCTCGTTGATCTGGCCAAACCTCGTTGTACTTCAAATTCTATTAATGATAGTGAAAATTAGAGGGACTTTCAGATTTATTAATGCTTGGATTAAACACCCATCTTTTGTCTCTATAGTAGAAAATTCTTGGCAAGGCTGGATGGATGGCAGACCAATGGTGAGATTTGGAAAGAAATTGGCCCGCTTGAGGAAAGCTCTATCCATATGGAATAGGGAATGTTTTGGCAAAATAGATCAATACGTAAAGCAAGCTGAGGATGAGTTTTATTTCATGAAGCTGAGGTTGACCGTGATCCTTCGGAGGAAAATAGGGCTGCTCTAGGTCTGGCACAAGCTCACTTACAGCATAAACTTTCCATTGAGGACTCTTTTTGGCGGCAGAAGGCAAATATTAAATGGATCAAAGAGGGAGATAGAAATACCAAATTTTTTCATTCTTATGTCAAGAAAAAGAGACAAAAATTGTTCTTGCATCGCATAAGGAATAGACAAGGGGATCTTCTTACTGCTAAAGAGGACATCCAAGAGGAAGCGGTGTCATTTTATAAGGACCAACTTACGGCTGAAATGGGGGCTGTTCCAAATGATGATTTATTAGATGCTATTCCGCCTCTGATAACTAATGAAGAAAATTCTGCTATAATTGCTGTCCCGTCTATAGAAGATATTTTTGAGATTGTTAAAAGCATGAATGGGCAAAGCGCAGCGGGTCCGGATGGTTTCACTGGAGCTTTCTCTAAGGACATGGCTTGCAACACAAGTCATTTAGACTTCCATTCATAAAGTTATGATTATAATATTAAGTTATAAAGTATAGTTGATAATAAAATGTGTAGAATTCCTGGATATATATTACCTAATTGTGATGGGCAAAAGGGTAATTTATTATCATAAAGCTTGAAAGGGTGTGGTCCCTAAATGAAATATCACCAAGTCTACTATATAAAGGGCATTCCATCAACCCTTAAGACTACTTGATTATTCATCAGTAATCTCTCCATAAATCTTCATTAAGTGTTAAAGAAGTAAAGAGGAAAGACATTGATCATTTAGAAGAGCATTCTCCCTACATCTTCTTCTTATTCATTTCTCCCTACATCATCCATGGATTCAACAGGTATTGTTCTTAAACGCTTCCGCTTCATCTCTTCCTCAATCCTATTCTGAAGTGAGTGTGGCATTCAGGGATTAAAATTGTTCCAACAATTGGTATCAGAGCCCCGCTCATCTTTGGTTTAAGTTTGAGTTCTTTTTAGGAAAGTTTGTGCTTTCATTTTGATTCATTTTTCCTGTTGAATCATAAAGTTTTGTTGTTGATTAAGGGACTCTAATTCGTTCATAGAGCACTGATAATCATCATCTAAATGTAAGAAAATGGTTTGAAAGGTTTTGTTGCATAAATAAAAGGATTCAAGTGAGACTATCCCTTCATAACATGGTTTTATGTCTAAATGCATACCATGTGGATCTACTCACTTGATTCCACTAAATTTTAAAGCAAGATTATCCCTATATAACGTGGTTTTATGTTTTAAGTACATACCATGTGGATCTACTTGCAATTCATTGGTTTTGGGAAAGTTTTAAACAAAATTCAGAAGTGCAGAAAATCGCCTTGCTCGGCCGAGTCCTTTGCTTTGCTCGGCCGAGCATATGAAAAGGCGCGAACTGCTCGGCCGAGTCCTTTGTCTTGCTCGGCCGAGCATATGAACAGGCGCCAAAATTGACATAAACCGGTTGGATCTTTGGTCGAGTCCGGTTCGGTTCTCTTGAAAACCCGGTCGGGTTTTGGGCTTTGCCCGGTCGGACCAAGACTTGCACGGCCGAGCGTTTGGATTTGCTCGGCAGCGCATTGTATGTCAACAAAGGCAAAATGTTCTGATTAAAAGTGCTCGGCCGTGTCCTTTGTTCTGCTCGGCCGAGCAGATCAATTTTCAAACAATCTGATTAAAAGTGCTCGGCCGAGCACTTTCCTTGACTCGGCCGAGCAGTCACTATTCACAGATTTTGGATTTTTTTTTAAAGTTTTGCAACATTTGTTTTCCCTTTTGGAATAAAACCATAAATTATTTCAAACCTTAAAATTTGTTGATTAATTATATGCTTTGACAATTTTATTCATGTTTAAATAATATTGTCGCCTAAGTGATTTACGTTATTTAAACCCTTAAATCGTAAAGTGTTGGATGTTTAAGTTAATATGTGAATGACTTGAATTTTCCAAAGAAGGTCTTGACATTTGACTAAACTTAGGCATTCATGTGGTAACAAATAAAATGAACATTAGGATATTTTCTTAGGTACTTATGTCGGCCCAAAAGAAGATTAAGTATTTATTAAAATATAAGTTCAAATTACTTGTTACCTAAGGCAATCATTTATGAGTCAACTCGCAATCCAAAGATTAGTTTTGATGTCATGTTGATTGTCTTATTGATGGATTTCGTTGATATAATTAATCATTTTTCATTTTGTAGTTTCTTATTCATGTTTTTGTTTTCATTCTTTTTTGTTCTCACAACCCAACAGATTTACTTATTGCTTCATCCGTGATTACTGCTATGAGTACTTTACTGATGCTTAACGGGACTAATTTTAAAACTTGGAAAAATAAATTAATGATGATCTTAGGCTATATGGACATAGATCACGCATTAAGGGAACCGTTTCCTCTTCCTCTTTCTGATATAAGCACTCAAGAAGATTGCTTAAATAATGAGAAGTGGGAACGCTCCAACCGCGTGAGCCTAATGATCATGAATATAGTTGTCCCGGAGACCATTTTGGACGGTGTCTCCAAGGACGTTGATGCTAAAACATTCCTTGATATGATTGAGGGATGTTTGGCATCTACCTCTTCTCACGGGACAAAGAGAAGAGGGAAGGACATTGCGGTTGCAAGTAAAAAGAAGCGTAAGGGATCATCCAATGATCATAAAGAAAATAAATGCTTCTTTTGCAAGGACCTTACGCACATGAAGTTCGATTGCCCTATGTATCACGCTTGGCGTGCTAAGAAAGGTATGTCATTTGGTCTTGTTTGTATTAAGGCTAAATTTGGTTTCATTTCCTACATATACATAGTGGTTGAATTATGTTACAACAACTCACATAATGAATGTCTATGTAGGATTGCCTGAGTTACCGAAAAACCAGTGAAGATGAGAGAATCATCTATATGGGAGCTGGGAATCCGGTTGAAGTTTTAGGCATAAGGACTCTTTTTCAATTATTGTTAAGTACTAAGTATTATTTGTATGAATAATACATTTGTTGTACCGTCATTTAGACGGAATTTAATATATATATCACAATATTGAATAAAGAAGGTTATTTTGTTCATTTTTGTGACTTTTATTTTAAATTCCAAGGTTGTTGGTACTAGTACTTTGTCAAGTGTTCTTTATTTACTTGACATTATTCAAACAATAAATGTGTCCCTTAATAATGAAACCAAAACTAGAAAGCAAGAGTTATCAAGTAAAGTTTATATTTTATTAAAGCATAGGCATTTGGGTCATATTTTCAAGAGGAAAATTGATAAGCTTATGTTAAAGGAAAATCTTAAACAAACTTGATAATTTGGAAAATACTTTTGCATTAAAAGCCTTAAAGTAAATTTACAAACATTATAGTATTCTCGAGAGCATCAAGTGTCTCAATGAACTAATGCATTCGGATGTTTATAGGCCATTAATTATTCCTTCATGGAAAAGGTCAACAATAGTTATTATGTTCAAAATGACTAACTCTTAGTTTGAATACATTTATTTGCTTCATAAAATATTGAGTTTGGACGTTGCAAAAGTCTTATAAAGACAAAGTTGGAAATCAACTTTGAAGACTATTAAGAACATTAGGGTCATTCATGATGGTGTATACATCTTTGGAATGATTGTTAAAAGGAACAACGTCTAGGTCCTTTTTACTCGCTATTTTGAAAGAGTGTGAGATTATCTCTCTCTACATTGAGCCGGGTACGCCTAGCATGAATATTGTAATAGAGACATATTGAAATCCTTAAGGATATGGTAATAAGTATGTTTTATACTTCTCTTACCTCACTCATTATGGGCGATACGTTAAAGCCGCAACCTTTATTCTCATTAAAGCTCCCTCTAAGGCTACTAATATAAACCCTTAATGATTTAAGGACGCGTTCCTTATTCGTCCTTAAATCATATTCATTTATGGGGTTGTCTAGCATAAGGATAGACTTTATAAGTCTACTAAGGACAAGTTAGACGTAAGATTATTAGTAGTTATTCATGGGGTAGGCCGAGAGAACTAGGGGATATATAAATTTTACAACCCGAAAGTTAGAACGTTTTGAAAAACGAGAAATGCTAGGTTCTTTTAAGGATGTTGAATTTAGTGGGAGAATTTGGAGTAATATTTTGAATTTGAAAAGGAAGAGGAATTCATTTGTATGGAATCCATTTATATACCACTTCCCATAGTTTCAATTGGATATCAAGTTTTGAACTTGACATTCAAGAAGAACATATAATTCAAAATAAATATGATTTCCCTATAAGGAAATTCAACAACCTCAAAATTAGTAAGAACCGGTGCCCTTATAGAGATCAAATAGAGTAAGAAGGAATGCAATTCCGGATATTCATTAAGTGTATCTTGTCGAGAATAAAGGACACTTAGGTATAGTGGGAGATAATCTATTTATCTTCCATAAAACCATCAATAGTCCTAATTCTCATAAGAAGATTAATGCCATTAATAAAGAGTTACAATCTTTTGAAAGATAACAACGTTTGGGATCTTATTTCATTACATAAAGATGTGAAACCTATAAATGGGTCTCTAAGACCTAAAAGGATTCACAAAGTAATGTTGAAAGATATAAAGCCCATCCAGTTGCTAAAGATTTTAACTCATAAGAAAGGTATTGATTATAAAGAAAGAAACACTTTTCCGGTATCTTCTAAAAGCTCTTTAGGATCATTATGGCACTAATAGCACCTTTGATCTTAAGCTTCATTAAATGGATATTAGAGAAAACTTTTCTTAATGGAGACATTAAGGAAACTATCTATATGGAGAAATTCATTTATGAACTTAAGTAAAACTTCTCATTAATGGTATTTAGAATTTAACCAAGTTATTCTTTCATTTGTTTGAAATGAATCTTGGTAAATATTAAGTATACCATAAGTTCAGTGGGAGTAAATTTATAATTTTGGTCTTATATGTGGATGATATTTTGCTTGCTAGTAATGATATGAACCTTATTAAGGAAACTAAGAAATTTCTTATTTGAAATGAAAGATCTTGGTAAGGCATCTTTGTATTAAGAATCCAAATTCACCGTGATCACTCACGAGATGTTTTAGGATTATCACAAAAGGCCATATGGAAAGGTATTACAAAAGGTTTAGCATGCAAAACTGTAAACCACGTGACACCCCTAATTTTAAAGGAGACATTCTTAGTCTCAAACAGTGTCCTAAAGGTAAATTTTGAATCCAAGTATATGGAAAATTCCCTCTTTGCATCAGCAGTAGGAAGCTTAATGTATACATAAATCTTACATTTAACGTTGGGATGCTTTGTCAATACCAAAGCAATCCAGAAAGAACATTAAGTAGCAGCCAAAAGAATGATAGAAGTATTTACAAAACACTAAAGAACTACATGCCTATGTTTTGAAGTCAGATCATCTTGAGATCATTAGGTATTCCGACATTAGTTAAATTTATGGCTGCATATGTTTTAATGGACTGTGATTTGTCAAAACAAGTGTCGAAAGACCAATTAAGATATGACTATCAGGTAGCAGTTCTGTACTCTAACAAGAGTTTATGGATTTAGACATTAATTATCTTGTTATAAATAAAAGAGTACAACATGAACGAAAGGGATACAACTTATAGAAACAAACTCTATTTAGAGGATCCATTTATGAAAGAGTTATCATCTTCAGTGTTTCACGAGCATGTTGCTCATATGGGTGTAACAACTTTTGATAATATTTAGTATAGTGGGAGTTTGTGTTGTTCTTTCATTAATTGTTCTATTAATTAAAGTTTTGATCTCATTTGGTTAAGTTGGACTAGTTGGAAGAATATGTATATATTCATTATGATTCCATGCTACACATCTATACTTTTGATCTATGTCATTTAGTTGGATTTGTATACGTGATTATTGTGGGTTTAGTTGCGAATCAATTACAACGACTGCCCCTTTAGTCCTATACTTGTATGGCTAATGGACGAGATTGTTATAAATGACAATAAAGTGCGCACATAAGGGTTGTCATTTATGTTATGATCATAAATTAAAGGAAGGACTTTGTTTTGCAACCCAAGTGGGAGATTGTAAGGACATGGCTTGCAACACAAGTCATTTAGACTTCCATTCATAAAGTTATGATTATAATATTAAGTTATAAAGTATAGTTGATAATAAAATGTGTAGAATTCCTGGATATATATTACCTAATTGTGATGGGCAAAAGGGTAATTTATTATCATAAAGCTTGAAAGGGTGTGGTCCCTAAATGAAATGTCACCAAGTCTACTATATAAAGGGCATTCCATCAACCCTTAAGACTACTTGATTATTCATTAGTACTCTCTCCATAAATCTTCATTAAGTGTTAAAGAAGTAAAGAGGAAAGACATTGATCATTTAGAAGAGCATTCTCCCTACATCTTCTTCTTATTCATTTCTCCCTACATCATCCATGGATTCAACAGGTATTGTTCTTAAACGCTTCCGCTTCATCTCTTCCTCAATCCTATTCTGAAGTGAGTGTGGCATTCAGGGATTAAAATTGTTCCAACACTTTCTATGTTGCATGATGGAATATCATTAAGGAGGATCTTTATCGTGCCATTAAGGAGTTCTTTCCTGGTTTTGAATTACCGAGGAGTTGGTCTAGTACTTCTATAGTCACAATTCCTAAAGTGGACATTCCAAGAACCTTTTCTGACCTAAGGCCAATTAGTTTATGTAATTTCTCGAACAAGATTATTACTAACCTTTTGACTGTTAGGCTGGGAGTGGTGCTCCCTCATATTATTTCCTCTAATCAAAGTGGTTTTGTTCGGGGAAGGCTAATTCATGAAAATGTTCTTTTAGCTCAAGAAATCATGCAATCGTTAAAAAAGAAGGTTCGAGGTTCAAACCTAGCAATCAAACTAGATATGGCAAAGGCTTATGATCGTTTGTCCTGGGTCTCTCTCATTAAGGTGCTGAAGAAGTTTGGTTTTTCGGTGGAATGGGTGGATATTGTTTATCGCTGTATTTCTAACTGTTCGTTTTCTATTATCGTTAATGGGGAGACGTGTGGTTTTTTTCATTCCACTAGGGGACTCCGACAAGGGGATCCTCTATCACCTAGCCTGTTTATCATAACGGCTGAAATCCTTAGTCGGGGGCTGAATGCTCTTCACTCTCAGAATGCTTGGCTCAGATTTCGTTCTCATCCTCATGTTCCCATTGTTTCTCACTTATCCTACGCCGATGACATTATTATCTTCTGTAATGGGTCTAAAGAGTCTCTAGAGCTCCATAAGCGATGTTTGGATGCTTACCAGACCTTCTCGGGTCAACTTGTGAATGTGGGGAAATCATGTTTTGTTACTGGAAAATTTGATGAGAGACGAGACAACATGATTGTGGATGCTACAGGTTTTCAAAAAAAGGATTTACCTTTAACCTACCTTGTCTGCCCTCATTTTGTTGGTAGAAAAACCAAAAACCTTTTTGTTCCAGTTTTGAGGAAAATGGAAGCTAAACTGGAGTCTTGGCAAGGTAAAATCCTTTCTCATGGTGCAAAGATGACTCTCGTTAATTCTTGCTTACAATCTATTCCCCTATATTTTATTTCCACTCTTGATCCGCCGAAAGGTACAATCCTTGATATGCAGCGATTAATTACAAATTTCTTTTGGAGTGGTATGGGTGGTTCAAACAAATGCCATTGGATAAGCTGGAAGAAAATGAGCCGTCCCAAATCTGAAGGAGGTTTAGGCTTTCGGAATTTTGAAGATATCTCTAAAGCTTTTTCTATGAAATTATGGTGGAGATTTCGTGGTCATCACTCTTTGTGGTCCTCTTTTATGTTGAGCAAATACTGTTTTGAGATTCACCCTATGGATGCTATTCTTACATCCTTTCCATCTCATATATGGAAGAGGATGATGGGAGTAAAAGACTTTACAAAGGCAATAATCGGGTGGTGTGTTGGCAATGGGCTGATATCTTATCATGAGAATTGGCTTAATGGGCCAAAACCAACCCTCCCTTTTGAGCATCAACAAATTTTCACACTCTTTGAAAACTCTTTTCCTTGTACTGATTTTATCACTGAGCATTATTGGACACAAGTTGCATCCTTAATCTCCTCTCAACATGTTATTCTTCAAGACCATCTGGATGTGGTAGTTTGGAGACCTTCGACTTCGGGAAAGTTTTCTATTAATTCAGCGTGGCAAGAATGTCATACTCCTCAACCTTCAAGCCGGGTCTTCTCCTATATATGGCACAAGCATATTCCCCAGAAAATCTCTATTTTCCTTTGGAGGGTTTTACATAATGGTATACCTACAGATACATCAATTCAGAAGAGGGGTATTAATATGGCATCTAAATGTTCTTGTTGTGTCTTGCTGCTCAGGTATGGGAATATTTTAGCCAATGTCTGGGTATGACATGCAGGTGCGGCTCTATTTTTCAGATCCTTTGTTCATGGCATAATTACATATCTAAAAATTCCAGCCCGTTGGTCAAATGGATTTGTCGAATCCTCTCAAGTATTATATGCTGGAATATTTGGAAGCACCGAAACAAAAAGCTGTTTGAAGGCATTCCATTGAATCCAAGTGGTATCATTCGCTTGGTTATAGATGACATAACCTCTATTGTTTCAGCATATAAAGTTCAGGAAGCTGCTGGCCCGTTTGATCTGCATATCCAAGACATGTTCAAAGAAAGTTGGTCAAGGTATCCCACAACATCATAACATCCGGTTAGTCTATTGGAAAAAGCCCCCTCAAGGTTTTTTCAAACTTAATATTGATGGAGTTTCTAGGGGAAACCCGGGCTTGGCGTCGGGTGGGGGCATTTTTCGAGATACTCATGGGAATTTTCTCTTTGCATATGGTAAGTTTTATGGGCACAAATCCAATATGTGGTCCGAAGCAATGGCTGCTCTAGATGGGTTACACTTTGCAATTCAGTTTGCAATTCAGAAAATCCACTATTTGATGACCTTATCCATGTCCAAGTATCACACATTCTTCGAGAAGGCAATAGGGTAGCTGACTCTCTTGCTAATATGGCGGCCAATATCAAATCTGATATGCATATATTCTCTTTTGAGAACCTTCCTCTAGAAACTGGAACTCCTTCTATCAGACTTTAGTTTTTCATGGCTAGATTCTTGTATAGGTTGTTTGGCCTTTTTAGTAGTTCCCCTCCATTTTTTGTAGAGGACCTTACAACTTGTGTAAGGCCTCACACCTAGTCTTATTTTTTCAGGTGGTTAAGGCTGTCATGTCCCCCACCTCGTTTGTAATTTTTTCTTTTCAAATTTAATAAAATCTAGGGGGTGCCGTCTCCTTTCGCCAAAAATAAATAAATATTAATGATAGTGAATTTTCTTGTTATATGCTTTCATTAGAAGAGTTATCTCTAGAAGCCTCTCTTTTGGGAGAATACGACTCCGGTCTACTCAATTCTCCACCACTATCTCTAGCTGAAATCCATGCAGAAGCCATGAGCATTCCACAATCTTCATATGATACACGGTCTGGGCAAGTTTACCAGTCAGATCCCAAAGGTTTTAAGAACGTCTTCGGCAAGGAGCCTGAGCCAACAGATCCTGACAAGGAGGACCCCATCCTCACTCAATTGAAACAAACCCAGGCACATATCTCCCTCTGGTCTTTACTCACCTCATCTCTCGCTCATCACATCATGCTTAAGAAGAATTTGGCAGCTACTATGGTTCTATCAGATACAACTCCTGAGAATGTCACTCAGATGATTGGGAACATCCACTTTGGGAATATCATCACATTCTTAAAGTTAGACAAACCAATGTTTTGAAACGATCATAATGAGCCTCTGTATATCACCATTGAAGTAGACGGGAAGAGAATCCATAGAGTCTTCATCGATAACGGATTGGCAATCAATACTGCCCTCACGAATGATGGATGTAGTGGATGTCAGTGCAACTAACTTAAGGCCATCTAAACAGACCATTAAGGCATATGACTCGACTTGCAGATCAGTCTTGGGAATCATCACTCTGCCCATCACAGCCGGAATGCAAACCTTACCCACAAACTTTTAAGTAATCGACATACCGTCCACATTCACTCTCCTGTAGGCCGACCATGGCTCCACAAGGCAAGCGCTGTTCCGTCCTCCCTCCACCAGTGTGTCCAATTTCAGTCAGGTAATGAGGTGACAGTCATCTACAGTGATATGGTAACGGCTCAAGGCACAGAAATGAAAGGGGTACCAGTATTGCAGATTCAGCATGATTAAGACTGCAGACTTTTCAGCAGCTTCGAGATAGTGGCCCAAGCTCAGATATGCGAGGAAGATCTCATTAAGTCATCCGGCAAGGTGCTACCTATAGTTAAGATACTTCAAAACATGGGCTTCATACCGGGGCTAGGGCTAGGTAAAAGCCTGCAAGGACCCACACACTTAACTAAAGAAGTAGACCGCAGAGGTCTGTTTGGCCTAGGGTACATACCTACTCCCGCAGACGAAGCAGAACAGAAGCGGATTGAGTTACTTAAGAAGAAGAAACTGCCTTACAAAAAGCCTGATATGAAACCTTACCGCCTCTCCCTCAACAGTTACTATGTTAAGGAAGGCGAGGAGTACTCGAACTTCGAGTTTGCAGAACCTTGGTTCGACCACAACGGGAAGCTACAGAAAGGCTTTGAGATCTTCAGAGATGTACACTTTGACAGAGCCAATCTAGAACTGAGGTACATGGAGCCCCGAAAGACTACGGGCAGAATCGTTACTTTTCAAAATGAGTACATCATCAAGGTGGACAAGGACCTGACTGATCAGATGTAATTCGTGTCATTAGAAGAGCCGATGGTAGGGAACACCGTGGAGCCAGAGGCATGGGATGGCCAAGACTTATTTCAGCATCTAAGCCTAGGTGACGATCTTGTAGCTGTAATAGAAAGTGGACCCTTGACAACGACTATCGAGAATCTGGGGCTTACTACCAATCCCATCACTTTACCTATCGAGTCTGCTAGGTCGCCTACGCCTACCATCCTTACCTTCGAGTTCTTGTCCCCGTCTAAGTCTAATGACCTCAAGTCGAAAGACTATGACATAATCGCAAACACGGTCTTCCCTCGTGCACTAAACGAAGCACTCGACCATTCCGAGTATCCCACTATAGCCACTCTTATAAATGATAAATTAACTAATAAACCAAATAATGTACTCATAGTTAATAACGATTCATTAAAAGAGGCAGACACAGATGAACTAAATGACAAATACATCTGAGAAATCTCAAAGCAGGTTATCAGTTAAAGGGAAAACCGAGACCAAGCTGTCGATGAGGTGTTAACATGTGTGAATCTGGGAAGAAAAGACAAGCCAAGGGAGACATAGATTGGAAGCTTCTATCAAGGTGCGGAGCGAGATGCGTTGGTTGAACTACTCAAGGAATACGATGATATCTTTGTATGGGCCCACGACGACACGTCAGGCAGGGAATGGGAAAGGATGATAACACCAGATGCTGGGTTAATCAGGCAGAGACTACAACACGTTAAGCCGTAATGGTCACCACTCATAGAGGTTGAGATGGAGAAGCTGCTCCAGATGGACTTCATCAAGTCCATACATTGGTCGATGTGGTTACTTAACATCGTCTCAGCGAAGAAATATGGAAGAAAGGTGAAGGTTCACATAGACCTCATGAGTCTCGATGAAATGAGCCCCAAGCGCGACTTCCCACTAATCGACGTGGACTCATTACTAGAGACTACCAAAGACCGAGAGGTGAGATCATTCATTGATGGCTTCCCTGGAAGATACCGGTTACCCGCGGCGGCCCAAGCAGACGAGAAAGTGTTTTTTCGTACTCCATGGGGAACTTATTGTCATGCCAATCAACTCCTAGAATTGAAAGGCATTGGCATCTCCTACAACGTGCCGACAACAGCACCAAAAGATACATACGTCTACATAGAGGAATTGGTCATTCACTCAAAGAGACATTATGGCCGATACATCGAGGACTTGTGGAAACTCTTCAACATACTGAGAAGACAGAAGATTCCCCTCAATCCAACCAAATGCAGATTCAGAACAGTCCAGACAAAGGCTTTGGGATATAAGTTGGGACAGAAGTTTGAGGCCGATCCGGAAAAGATCAGAGAGCTAATAACAATGTCGCCCCCTCGCCAAGAGTATGAAAGGACTAAGCTCGTAGGACTACTAAGATACATTAGTCACCTTACAACGGCGGGAGACCCGGTCATTAGAGAATTACGGAACTGTTCAAGTGAAGGGTGGAATCAGAAATGCGAATTAGCTCTGAGTCAACTAAAGTAGCACTTAGTAAACACCCCACTCCTACAATCGATGCATGGGAGGCTCGCAGCATGGGATTACAAGCAATCGAAAGCCCCCATCCCATTCAGATATTACACGAGCTCGGACCTACCTTTGGGCCTCATATTCAAAGCACTGGTAAAACTCGGCAAATTACAACCGATACGGGAGTGTGTTTCTGCCCCAAAACCATCATCGCCGCAACCCTTTGAGTCAGGCAAGAGGTGTTTCTATCACCAGAATGAGGGGCACGACATCGAAGATTGCCAATCTTTAAAAGACAAGATCCGACGGTTCATCAAGATGGGACACTTGGTCAAGCAAAATAAAGAATGGGCATACATAGATGACAGAGGCAACCTCCCAATCAAGGTTTACAGACTTTGTCACTACTACAACTGACTACTATGATCCTCTCCTGCAAGCAACACTCTCCTACAACCAACTTCTACAACGGCCTCTAAAAAAAAATCATCAAATATCGCTCGCTAGGGTGAAAACCCGCAAGGGCGGTCTAGGCAAAACTTAGAGCAACAAAAATATTCCCCCTCTTACTTCCCTCTTCTCTCTTCCCTTTCTAAATCAACAATGAACTATGACGACCTGAGCCCCTTATTTTTTTTATTTTTTTTTAGCGAAAGGAGGGCGGCACCTCCCTAGATTTTATTAAAATTGAAAAAAGGTACAAACGTAGTGGGGGACATGACAGCCTCAACCACTAAAAAAATAAATACTAGGGGTGAGTCCTTACACAAGTTGAATGGTCCTCTACAAAAAGGAGGGGGGAAGCTTAGCAAATAACAAGGAAAGTCTAAACAAAACCTAGCCATCAACAAGAGCTATCGAAGCCGAATATACGAGGTAGAGGAGCGATCCAGCACAAAAGGACCCTTGCAAACACTAGGGAGAGTATCAAACGAGTAATAACAAGAGTTAGAGTGGGACATTGTTGCAATATTAGCAAGCCCATCAGCGACCTTATTACCTTCGCGAAGGATATGAGTAATCTGAACAGACATAAATTGCAAAAGGTGTTTAATCTCCAAGATAACATACCAAATAGACCAAGGGATATGATAGTCCTCAATTAAAATTTTTAGAAGAACTTCAAAGTCAATCTCAAGCCACAAGGAGGAAATGCCGAAATTCCTAGCAAAAACCAGGCCATCTCTAACGGCCATAGCCTTGGCCATCATATTAGAACCATGCCCATAGAAATGAGAGAAAGCAAAAAGGAGATCCCCTTTAGCATTCCGGATAACACCACACCCAGAAATAATACCCAGATTACCTTTCGAAGCACCATCAGAATTAAGCTTAAAAGGCTCAATTGATGGAGGAATCCACAAAACCAACCACAACTTCTTTTTTACCAAAGGAGAAGACAAAATACCAAAAGAACCAAAAATCTGAGCCGCATTCCAAGACCCCCGAGAATTGAATAACAAAAGCTTTGACAACATCTTTGATCGAGTTATTAACCGAGGAAATAATGCTAGAAGAGGACATTTTGATACTTTCAAATCTAGCTTTATTTCTACTTTTCCATATCTCCCATAAGATAAAGCAAGGAAGAAGACGTCTTAGCCACGAAATCCCATGAGAATCCCGATCTGAATTATTGAACCACCAACTAGCCAAAATGGAGTGAATGTTAAAGGAATAAAACCTTAGGCCCATCATATTCGTAAAACAGCTCTAAACTACATTTGCAATGTCTCCATGCACGAACAAATGATCCAAATCTTCAATAGAAGGCCTAGAACAATATCTACAAGAAGAAGCTAGAAGAATACCCCTCTTAGCCTTACTTGTAAAAGGGGAACGTAGGCAGCCTTCAATGGTTCGGTCTCAAAAATAAATAAAACATCAAATCTGGTTACAAGCATACAAAGCAAACAATTGTATATAACTGAAAGCGAAATCTCTATTTCCACAAGTCACTACACGTTAACACTTATTTGATGAGTCTAAGCTCGAATGAACCTGCGACTAAATAACCTTCTATGAATTTTCAAATAATCTAAAAACAAACTAAAAGCTAAACTATGTGTCTGCAATGACTGTGGTTGGATACTCGGAGTCACTCCGCCTTACTTGTAAAAGGGGAACGTAGGCAGCCTTCAATGGTCCGGTCTCAAAAATAAATAAAACACCAAATCTGGTTACAATCATCCAAAGCAAACGATTGTATATAACTGAAAGCAAAATCTCTATTTCCACAAGTCACTACACGTTAACACTTATTTGATGAGTCTAAGCTCGAATGAACCTGCGACTAAATAACCTTCTATGAATTTTCAAATAAACTAAAAACAAACTAAAAGCTAAACTATGTGTCTGCATTGACTGTGGTTGGATACTCGGAGTCACTCCTCCTCCTTCGAGCCTTTGCAGACTGGCTCACCCTCTTAGGGCCTTCCCTCTTTCTTTTCCCCATCACCCCTTCATTAAGTGATGTAAGTCGAGTCAACTCGGTCTCCGTTTCAAGTTGTAGAAGCTCTTTCTTTCTTAAACACCTACACGAGGAATAAGGGATCACCACCCTACGCTTTAACCTCCTCAAAGTCAGTCTCATACCCCTTAAAGTCCTATGGTACCAGTCCAAGTATTCTGAAGACAGGAGTATGTCACGGGTCCGCTGTATATAGAAAACGCTTGGCATGTGAGCATAAGACCAACACCGCTCCAAAAGTACTGTAACCCCGACATTCATAGAAAGCATCCTAACATTAGCCCTGCTTTCAGTTTCGTCCCACAGAGAAGGTACAACCCATGGCATCCCGTACTGGCGACAAACTCGTACTGCATAGTAGTAAGTAGTCTCATCAAGATCTGGGACACGAATCATTCAAAGTCCCTCCTGAGTCTGTGGTGCTCTACTAATCTCCCAATGGGGTACTACCCACTTGATCTAAATTGTGTACATCTGCGCCAGATATGACACCCATGCAGACTGAGTCATCCCCACAAATGGCTCCACCATCTTTCTACTGTGATAAGCCCAAGGCGACACCTTACCAAGAGGCTCTTCCAGTACTTGCAACCGCTCCTGCAACCACAAGTGTTGTATCCGAGCACTACCCCGAGACATCTTACGAGAGCCAGAGGCCAACTCTGTAATACCGTGTAAAGTCTCCTCGAGTAGAACAGGAATGATACTACGGCCAGCCCTAGCCTGGTCCACCATGTCAATACACGCCATTGTTGCCACCCCTAGGTAGGGAGGGAGGAAACAAGACCGAATCAAAGAGACAAAGGGCAAGACAATCCAAAGCCGCCTCAGAGTCCGCCACACTTTTAATGAATCTAATAGGAAGCTCACAAATGTCAACATCGGCTCCCAAGAACAAGCCTCTAGTCTCCTCTACAGAAATCCTAAGCAGTTTGAAAACCTGAACCTCCGAGGGAACTTGGTACTGAGGGATGGCTACACGGTCCGTCTCCCTTCCGCCACAAAGAGCCACGAAGTCTTCATACATAGGAGGTGATTTCATTGTAGGAGAAATTGAAGACATGGTTGTCCTCATCCAAAAACTTAGCGGCAGCACGCAGCATGTTCTTGTCGCCCTTAACCCTGAAAAGGGACCAAAGGCACTTGATCTTGAACTTCCTATCAAAAGACGTGCGAGTGGATTTAGAGAGCTTTCTAATCCATATCTTCAAGCCCTTAACGAAGAAAACTGCTATCTGCCCCGTCTACCTGTGGAGACTGCTGTTTAAATAGAGTTTGAAGTCCAAATCCTGGTAACATAAGAAAAATCTGACAAAAACGTGATAGGCAGGACCGTCCGTGTGGCCAGTCTTTCCATATGACTGGCACATAATCCCCTGCTGGCAGATTTTAAGTCCGTCCCCACCTGGACTTCCCCTACGCCGGAACAGACCCATTTCAGATATTTTGAAGGTGACAAACCATGAAAGAAGCTGAATATAGGGCATGGAAGTATCCCCATCATGTATATAATCCCCGCTTTACCCCTATGGCTCATGCATAGTATTAATGTAAAGACATGTAAACCAGAATACTAAATAAAAATACTAAGTAAAATAGTTGCCTTTAAACGGCCCCAAGTACAAAAAAATCATAAAAATAAACAGTACATAAATATGTTTATCTGCCTCTCTCTCTCTCTAAGCTAACAGTGCAGGAAAAATAGAGACTACATCTAGTCTGAGTCCACCTCTACCTCATCCTCTTCATCATCACCACCATCATCATCACTGGCGTCATCATCACCTCCCTGCTGCTGTATATAATGGGACCCACTGGCTCCAGAACCTCTACCTCGGACAGACCTCTGACTAGCACGAGACGAGGAAGTAGCCTCAGTAGGCGATCTCTCTTGGCACTGTGGCGAGACCACATCCCCTTGACGACAGGTACAGGCATTGGCCAGACTCCGGAACAGGCGCTCAAATATATTACCCCTACGGATAAAGCGAATATAGGCCTCCCGGGTTACCTGATATAAGTAACACAGTAAGATGACAAATCTGAAAGTGTGGGTGCAAGACAGAAATAAAATACTAAGGATGGCATACCGTGGCTCCAAGGGGAGGAAGTTGGGTCCCATACAACTCATCAGCATCAGTCGGGGTCAAGTCAAAATCAATCTCAGCACCACCACGCCTCATCCTGATGGTGTCCGAAAAGTGCGGCATGTCCATGGCGTACTTAGCCCCTCTGCTAGAACAAGCCGGGTATCCCCTAGCCTGCCTGCTCGCCAGCACCTGTGGACAAATCAGCACGTTCTCGACGTACCACGCGTAGTCACCACCACTCTGGTACAGAATGGCCAGAGTCCTCAGAGTATAATCCCCGCTCACCCTAAGCCTAGTAGGGTACAACATGTTCCGAGGAGGATCACTCAGAGCGCAAATCAGTGGGTGCGCACCATGCTGCCTACACACCCTCTCGCCAAGGTACATGGCGTCACCAGTCAGCCCTACCAAGAAGCATCTCGAGGCCATGAATTCCTGAGCATGCCCAAGCCTAGATAAAACTCTCTCCAACCAAGGAAAGAGATTGAAATCCTCATCAAGCGGCCCCTGCAGCTTCGCCGCAAAGATCTCTAAATCAGGCGTCTTCCGTACCTTGCCGCGACCCTCAGCACGGTTCCCCTTCACCCAGAACCGCATCACTAGGACCTCCTTCTCACTATGCACGCCAAAAGGGGTAATGTGGAAGATCTCGTAAACCAACACCTGTGGAAAGCAGAATTTCAATCTAACAGTTCTAAACGAAGGACAGACATGGAATAAAAAGGGTAGTCAAAAATACCTCAAAGGCGAACTGAAAGAAGTCGAAAGACGAGGTACTGGACCTCGAGCATACATCCAAAGCTCGGTACATCTTTTCCAAGTCGGCTCCGCCCCACGACACCTGGCTCTCCTGCTCCAAGTTGGCCAAGGCACCCAACAAGGAGAACCGACAGAAAGAAGGCCTGAATAGCTCCCTCGAGCAGGGACCTCAATCGGCCCGCCTCAAAGTCGTGACCCTTCACACCATGCCCTGGGTGCATCCTGACGATGAGGGTCCTCAGCCAAATCCTCGTCAAAGGGAAAGGATAAATCAGTAAACTGCAGCCCCATGATAGGAGTGAAGTCGGTGGGAGTAATAGTAACCTCTCCCCAACTGAAGTGGAACGTGTGAGTGGTGTACCACCAATACTCCCTCATAATCTCCACCAAACCCATCACCTTTTGGGTCCCACCGATAGCCTCCACCGCATCAAAGAAGGGACCAAAGCCCAGAGCACGAATCCTGTCCTTCACCACACCTCCCGGCGGCAGCATGGCCCGAATCTCCGCCACTAACTTGGTGGACCCGCGAGATCTCTTTCTTTACAGGTAAGCACAACGAAGGTACATTACTTACTAGCAATTAAATACATATGTGAAATATAAAGTGTACATGCATGCTTTATTTCCTAAATACGTATATTTGCCGTCCCCAAATATTCACCAAATATTCAAATAAATTAATAATTATTAATCCAAAATAGATAAACAATTCTAAAATACAAAAAATACAAAAATAGGATACTTACATCCGTCGTCTCCACAAGGTGTCCCCCAGACCAATGTTTATCGGGACCCACGTACAGCTTAAACCTTTGTCCCATGACAAAGTGTCATTCATGAGGGCGATAGTTCCATGCCGCCATTCTCCCTCTTTGTGGTTGTTGCTCCTCATTGAGAGGCGGCTCCACGCCTTGACCCTGCTCAAAATTCTGCTCTGCACCGTAGAAAATTGCTCCACCATAGCAAAAACGCGGTAAAATCACTCAACAAAAGTGCTTTACTCTCTCAAAATTGTCTCTTTGTCTCTCTATTTGCGTTGAAGAAGAAGAAGAAGAAGAAGAATGGTGAAGAAAAGACTGACTGTCCGCACTGCCAGTCCTTCCAGGATGATGTGGCACAATCTCAGCCCTTCCTTGTGTGTTTCTTTCAGCTATCCTCCTATGCTAGATCTAGCCAATCAGAAAGGCTGGCCACACGGCCACATTATCCTACAGGCACCAAAATTTACAATTTAGCCCCTCTAGCTTATTTTTATCCAAAAGTGACGCCCTTAGTCACATTTAACCGGATTTTGGCCCAAAAAGCCACAATTAACTCCAAATTCAACAATATCCGGTCCGGAAGACCACTATAAATTATCAAAAATGCATTATCCCTAGCGATGATCAACCTAAATCATATAAAATACAGGTAATGGAGCCACTATAAATCCCAAATTAAATTAATTTCCTAAATTAAGTTAATTTACAGGTTATGGAGCCACTATACATCCTAAATTAAATTAATTTTCTTAATTAAATTAATTTACAGGTTAAGAAAACCGTTACACATCCTAATAATAAGGCGTAACCCGTGTGATCCCGAGATGCATTCATCCCGATATACCGTCTACGTTACCATTTGCTGAATCCCGGGATGCAGCCCGTAGGTTTTCAAGTACTTGCATAACACGCATGATCCCAAGAGTTAGGCGTCCTGATATACCATCCACATTATCACTTTCAAACCCCATGATCCCGAGGTTTCAGCATCTCTATATCCCGTGAGCTTTGCATACTTTCTTGATTCACACGCTTCGTAAGATCTTTTTTTTTTTTTTAATTTTTTTTCCAAATTTAATTCATAGTTGAACTCAATACATAATCATCAGCAGAAGCGCCTAGGAGACAAATCCTAGGGAGAGAAAAACTTCTCTCTAACTTCTGGGGGGAGGGGGGATCAAACCCATGACCTCCAGGTTGGAAGCCATGAGCTCTGGCCACCAGGCTAAAGCCTGATGGTTTCGTAAGATCTTCTTCTTCATATACCGTGTTGTTTTTTCGGCATGAGTTGTTGGTGTCCCCGGACATGTTTACAACGTTTATCCCTTTCCCCAGTAGAGTCCTACCAGCGATTCTTTTATCCCCAGTAGAACACAATGTCTCATTTCTTTTACCCCACAGAGCCCGAACTACAACCGGCTTGATTCCCCTTAGGATACGTAGGTAGCCTGGCAAAGGTTTAGCCACTCGACCAACCTGGTCACCTTCTTACCTCTCTTCCCCGATAAGGAACTCATTGTTTCAGACCGGTTCCATTTTTTAATCGACAACCCTCTATTGCCTTGCAAGAAGCATCGCCGAGGGGCTACTGTTAGTACCTGGTCTAAAAAATTAGTTGTTAGACATTCCACAGTCTCAACCTCTCAAAGAACTTTCTGAGGTCGACAAAGTGTTTCCTATCGGAGCCTTTGGAGTGTATGATCATATCGTCAACGTAAACCTCCATTTCTTTATGTATCATGTCATGGAACAATGCAGTTACGGCTCTCAGAGGGACCTTACAGGTATTCAAAAACTATGCAGGACTTATCCGAAATTTCCCGAAAAGCTCGGATAAGGAGATATTTACGTCTGGTCGGATTAGGCTCGAAGATAGACGTTATCTAGGAGTTTCCAGAGTCCAAATCTGACTAGAACCTTGGGAACCACGCCAATCACCAAGATTGGCCGGGCGGCCACATCTTCCCCATCCACGCGGCCAGTTACTCTAGCCCAAAACCCCTATAAATAGGTTGCCTCAGATAATAATTAAATACAACAACTCTCTCCCCTGAGTTCCAGAGTCAAAACTGAAAAAAGAACTTAAAGCCAAAGCTCTCCTAGCAATCCCGAAGGTCAAGCGAATCCATGAAGAAGATTGGGCTTCGTTCTTGCCAAGATTGGTGAGGCTTACTATATTTCTTGAGATGTGCATGCCATGTTCATAGGATTATATCTATTTTATGCCTAAGCTTATTATGTTATTCATACATGATGGTGTTCATAATATGCATGCTAGATCTAGGGTTTATACATTTATAAATGCTAGTTTTAGGTATCGATCTTATCTTATACATGTTTATTCATATGTGTTCATATAAAATGCCTATTATATTGATATGATTAGGGTTTTAATCTTCATATATGCATGTTATAGCCGATGATGATCAACCAGATCTAGGAGCTACTTCTAAACCCTAAACTTTAGGTAAATACTCCAATGATCATTAACTCTCCTAGGATTAGTGACGATGACCACACACTGATCTTATCGATGGTGTAATCATCACTCTAGGATGTGATCATCTTGTATGATTCTTTCTCCTCTCCCTACTATAAACATGATCCCGCTTCATCTTTCTATTCTTCACTCTATGTGCGAACTACGCTGACCTGAGCTCATCACATCGAGAGGAATGTAGGCAATCTTCGGATCCGGTCTAAAACACTAACACACTATTAACGCATCTTAATCATGATAGAAAGTACGACTGCTCGGGCGATAGGAGTGATCACTGTAATATTCTTCTCTTATCGTAACTTGACCCCCGAACCCGTTAGCTTTTTTCAATGTTTTAGCTCATTAAAACGGTGTGGCGACTCATAATAAGTTAAATGCTAACTTGAATATCCTGTCCCATAGAAAAGATAAAATAAAGATAAAAAATAAAGAAACTTCCCATGTGTCGCTACATCGGAACGAGGTATTCACAAATATGCACAGCGGAAGTTTACGATAGAAATGAGGTAGAGTTGATTTTGGATAAAAACACTTGTTTTTTTTTTTTTGAATTAATTGATGAATCCCTGATTACAATCCTTGAATCTTGAATAAAACATGTACAAAGTACCCATAAATTAAATTGGATGGAGTGTTATATTTATACTAGGGCTATGGAGGTGTAAAATATAGAAAAAACCCTAGGATTCCTTGTTGAAAAAGGATAAATAATGAGCTGATGGCCAAAATTCCTTAGGAGCCCCTGGTATTTTTTACTTTCCATAAAAATCCTTGTAAAATTCCCCAACAGTCCTCCAAAAATTCCAGAAAAGCCCTTGTAATTTTGGAAATTCCTCAAAAGCCCAACATATTTTGGAAATTCCTCAGAGGTCCCTAAAATCCCCTAAGGTCCCTGAGTGGGCGGCCGCCCGGTCCGGAAGTGTGCCATCGCACACTTGATCAGCCTATTCTGGGGTTTGCTCCGGTGTATGTGTGGTCGCGCACTTTTGCAGTGGGCGGTCGCAGCTTCTGCATTGCGGCTTGTACATTTTATGCGTAAACTTCCGGAGGCCATAACTTCTTCATACGAACTCCGATTTGGACGTGTAAACTATCGTTGGAAATATATTTTCTAGTACTATCCAATGGAAGTGATTAATAAGTGGTCACATCTATTGATATTTATGTTCTGGTCTGTTCTTTATCCTTCTTTTTCGCACTTTGACATACAAGAATCCGTGCATTCTTTTACTCCTTCCCTATACTCATACACACTCCAAAAACCATTAAAACACCCAAGGTTGAGCATATAATAAGTCATAAAAGTATATGATTTGGATGGGTGAAAACACATCCATCAAGAACATACAAACACAATTCACTATAAGATTGGATATCTGGAAAGATCAAACACTAAATGACAAACAAGATTAATATGAACAATGAAGAACAATATGAACAAGACTTTAAAGTAAATTTGCATAAAGTAAATTGCAGTAAGTAAATGGACACAAGTATTTGGAAAGGTTCGATCTATTAAAAGATCTACGTCCTTTACCAAGATGGCCAGTCTTGGATTTTGAATGAGGTTTATATTGGTTCACTGAGTACAAATTACAGAGATGAAGTATTGAATCAACACCTATTTTCTATGAATAATAAACCTAGACTTAAACCAGTATATCCTTAATGATTCAATTTATGTGATTGATCAATGGGGGTGAGTGTGTGTGTAAGAATCAAAAGCTCTTTAAAATCTAAGTGATTAGATCCTAATGAATCTTAAGTGTTGAGGCTTGAGATGATCTTGAATGTTGCTGGAGATTTGATGAAGACTTGAAGGTTGAGTGCTTAAAGATTCGAAGGATTCTGGAAATCTTTGAATATGATCTCCAATCACCAAGAATTTCAACAATAATATCTCTCTTCGAGTCTCAGCTTATGTCCAATGAAGAACTCAAGGCCTATTTACAGCCTTGAATGAGAAACTAGCCCTTGGGGGCCAAGTTGAAGGACAATGAGCTGTTGAATTCTGATTGGAGTTGAGTCTGAGTTGTCCTTTTGTTGCAGAGAGTAGTGGTCCAACAGACAGTTGTATTAAAATTTAAAATTTAAATTTTGCAACGTTCTAAACTAACCAATTGGACACTAGTGTGACCATGGTTAAGTTTGAAACAAAATTGGTTACTTAGTCTTAATCTTCATCTGCGGTCAGTAGCATGTAGTCACGTGACTTGCGATCGAATAATCTTTTGCGGTTGAGGCACATTGCGGTCAACAGCTTGACCTTGAAATTTTCCAGACTTAGAAAATTTTAAGATCTATCAGTCTAAAGCATATTCTATTAAAATGAACTATTCTAAAAATGAAGTTTTAACACTTTTTACAATATATCTTAAAGTCCACAAAAAGTAAAAATTAGGTTATGAGATAAATAAAATTAAGGTAATAGGAGTGGTTTATAATAAGCATACCCAACAATCTCCCCTTATTTGATTGAGACCATTACCTACTATAACAAAGGCTAATTCATTGTACTTGGTAATAACATATTTTCAAGAATTAAAATTTTACAACCTATAAAAATTGAAATACTAATCCTAGGTGATATAATTAAGTTTCATGCATTAAGAGAGAACAACAATAAGAGTGTAACTGCATCAAACAATAATAACATCAAACTCCATAAGAATAACTATTCAAGCATAGGAGTTCAAGACAAAAGAGTAACAAATGTTTCAACTTACAAACCCAAATTAAAACGAACATAAACAGAAAAAAAATTGTTTTGAAGAATACCCTTAAACGTAAAAATTGTTCAGATGACCACACACGGTCATATCAAATCAAAAGAGGGTACGGTAGAGAGTCAGATGCGGTTGAGTTGAATCAAATCAGACTCTGAATGACTTGTGACAAATGGAAAGCGGTAGGAAGGAACGGTCAATCCTGGAATAATGATAGGAGAATTAATTCCATCTTCTTCGTTAGTCTCCTCTCCTTGAGCGAGTAAGTTTGCTTGACCTCCCTGGTTTGGTGCATGTTTGAGCCTGTTCAGCGTGGTATTGACTATATTTGCTAAGAGATCAATTTTCGTCGATTGGCTTTCAATGCGATTAGTCTGGACATTCATAGCCGCTGCCATGGCTAAAATCTTTGGAATGAACTTTTTAGCAACGGCCATCAGTCTTGCATTAACCTGAGAGATCAATTCATTTTTCAGGTCAGTCTTAACACTTTTTACCTCATCCTTGACTTCAGCTTTATCATCTCCAAGAGCGGTTGAAAGTTCTTTGCTAGCATCCTCTATACCTTTCATAAGACTCCTATTAATAGCATCTGTTTGAATCCTCAAAGTATCCTCGAGGTAGTTAGGAGTTACCATATCTTGATTTGAAGGTGCGGCAGAGGTAGAACTAGAAGGAGCTGTAGTGGATGGAGTAAGTTGACCAATAGCAAAAGGGTTTATTAGATTTACGGTCAGCTCTTTAAGAATCGCCTTTATTAAGAGTGAGCTTTGCCCCTTAATGGTCTCAACAAATTGAGAGAGGGAAAAGAGTTGACTTTTTTTGTAACAATGGTATTGGCACATTTGAGGTCAGAAATTTCAGTCTGAAGAGCAACCTGACTAGCGAGAAGCTTGGCAATCTCATTCTGATTGTCGAGACTGATTTGAGTTAGCATCTCAACAGCGGTTAAGAGGTGTGCCAAGGGATCAACCGCGTTATATGTCGGGGTAGGAACGGTCTTTTCAGGAGATTTTCTGATTTTCTGATTTTCAATATAGAACCTGAACATTATATATACTTAGTATGCTCCTAAACAAGGTCAAACATACTAATATAGAAATATTCACCACCTATCGATGGCACACAAGAAATTCGTAACACACGGAAAGCTAAACCATACCACTTAACTCATCAATATCTCGCATAGGTGACATAACTAAATCATCCTATATATACTAGTAACAATCACGTAGTTCCGTATTCGAGAATACACCTCAACATAAATCCATGAATGATAACAAACATGCGAACATAGCACAAAACGTTGTCCACTTTACGAAATAGATATGCCCGTGCCTTCAAATTTGCACTCTCGATTCCCAAACCAACTCACCCCAAGGGGACCAACACTATTAACATCAATCCTATACTTGATATACCAGAAGAGAAGAAACACTCGACCTCAACATCACAACTCATAACTCCACCAACTTCTACCTTAACCTTATCTTTCAAGAAAACTTAGTTTCTAAACCGCTCAAACCTATAACACCCAAGTATTGAAACCTATTCAATATCAGAGTTCTTATTCTCTTTCAAAATCTAAAACCATTGCTCTGATACCAACTGTCGCGCCCCGGAAATTCCAAAAATCCATAAATATAAAATTTACAATATACATCTCAAAAATGCTAAATACCAAACCGGGCGCGTGAATTCAACTTATAAAACCAATACCAACAAACAACACCTCAACGAGATTATAACTCGGAGACTAGAAATAAACGCGGAAGCAAGAACAACTATTAATAATATAAATACCCAAAGGACAACAATATTTACATAACACTGGGCGACTACGATCCCACAACAAAATACATAAAGGCTCCGGAGTGCAACTACCCCAAAGAAGGTCAACCTGCCCAGAAGATTCCCGTTACAACGGACCTCACGACGCTACCACTTGCTTTCCTTGGGGGGGTTAAGGAAAAACAAAGATAGAAATAAACGGGGTGAGATAAAATCTCAGTAAGCTACTAAATGCAACTAGGTGTCATGCTATCATGAACAGTAATATAACAATAATCATTCTCCATAAACAATCACTTAACAACAAATGAGAGGCTCCCTATCGCCAACCGTCCCATACCGGTTGGAAATAACGACCAGCTCATCATGCAGCACATAAAGCTGAAATAAACACGTAACAAAGGATACTGAGCCAAGGTTTCACCAAACGGATATAACAAAGAAGCCTCTGCGCAGAACCAACCAATAAATCAATCTTCGTAGTAGCACAAACGGCTGAAGATAAGAACACGGTCAGAACCAACCAATCAATCCATCAACCATAGCAGCATAACAGCTGAAGAGAACCTCGGACAGAACCGACAAATTAATCACTCAACCAATCTTCGTAGTAGCATAAACAGCTGAAGATCACAACCCCGGTACCGGAACCATAATAATGTAACATGCCACAAAGGGCGGAAGCCATGCCACAAAGTCATGCTCCAAAAAGTTAGCTAGACTACTTCCGAAGGAAGCTAGCTCATCTCAACCAAGGCCAATCTGGAAGAGGAAAATAAGGGCAAAACAATGGGCAACATTATAATGGACGCGGCTCATTGCCATTATAATCTTCCCCATCGCCCGACACAACCACAAATACTAGCTGGACTTTCCAATAAATGCCAAGTAATAAATACTAGCTTAAATAAACAACTAGTGATTCCAAAGTAGGGAACCATTCCAAATAATCACCATAAAGATGCAAACGATTACTCATGAAGAGTTCAATAACAACGAACACAAGAAGTTCCTCACAAAGAGTCCAACAACAATAAACGGGGTTGCTCATAGAGAGCCCAACAACATTGATCATTAGAACATGATGATTCCATGATAAGGGACCATACCAAATACATCCTAAAGGTGATACCCACGAGTTACTCATAAAGAGTACAACCCAACGGTCACTCACAAATGGTACAAAGACTATTACCAAAATGACCCTAAACGTCTACTCATAAAGAGTACTATGACCAAGAACTCAACCATCTCTTTACACATGGAATTCCAAATAGGAAATCCGAATAAATGCACCTTAAGATTTATCAAAACCACAGGTACCCAATCACCATTTCACGCTTTACATCCGTTCATAAACGAACCAATTCTAAACACCCCAAACGAACCCAAAAGGTTACACCTATTCATACATGATCACAAATGGACCAAACCCAACACTTTGGTGTTCCATAACAACCATCTAGGTACTATAGGATATCACCTAAAACCTAGACCAAATCTTATCCTAAAATCAATTTGATTGGAATAATCCTGAACACATCATAAGATGCCCAAACATTCCCAAACAATACTTAGTCAAATTTCACAACACATTTGTTCACAAAGGAACCATTAACAAATACTAGAGTGTTCCACGGTGCCCAACTAAATCAACTAGAATAGTACTACGGAACCTAGACCGAGACTACAACTTGATCTTAAACCTCAACAATAAGACAACCATTCTGATCTGGAACCATGCGGCCAATAAAACCATTGCGTAGTACTCGAAAAGGGATTTCCAACGATAGTTTACATGTCTAAAGCGGAGTCCGGACGAAGAAGTTATGGCCTCAGGAAGATTGAACGTAAAACGGACAATTTTTATAAAGTGTTCGGCCGGACATTATGTAAAATCCCTGTTTTGGCTCCGAATTTTACTCTTTTCGTTCTAAATCGTAGGAGTACCTATATATACTTCTATCCTAACATTTAAAGACAAGAAAACTCAATTCCTGTGCCTCTAAAACCCAAATAACCCCAAAATTATTAAATAACATAAAACTGCGTATCCAAAACAACAAATTCTAACTTGTATAGTGAAGTATAAAAATGACTTCTAAGCTTATAAAATCTTTCTATAACAACCATAAACCAATTTTACTAAGATTTGAACATAGTCATAAATAATATAAAATTATACAAAATACCAATAAATTCCAAATAAATTATAAATTTCCCACAAATCATCACTTAACAACCCAAGCATCATAGATAGTAATTATGAGCATTAATATACAAAGAAGGGGGAAAGTAACTTACTTGGAAATTATGAAAGATGACGGAATTCAAATTTTCTTGGCTCTAAACGATCCTAGCGACGATCTATGCATTTTTCATAAAATGAGCAATAAGAAATAATGAATAGAAGATGACCAAAATAAGGAAAGAAGGATGAGAGTTTTCTTACCTTTCATGGAGGAAGAGAGAGAGAGAAGATGATTGAGTGTGTGTGTGTGTGTGTTTAGGTGAATGAGGGTGAGGGAGGGAGAGGGAGGTAGGGAGGTGGATGATAATATTTAAAAAGTTACACTTAGGGCCCCTCCTCCACTAACAACACAATACTCTTATACTCCCCTCTAACAACTAAGACCCAACACTCTACACTAGCACAAATAACCAATTAAATGCTAGGCATAAAATATTATGAAACACAAAATGCACACATAATTATTTAAATAAATAAATAATTTAAATAAATAAATAAGAAATAAATAAATAATTAAATATTTATTACTAAGAAAATAGAGGCGGGTTTTCGGGTCGTGACATTTTCTACATAGGCCGGTAGATGATAAGGTTGGTTGATGGTAAATAAGGGAAGAATGCCTGATGCTTTCATTCTCTTGATGATGTTACCGCCAATGGCATCATTGGCAAGATCCTCCGTGTCAATCAATAAACCAGGTATGAAGGATTGTTCATTCTGAAAGAGATAGAAAAGTTAGAACACAAAATGGAGTGCAGTCACTTGCCAAGCGGTAGATAACATCAATGTTAGGCACGATCAAGTGAAGCACACTTAGAAGATCACGGTAGAGCATAATGTGCGGTCAAGAATAAAATACTTAGACAAAATTTTAAACGAAAGTATAAACGATGGGACATAGCAATTAAATAATCTGATTAAATAATCTAATTAAATAATTATATCATGATAATATTAGAACTGACTTTTTCTCTCTTCTCTCTCCTCTAGTCTTCTCCTTGCTCTTGCGGAAATCCTAATTAGGGTTTTGTTTTTCTTCATTCTGATTGTTTTCATGGCCTCTCAAGCTTTTGTTCCCTTGGTTAATGCTTCCATTCCTAATCCGGCGCTTGCACAGAAGTCTCCTAATGCATATGGGATTCCTTGTGCTCTCAGAAACCCTAGCGCTACCTTTCCTTGCGGACAAGGGAATCCTAGCGCCGCTCAATTGCAGATTCCTAATCCGGCGCACAACAAAGATGCGTCTTCCTCTTCACAGCAGGAAATCATTGCGCCGCAATCCCCTACTCACAAGAAATCCTTTGCCGAATTGCTCAAGGATGCACCTGCTATTCCTTCTCCACAAATAAATATGATCCCGGTGACTAATTATAAGGGAGAGCCAACCCTTAAATTTTCAAAAGATGTGATCAATGCTTTAGCTCAGCCATTCAAGTTTACTCTTATAGGGAAATTCTCTCATGGAAGACCTAATATGGAGACTACTCGTCAATATTTTGTTAAGTTTGGATTGAAGGCAGATTTTTAGTTGGGCCATGTTGATTCGAAGCATATCTTGATTAGATTGGTGCATGAGGGTGATTTTAACAGATTGTGGTCGAGAGAATCATGTCAGCTTGGCTGATTTCCCATGAGGGTTTTCAGGTGGACTCTTTCATGGCATCCGAAGAAGGAATCATCTTTGTTCCTGGTTTGGGTAAGTCTTCCAGGTTTACCTATACATATGTTTAATAAAGTTTGCTTGTTTTCCATTGCTAAGATTTTTGGGGAGCCCCTTTCCATAGATCAGCCCACGACCAATCTTTCTAGGCCAAGTGAAGCTAGGATTTTGGTCCAAGTTGATTTGTTAAAAAAGCTTCCATCTAGGGTTTTCATTGATTGTGGTGACGAGTTTTCAAGCTTTTATCAAATTTTGGAATTTATAAATCTGCCTCAATATTGTAAACATTTCTATAAGCTTGGACATGATATGAACTCTTGTTATTTTTTGCATCCACGCCAAGAAGTTAAAAAATAAGAAGGGACAAGTAATACGCATAGGGACAAGTAATACGCATGTTGCTGGGCAAGATAATAATAAATCCAATTCAGGTGTGACACCTCAGGAAGCTTTTAAATCTGGTCCTCATGGTAAACCAACTCAAATATATGTGGAGAAATCTAAACAAAGTGCTAAGGTTGTTGGAAAAACCCCCATGCAGAAAGATGTTGCCAAAATTTAAGGGGTAAGAATGTTCAAGAGATCCCCTTTGAGAAGACCTCTACTGTGCAGAATAATATAGGTGCTGGTCCTACTATGACTGAAAAGCCCCAAGTTCTCCACCATAAAGAAGATTTGATGTCTTCCAATCCCCAAGGTATTAATGGTGCTGGTTCTTCCAAAGTTAATAAACCTTTTTATCTCCGAATGCCTCTAAGGCTGTTTTCCCTAACTTAGTGACTAGTGGATCCAGTTTCTTATCCAAGAGAGGTAATCGATTTGTATCCCCAAGGTCTCTTAAAACCTCCAATAGTATGAGTCAATGTATGGGTACTATTGTTGAGGATGGGTCTATTGAGCTGGATGAAGAAAGAGGGACTTCAGATTTGCATGAGAATAATGTTTCTGGAATTGATCAAGGCACAAGCCCCCCCCCCCCCATTATTAATAATGATGATGAAATGGTAAATGTAGAAGATGTCCTTGTAGATGAGGAAAACCAAGATTTTGTGTAATAACCGGCCTTTTTGGCCCATTATTATTATTAATTTTACTTTTATATTGAATATTTCGATCGGGCTCATTAAATGTTTAATGAGTTGGGCTAATAAGAAGGGCCCAATCTAGTCAACTTTGGAAAACCTTTTTGGAATAGGAAACCTAAGTATTTAAACAACTCTTTAACTCTCTCCCTATTATTTTGAGTTAATCAAAAACCCTAGAGAAAAAGAGAGAGAGGAGGCGGAGAGAGAGGGAGGCCGAGAGAGAGAAAGAGGAAGAAGAGAGGAGAAAGAGAGAAGGAGGAAGAAAAGAAGAAGATTCAACCCCTTCGAAGGTAATTCTCTCAACCCTAAATATTTATTCTTGGGTTGGGTATCGCCTAGGAACTATGAAACGAAACTTAGAACCCTAACCCTAAATTGATAAACTAGGGTTTATTGTTAACTTTGAAATCATCTTTAATGGAAAAGTGGGGATTAGTTTTGACATGCATGCGTGAACCACCACCACCACGGCGGCGGCAGCAACAGCGGCTGGCGGCTGGCGATGGCGGCGGCGGCGGCTGGCGATGGAGGCAGCGGCGGCTGGCGGCTGTCGGGTGTGTGTGTGTGCCCGTGTGTGTGTCTGTGTGTGTGTGTCCTTGTGTGTGTGTTTGTGCGTGCGTGTATGCAGTGTGTGTGTTCGTGTGTGTGTGCAATGTGTGTATGTGCCGTGTGTGTGTGTGTGTGTGTGTGTGTAATGTGTGTGTCAAGTTAGGGTTTGTGCATTAGGGTTTAGTGTGTGTTGTTTAAGGTGTTTCAATGTGTGAAAGTCAACTGGGAATAGTAAAGTCAATTGGGAATAGTAAAGTCAACGCTGTGAATAGTGTTTTCATAAAATAAAGTCAACTTGAGACACATGGATTGGAAGTAGACTTTTACATAAACCTAAAGACATGTTGGGAAAGTTATGAAGGGTGAGTTATAAACCCTAAACTAAAGTAAGAACCTTAAGAAGGAGTTTAAGAAGTAAACTCAAAAGGTTAAAGTTAGAAAAGGAATTTGGGGACGGGGATAAATATTGTTCATGTCCTAAAAATAGTATCTTTGCGTGATTGTAGATTGTACGCAAAGAACCCGCTAGAAGTAAATGCTAGCAAGGTAAGGGATTACGTTCCTAAGTATCTTGAATTCTTTATTCATTGGAACTCTATAATTCTTTCATGAATGCTATATAGTCCATAGCGCTTGAACTCTACGTTGATGAACGTCTTTTGTATATCTTACCTATGACATGTTTTGGTCGTAGGGAATCTTAGAACATTTGAATTTGCTTGTGCTCTCGTTTAGGGAACACTATTTTGGAAAGTATGCTATATCTAATTGCAACATGTGTAGCTGTATAGTCCCTGAAAAGGACTAACTAGTCCCTGTAAAGGACTAACTAGTCCCTGAAAAGGACTAATGTGGAAACGGTCTTAGGAAACGGACTAATGGAAATAAGTCTAGTTAACTTCGTGTAACTTAGACTTTGTGGAACTCTAGATTATCATGATAACTCTAAATAAGGGAGCACCCTGAAAAGGTGTAATGTCTCTTATTCACTTAACACCCTGAAAAGGTGTGACACCCTGAAAAGGTGTTTGGAACTTGGAATTGACGGAATGGAAATAGGACCACTAATCTTTGAGTAGTTAACTGTATTCGTTATATGCAGTTAGTATTTGAACTGATATATGATCTTTGGAATTATCAATTGAGTCCGTTCTTTCGGTCACTTCTCCTTAGCTATCAGAGAAGTCCGTATGAACTTACTGGGCATTGTTCGCTCACCCTTTCTCTAATAATCTTTTTCAGGTAACGACTTAAAGAAGTAGACGGATCGCTAGATGAAGCTGTCCATGTCAGTTATATTAAGACTTTATGGTTTATTTTGTTTAGCTAGTGGTTGTACTGGCTTGAAGACTTAGTATTTAATTTCGCTTCCGTATTTATGGTTGAATTGATGGTTGAGACTAGCCGTTGGGCTATTTAAGTTGGATTTTGTAAGACAACTATTAGTATTTCCATGTTTTTATGGATTTGTTTACTTTATGAAAATTCGGGACGTTACAGTTGGTATCAGAGCTAAGGTTTTAGAACTTAAGGGATAGGAAACTCTGATATTAAATAGGCTTGATTGAGCATTCTAGGAGTACTAGTATTGCTTGAAGTGGGACTTTCTATTTTAGGAAACCTTCTATTTTAGGAAACTTTCTATTTTGGGAAGCTTTCTAAATTGGGAACCTTCTATTTTGGGAAAGAATCTGAAATCAATTTAGGAGTCCAAAGGAATACTTAGGAATGAACCTTAAGTATTACATTGATGCATTTTGCTGGTGTTTAAAAGATATTTTGGTAATCATTTATATCATTAAGATTATGGTCACTAATTGTGGTAATGTCATGGTTGTAGGTCATGAACGGAGTTGAGATGAACTTGAAGATGAACTCGCTAGGAAAGAACGTGATCAAAGTGGTTAAGAGGTACTCTCTTCGGATAAGGAAGTTGAATAAGACTCTGAAGAAGGAACTAGCTAAGGGAAGGATTACTTTGAACAAGTGGCTGCTTGCAGAAAAAGCACTAAGAGACACTAGCAAGGAATTGAAGGAAAGAAAGGAAGAACTAATGGGATTTAAAGAGTGGGCTGATATATTATGTGATGATGTGCGAAGCTACTACTTTGCATTGAAGGAAGTAGACCCACAGATGGCAGCAACTTTAATGGAAGAGAGTAGGAAGAGGGCAGGAAAGCTAATTGAGGAACATGTAATAGTCAAAGAAATGGAGGTTAAAGTAGAGGGCGATGAAGCTGCCCCAATTCTTGTGGAGGATGATGAAGAGATAGTGGAAGTACCGGTTCGTAGGCCTAGAGGGAGGCCAAGAGGTTCGAAGAAGGCACCCAAGGTCCCTAGTGGAAGACCAAGGGGAAGACCAAGGAAGAATGCGAACCTTTGAAGAAAGAGTAGAAGTTAGATATTCTTTTATTTCTTTCATAGTATTAGTAAGTAGTTATAGTTAGAAGTTTAGTTGGAATTCTTTCTTTCTTAACTATTGGATTTTGGAAGTTTCACTTAATAAAAGTATTGAAGTTATTCATTAGCAATTGACCTTGTTATCCGTTATGTCTAATTATGGAATGTGATCTAGTAGAACAAGAAGTGTGGGTCGAGAAAAGACCTTAATTAGAAAGTATGGCTCATGAAAACGGCCAAGTGGAATTAGTTTTGGTCTAGTGGAATGACTGAAACAAAACTGTGAATGACTTTATAGTAGTGGTTAACTGTAGAAGTAATTGGAAGGATTTGATGGCCAATTGTGTATAGTAATGGGTCTAGTGAATTGACCTCTAATGAATGAATGTAGCCTAGTAAATGGCTAGAACTAGAATTAATATGGAAACTTTATCTTTTGGGGACGGCAGGTATGATAGTATTTAGACATAGTAGCCATGTATGTGTAATGTAAATAATGCGTTCTACCCTACGATATTAACTTAAGAATAATCTTATTCAGATGGCTGGAAGAGGATCTGGAAGAAACGCTAACGCCGAGGGACGAGTTGACCCTGATATGGAAACTTGTTTAGAACTTTGAATCAAACCGTGGCCGGTATCGGGCAAGTTATGACGGCACTAACTCAACCATAGCAGAACCCACAAGTTCCTATGAGAGATCCGCTGGAACTCTTTCAGAAACGGAATCCGGAGTCATTTTCGGGCTCTAAGAGTGAGAAACCAGAAGACTGGGTGAAACACATGGAGAAAGTTTTTGAAACTCTGGATTGTACTCCAGTAAGAAAGGTGGTGTTTGCCACATTCATGCTTAAGGGACAAGCCCTGAAATGTTGGAGAAAGTGTTTTCATAAAATAAAGTCAACTTGAGACACATGGATTGGAAGTAGACTTTTACATAAACCTAAAGACATGTTGGGAAAGTTATGAAGGGTGAGTTATAAACCCTAAACTAAAGTAAGAACCTTAAGAAGGAGTTTAAGAAGTAAACTCAAAAGGTTAAAGTTAGAAAAGGAATTTGGGGACGGGGATAAATATTGTTCATGTCCTAAAAATAGTATCTTTGCGTGATTGTAGATTGTACGCAAAGAACCCGCTAGAAGTCAACGCTAGCAAGGTAAGGGATTACGTTACTAAGTATCTTGAATTCTTTATTCATTGGAACTCTATAATTCTTTCATGAATGCTATATGGTCCATAGCGCTTGAACTCTACGTTGATGAACGTCTTTTGTATATCTTACCTATGACATGTTTTGGTCGTAGGGAATCTTAGAACATTTGAATTTGCTTGTGCTCTCGTTTATGGAACACTATTTTGGAAAGTATGCTATATCTAATTGCAATAGGTGTAGCTGTATAGTCCCTGAAAAGGACTAACTAGTCCCTGAAAAGGACTAATGTGGAAACGGTCCTAGGAAACGGACTAATGGAAATTAGTCTAGTTAACTACATGTAACTTAGACTTTGTGTAACTCTAGATTATCATGATAACTCTAAATAAGGGAGCACCCTGAAAAGGTGTAATGTCTCTTATTCACTTAACACCCTGAAAAGGTGTGACACCCTGAAAAGGTGTTTGGAACTTGGAATTGACGGAATGGAAAAAGGACCACTAATCTTTGAGTAGTTAATTGTATTCGTTATATGCAGTTAGTATTTGAATTGATATCTGATCTTTGGAATTATCAATTGAGTCCGTTCTTTCGGTCACTTCTCCTTAGCTATCAGAGAAGTCCGTATGAACTTACTGGGCATTGTTCGCTCACCCTTTCTCTAATAATCTTTTTCAGGTAACGACTTAAAGAAGTAGACGGATCGCTCGATGAAGCTGTCCGTGTCAGTTATATTAAGACTTTATGGTTTATTTTGTTTAGCTAGTGGTTGTACTGGCTTGAAGACTTAGTATTTAATTTTGCTTCCACATTTATGGTTGAATTGATGGTTGAGACTAGCCGTTGGGCTATTTAAGTTGGATTTTGCAAGACAACTGTTAGTATTTCCATGTTTTTATGGATTTGTTTACTTTATGAAAATTCGGGTCGTTACATTTTGATTCTGAATATGTGGAGGATAATTCTTTGCCCAAAGGCCTTGAAGACCATGTTATAGATCAACTTCATCTCTCTCCAAGAGACCGAGAACTGAAGTATCAAATCATTTTAATGTGGATGGTGTAGATGGGGGTAGGGTTTCCCCTACCCAACATATGGCTTAAAAGCCCTTCTTCTTTTCCCCTTCTTTTTTGTTTATCAATGGTAGGGATTATTGGCTAGAATATTCGAGGCATTAGAAATTCTTCTTCTGTGCGTCGTGTCAAACGGCTAATGAGAAAATATGTGCTTTCGATTTTTTTCTATTTATGAGCCTATGTTGACTTCTGATTTTTTACCTATGTATATTCGTAAATTGAGTTGTTTAGGTTGTATTTCAAACCCTAAAAGTTTTATTTGGGTCTTTTGGCGTCATGGTGTTGATTGTGAGCTTATTCATGGGGAAGATCAGATTATTTCCGTTCGTGCTTCTCATGTGTTATGGCCTAATTCTGTGCAACTTTCTTTTGTTTATGCTAGTTGTAGTAAATATGTTCGTCGCGAGCTTTGGGACTATTTAATTGATTTCAGCAACACTAATGAGGCATGGTTAGTTGTTGGAGATTTCAATGCCATTATGGATCAATCTGAAAAGTTGGGAGGTCATCCAGTGCTTGATCGACATGTTTCTGAATTTGTTGATATGGCTCAAATTTCTAATCTTATAGATGGAGGTTTCATTGGTAATGTTTACACTTGGTGGAATAAAAGGTCTGGGAGGGTAATTATATTATAAAGGTTGGATAGAGTTTTTTATAATGAGATGTGGCTTCATAGTGTTGCTTCTACCACGGTTACTCATCTTCAAAAAACTTGCTCAGATCATGCTCCTTTGTTCATTAAAACGAGGCTGAACATTGAAGTTAGAAGGAGGGGTTTTCAGATTCTTGAACATTTGGACCAAACATGCAGATCTCCAGAATCTTGTTTCTCATTCTTGGGAACAGCCTTTGTATGGAGGAAGGCATATGGTTAAGTTTGCAAAGAAATTGATTCATAATTGACAAGATTGGAATCGAATTGTTTTTGGTAAGGTTGATCAACAAGTTAAGCAAGCGGAGGATGATGTCTATGTTGGAAAAATAGTGTATTTTTGAACTATGTGAAGGAAATATGATTTATTTTCGTGATATATATTTTGTCAAATGACAAAATTAATTGTGAGTTTGTGTTTAGCTCCATGAGAACATTGAGATAATGTATTTATTTGTCCAATTTTGTGTTTGGATGAATAAGACTTTAAGGCTTGAAGTTGGGAAAATAGTTCATCTCATTTGAACTAGAATGTCAAGTGACTAGTTCATTTTATTTGAACTAGAATGTCAAGTGACTAGCCTTATTTCTTGCAGCCAAGTATTGTCGTGATTCTCACCCCATGGATGCTACTTCTAGAGCTGGTTGTTCCCATATTTGGAAGCGTATGGTTGTAGCTAAGGAGCTAGTTGAGGATAGATTGAAATGGGGAGTGGGTAATGGAGAAATATCTATTCAAGAACGATGGTTGCCTCATGATGTTCCTCTTCTTGATACTCGCCATGACCAGATTTTTTCATTGTTTGAAGATGGTATCCTTCGAGAAGGCTACATTAGAGATACTTTTGGGCAGCAATGCTTATTAGAACTTTAGGCTCATGGTATTTGAATTGTGGACGGCCAAGATCAGCCTTTTTGGACTCCTTCTTCTTCGGGGAATTTCTCCATTACCTCGGCTTGGAGGGAGTGTAGAGTTTCTCGAATTCGGAGTAATGTTTTTGCTTGGTGTTGGCACAAATTTCTGCCCCTAAAAGTTTCGGTCTTCCTTTGGAAAGCTCTTAAGGCAGCCCTTCCTACCGATGATAATATATCTCAAAAAGGTATTTCTCTTGTTTCTAAATGTCATTGTTGTGAGAATCCGACCTTTGAATCTATTCATCATATTCTTTTACATGGTGATATTGCTTCAAAAGTGTGGCTATTTTTTGGAAATATGATTGGTTTTACGACCTCGGGTTCTACCCTCTCGCAAAGGTTGATTGCATGGCAAGAGTGCAAAAACCCTCGTCTTAGCAGATTGGTTTTATGGTTGGGAGATATTTTCCCAGGTTTTATTTGTTGGGAGCTTTGGAAGCATAGAAACAAATGTCGTTTTGATGCCATTTCTCCAAGTTTTAACAAAGTGGTGAATAACATTTAGCTGCAAGTAAATGATATTCTTCGTGCCCATAAGATCTCGTTTAGTGCTCAATCTTCAGATTCTACCATTATTTCATTCTTTCATATTCATATGGATACCCCGTTGCTGGTTCGTTCTAAGCTTGTTTCTTGGAAACCCCCTTCATTGGGTCAAGTAAAGCGTAATTCGGATGGAGCATCTCGAGGAAATCCTGGTATTGCATCGGGTGGTGGTGTTTTTCGCAACCAAGATGGGTCTTTTATCTTTGCTTATTCTCGGTTTTATGGGCATGCATCTAATATGGTTGCTGAAGCTCGGGCTGCTCTTGATGGGATTATTCATGCTCGATTGATGGGATTCCAATCGGTATGGCTCGAAGTGGATTCGGAAGTGCTGTCTTGTTTTCTTCTTCGGAAATATATGATCCCTTGGGAGATTTGGTATTTTGTTCAAGGCATTTTCAGAATTATGGAGGAGCTTACCGTTAAAGTATCTCATGTTTATAGAGAAGGCAACAAGGTAGCTGATTTTCTTGCAAATTATTCGGCAAATGAGCAAGCTGATTTTGATTTTCCGTCTTTGGATTCTTGTCCTCGGTTGTGCAAGAGTTTACTTTATTTTGATAAGATTTCTTATCCTAATATTAGGCTTTAGGTCAGGTTTTTGCATAGAATTGTTGCTTTATTTGGTAGAATCCCTTTCCTATTTTGTAGAAGACCTTACAATTTGTGTAAGGCTTCCCCCTAGGTCTTTATTTCCAGGTGGTTAAGACCGTCATGTCCCCCACCTCGTTTGTACCTTTTTAATAAATTTTAGGGAGTACCGTCTCCTTTCGCCAAAAAAAAAAAAGTGACTAGCCTTATCTCCAAAATAAATAAAGGACATATGGATTGAGTTTATCCTTTGATTAATTTGGGAGATTGAATGGTTCTTGGTTGGACTATAAAAGGAGCAACAACCATTTGTGATCGCACAATAGAAGTAACACAAAAGAAACATTGTTTTCAGTAATCTCTCCACAGCATCTCTTTTGTTGCATTTTGTTCATTCCTCCTTTGGCCTCCTGCATTGCATACTCGTGATGATACTGTCCAGGCACTGAATTCAATTCAACGGAGTCTCTTAGTGCAGGGAAGCATCCGGTTCATGCGAGTTATCCTGGGAGACTAGCGTCCGACGACAACCTCAAGCACTCACGGTGAGGGGGCAAATAAGTCTTAAGGACAGTGTGTTCAACACACGGCTCGACACAAAACATTCAGTCTAGTTTTTGTTTATTTATTTTCCAGTTTGTTAATTTACTTATTTATTACTTATTCTGTAATTCGAGTTCTTTTTTGTAGAATTTCATCTAACAATCTTAAGACTTATTCCTTCTGCAAGAGAGAACGGATTACAGAACAACATACTAATTTCATTTGTGAGAAAGGATTGCAGATTACGATATTCTTGTGGCGTGGTGGCGCTATTGGAGAAACTATTGAAAAGGGACGGAAAAACGGTGGAAAGACGCAAATTTCAAGCACTGTTTTTTCATGACCAGCTATGGTAAAACAAAATATTCAGCTTCCTTAACCATTAGATCGGTCTGAAATTTTTTGTGCATGTTTAGGACTCATAGAAGAAAAATCTGAACGGTGACGATTGGATTATGATATACAGAGAAGGAGTAAAGATTTCGCAGAATAGCAGTTTTTGTGAAACAGTTTGCTTTCTACTTGTTTAATGAATTAACCAAGTTCGAAATATTGATGTTCATGACATCAACTATGAAACAATGATGGCTATACCTCATGAAGTGGTTATACATCATATGATATGTCTCTTATGGTTCATGTGAATCATATTGAAGAGATTAGAAAGTTCATTGGAACTAAGAACGTTGAAAGGATAAGTCTTTAACGTTACATTGACAAAGATAATAGGGCTTCTTGAAAGAAGTTGTTAAAACCTATTATGGTCAATGGTGACAAAGGTTACAAAAGATTAACATAATAAGGCTTCTTGAAAAAAGTTGTTAAAGATTATTATTGTTAATAGTGACAAAGAGTCATAAAGATAAAAACAATAAGACTTCTTGTAGGAAGCTATTAAATCCTATTGTTATTGATGATGGGAAATGACACAAATATTTAGATGAAGGGCTTCTAAAGAATTTGTGCATTTTGTGAATGAGAAATTAATTTTCTCTAATTCTGAGGTACTCCAAGATGAGACCTTTAAAGTTTGGAATAGTTGACCTCTAATTAAAATTTTATTAAGAAATCAAGAGGTATATAATAGTTGTTAAAAGAAATAAATTGTGTGAATTCTCCTATTGAATTAACAATTTATTTTGTAGAAAATTCTCTAAATGAGGTAGAGAGTTATAGTTGTAACAATAAAGTAATAATTTGGTGTTTAATTGTTTTAAATTAAAGCCAAAGTATTGGGAAAAACTCCTTGTGTGGAGATGAATCTCCAAAGGAATATGATGTATTCCATGTATTCTGGCTCACTATAGTGAGAAGTCAAGGAATGTTGTTGGCATCGACCTTATGTGTTGGCAACAAAAGATGTTCTATTTGACTACTTTGAATTTAGTGAGGTTCTTAATGAAGATCCTATAAAGTTTGGTGGAAATAAGATGGATGCTTTAAGCCATGAATGCGGTTGAAGCATGTGAATTTCTTTTGCCTTTATCATGGAAGCATGGGGAATTCATTTGCAAGAACTATGTTCTTAATGAGCTATCTGATTCTCTTTATAGTGTTTAGAGAGAAAAGGAATGGCAAAATAATTGAGGGAGTCTTTCGACTATAACAATAAAATTGAGAATGCGGGTGCAATGATTAATTGTAGGCCATTTCCCTGTTTTAAATATTAGACTCCATAGACCGTAAAAAATCAAATGGAAGAGTTGAAATTGTCGTTCATGAAATCCATTCCGAATGGATGGTGTTAAGTGAAATTTTCAAGTGACAATTTGAGAAATTACTTTTCACTTGGAAAGATTCAAAAAGCACCTCAAAAGTAAATGAATTGAAATCAATGTTGAGATGCTTGCTATTCATCTTTGTGTTGGAAAGAGAACAGAGTTTCAGAGAACGACAATTTTCTGTGGTATGACTTTATGTTCCTTGCATCTTTCGATCTCGGTCCATTTTCTGTTTCAGTCTCTTTATCCCAATATATTGATGTAGTTCCCCATTTCTGTTGTAATAGGTGTCCGTGGCTGTTTACCGGTACATAGGTCGCCAGAACAAAGGATGCGGAGCAGACTGCGCTATTTGGAGGGGAGAGTGTTGGAGGTGTGCAGAGACATGGCAAACTTGACTAGAGACGCTGCTGACACTGTGTCTGGCATTGTTATGAGAGTTGATTGAGGTGATCGTGTCATGGGGCGCATTTGTCGGGATGCCTCTATGGATGTTAACGAGGACGTCACTTCGGCGAGGCGGTCGGTGAACAGGAGTTTCAGTCGGGGTGGTACTAGTTTATCCCAGAGAGTACCAGAGAGGCGTCGCCATGAGATCCTTACTGAGGAGTCTGAGGAGGAGGTTGTTGAGAAGGAGGAGACCAAGAGCGGTGATGGGGTGAGCACAGTGCAGCTGATGATGATTCTGAGTAGTTTTTCTTGATGGAGAGGCTGAGAGCTGGAGACAATATTTTATTTTCCTGTAATAAGAATTAGTACGTATTTACATTCCTAGATATTTATCTACATTTTTTATGCCTATTTAAACTTAATTCTAGATGTCGACTCTTTACAAGCAATGTGTGCCAAAAGTAGTTTTGCTGTCGTTGTTGAATGCTGCTTCGCTGTTGCGGATTCTGAACTGCTGCAGGTTTGAAGGCGTTGAAATGCTTGGGCTGCTTCTGTACTGACAAGGGTCTGTTCTGTACGTCTATAAAAGGCGTGTGCATCTGGCTTTGTACATAGGAGACGCGCGCGTCGCGTCACCAAGGACGGAGGCGCCCGCATCTGGGCTACGGATTTACAACCCCTTTCTTTTCTGAACAAGATTCTCCAACAGCTATAAATTTGAACCCATTCCGACCAGTTTATTCACACAGCAGTATTCTGCAACATTCTCCATTGTCCCAAACTTCAAATTCTTGTCAAAGATAGCTCCCATGACCTTTTCTTTTGAAGTGAAGGTGTCCATCCCCGAAGTTGAGAAGTCAAAGCCCGTCCCCATTGTGAAGGCACGCTTTAGTGTCTTTGATCATTTGGGGAGACCAAAAGATGTCATTGTTGAGCCTCCAAAGCCGGTGATTCGTGTTGAAGCCCCTAAGCCAAATCGTTTGCCCAAGAAGAAGATAGGTAAAGGAGAAAGCAAAACGTTCGTCTAATGCTCCTGCTAAGGTTTCCTTTGACAAAGGCAAAGGGAAAATTATCGATGAAGCTTCATCCCGTCCTAGTGTTTTCTCTCGTCTTGGTGGTTCCGCGAGTGCTCCGCCCACACTCAAGAAAGTCAAGGGCCCTAGTCGAAAGCAATGGGTTCCCAAACCGAAGAAAGATTAGATTTTCTTTTTGTACCTCGAGATTGCAATTAAATAGACCACTTGTTAGGGTTTTAATGTTTTAATGTCTTTTATTGCTCAACAATTCCATATGTAATAATGAAAATGTTCCAAGAAATGAATAAAATTTCATCTCGTTAATGAAATGATTGGGTAATAATGAATGTTTTATTTTTTTATTTTTTGGCGAAAGGAGGGCGGCACCTCCCTAGATTTTATAAATTAAACGAAAAAAATTACAAAACATGGTGGGGGACATGATAACCTCAACCACCAGAGATAAAATTAAAGGGGGAGTCCTTATACAAGCAATAAGGTACTCTACAAAAAGGAGTGGGAAAATCTAAAGAAAGAAGGGAAACATATAGAGACAAATTAACGCCTAACATGAGGGTAAGCACTTCTGTCCAGAACCATAAGACCTCGACACGGAACAGGAAGATCATCCACGTTTGCAAACTCAAAATCTAATTCATGATTAGTTGCATGGTTGGCCAAAGAATCTGCAATCTTATTCCCTTCTCGAAAAATATGTGTTACTTTCACCTCCATAATATCCATGAGCCGAAATATAGCTTGAATAACATACCAAATTTCCCATGGCACATTAGAATTATGATTGAGAATCTTAACAAGCACTTCAGAATCAAGTTCAAGCCAAATATTTAGAAATCCATTACGGTTAGCATAAAGTAATCCATCCAATGCCGCTTTTGCCTCAGCCATCATAGTCGAACCAAACCCATAAAATTTAGCATAACCAAGAATAAAATGGCCAAAGGAATTACGAAGGATACCTCCTCCAGCCGCCAAACCTGGATTACCACGAGAGACCCCATCAGAATTGATCTTTACTTGAGTTTCCATAGGAGGGAACCAATGCACTAACTGCACTTGATTCTGCTTAAGGCCTCGCTGCTCCATTAAGAAAAACCGAACCATGTCACCTTCCATATTTCTAGCCGGGAAAGATAACTTAAAAGCCTTCAAAATATCCATAACTTGTTGACGAACGTGCTGGATAACTATGATAGAGCTCGGCTTATTCCCTTCAAACCTGCATTTATTCCGATGCTTCCAAAGCTCCCAACTAATAACCCCAGGAAGAATATCAGCAAGCCAAGACTCTCCAGCACTAATCTTTTGAGTTTTATGAGCATTCCAAGAAACCAGCCTTTTTTTTTTATGCGAAAGGAGACGGTACTCCCTAGATTTTATTAATAAAATGAAAAAGGAACAGAACAAAGGTGGGGGACATGACGGCCTTAACCACCAAAAAATAAAAAACTAAGGGGGAGATCTTATACAAGCCATAAGAACCTCTACAATAAGGAGGGAGCCCTATCTTACCAAAAAACAGCAAAGAACTACTACAAAACCTAGCCATACAATTATCTTCTAAAGTAAGTAGTAGAAGTCTTATCAATAGAATAAGGACCCTTGCAAGCAGAAGGGAGCTCTTGAGCTGCAAAGAAAACCGAATCAGCCCTAATGTCCGCTGCATGATTGGCAAGACCATCCGCCACTTGATTACCTTCTCAGAGAATATGAGTAAACTGAATCTGAACCAAAGGAATAATACGTCGAATTTCTCCAATATAATGCCAAATCTTCCAAGGAATGAGACATGTACCATGTAAAATCCGAACCAACACTTCCGAATCCATCTCCACCCAAAGCACAAGATAACCTCGATCAACAGCAATACGAATTCCATCTAATAAAGCCCTTGTTTCAGCCACCATATTAGAGGCAACACCATAATACTTGCTGAAACCATAAAGCATATTACCCTCATTATCATGAAAAATTCCTCCTCCCGATGCTATACCCGGATTATTTCTAGACACCCCATCCGTATTCAGCTTGATATGACCTTGAGGAGGAGCAGCCCAAATAACAAGCCGGGGCTGCCTATGAGAATGATCAGTCCTTGTAATATGAAAAAAATCCATCACATTCGAGTCAAAAGAATCACAAGATAGAGAAATCTGGAATGCCTTCACTATATCCACAATCTGAATTTGAATCTGGTCAATCACCTTATTCGCATTCACAGGACAGCCCTCAAAACGAGATTTATTCCTTGCTTTCCATATAGACCAGCAAATGAAACTAGGAACCAAAGCACACAACCATTTGATACAAGAGGAAGCCTTTAAAGGCTGATTGTAATGCCAAGAGGTTAATCTTTGGGAAATATATTCCCCATTAAACCAAATCCCAAGTAAAGAACCAAAATAATTCCAAACAGCAATAGCGATGTTGCCATGTAATAAGAGGTGATTTAATGTTTCAGAGTTGCGAGAAGAGCAACAATCACATTGGGAGACAATCGAAATACCACGTCTTTGAATAGAATCATCCGTAGGAATGGCCATTTTTTAACACTTTCCACATACATACCGAGACCTTTAGAGGGATATGTTTATGCCAGCAACTATCAAAAACCCTACTATAAGCTCGAGGTTGACGACATACCTTCCATGCAGAAGTTATAGAGAATTTTCCCATCGACGAGGGAGTCCAAAAAGGAATATCTTCTTCATTATCAATAGAAACAAGCCGAGAATGCACAAGATTAACCACATTCTGCCCATACAAATGCTGAACATGATCCACTCTAAGAACTCCATTATCAAATAGGGACGCAATTGGAACATGGGCCTCATCTTGAAGAACAATATCCTTGTGTAACCAATGTTCTTGAATAGAAATATTTCCAACCCTAATACCCCAAAATAAATGATTCTCCACAAGCTCTTTTGCTGCAATCATTCGTTTCCAAATATGAGAACAACCCCCTCGAATGGAAGCATCCATTGGGTGAGAATTATGGCAATACTTTTCCATCAAAAATCTGGACCATAAAGAATCCCCACAACGAAATCGCCACCATAATTTCATAGCAAAAGCCAAGGACATATCCTCAAATTTTTTGAAACCCAAACCCCCTTCTTCCAAAGGTCAATAAAACTCTTTTTTTGAAACCCAATGGCAGTCTTAGCTAAGACCAATAGGTCTTGGGTTCAAACCCGCCCAAGTGAAACCCAATGGCAATGTTTTTCTCCATCCGAATTACTCCAGAAGAAATTCGAAATAAGACGAGTCAAAGCATTAATAACACTTTTAGGAGGTTCAAGAAGAGATATGTAATAGATTGGAATGGCTTGTAAGCAAGATTTAATCAGAATTACCTTAGCCCCCATAGATAAAATCTTTCCTTGCCAAACATCAAGACGATCTTCCATTTTTCTAATAACCGGAGAAAAAAGAGCTTGATTTTTCCATCCCAAATATAAAGGACAACCAAGATAAATGATAGGAAGATCTTTATACTGATGGTGGAGTATGTAAGTAATGAGTTTTCATTGGGTTGTCTTATATTATTCATTGACATTGAATTATATAAAACCAAGATTGAAATAAATGGAAATCATGTACTGATGTCAAGTTCATGAAAAATGAACAAATGATACTTTGAGTGAAATAGATGAAAGTGACACTTTGAGTGAAATGGATTAAAGTAATACTTTGAATGAAATAGATCAAAGTAAAGTGTGCAAGTTAGTAAAGTCACTAGATGACTTGAAACAAGCATAAAATAATGACATCAAAGCTTGATTTTACCATGAAAGAAAGTGGATTAATAAAAAATGACATGAATGGAAATGTCATAGTGTTGATTAAATCTATCGAAGATATGTTGAACTTGAAACAAGTTTGCTAATTTGACCGTTGGATTTAAAACATCAAGAAGAACTCATGAATTTGCATTAAGTTATGATATGGTTCTTAAAAGTTTTGAAAAGGTCAAGAGATATAGGTTTAGCGGATGTTATCCTTGAAGTGAAAATTTCTAAGAAATCTAATGGATAATTCTTGAGAAATTAGCAAGGATAATTTTGCAATGGCTCGAACCTAATATTCATGAGTCAACATCTATTGAAAAATAGAGCTGACGTTGTTTTTCAAGTTGAACACTCGAAGTCTAGTGAATTGGTAATCCTAATTGTATAGTGAGAGTACTAAAGTACTTGAGATATAATTGAGATCAATGATTACTCTACACTAGACATCTATCGGTATCTAAAGAATATAGTAATGCTACATGGATATACGAAATCAAAGACTCAATGTCTACGAGTGGATTCGTATTCTTATAGTGGGAACAACTATATCATGGAAATCTTCTAAGAAGACTATTATAGCTAGATCCACGATGGAATCTGAGTTTTTATAGCTTTGGAAAAATGTGGGGAAGAAGCGGAATGGCTACGCCAATTCCTAGAAGATATTCCGAGATGGACAAAGCCAATGCCACCAATCTGTATACACTGTGATATTCAATCTACAATTGGTAGTGCACAAAGCAATATATACAATGGTAAGTTGAGACATATACGTCGAAGACATAATACCATAAGACAACTACTCTCAACTGGTACCATCTTCATTGACTATGTGAAGTCAAAAGATAACTTAGCGGATCCATTAACCAAAGGGTTAAATAGAGAGGTAGTTGCGAGATTGACAAGGGGAATGGGTTTAAAGCCTCTTGAGAAGTTAACCACGGCGGAAAACCCAACCTAGCTGACTGGAGATCCTAAGATCTAGGTTTAAAAGCGACCACCTAACCGTTAAAAGACTTGTAGCATCAGTATGGGGATTAACCCTATACCCATTCCTAAAAGTGTCATCCCGAGATGAATAAGGTTAAGCCTATGTCTTTTAATGATTCTTGTGGAGTAAACCGGGTTACTTAGAAGAATCACCTATGTGAGAGAGAAGTGGGGCCGCTTCGAGGAGAATTGTGTGAGGCTCAATTCTTAGACCCTCTCACAGAACCATGCATTGTGTTCCAGGGCCACAAATGGACACAACTATGAGAATTGAATTGTGTTAGGGAGATACCTGTGTAACATATATGACTGGCTACATAAAAAGCTGATAGTTCAAGGACATCGTGTCTACTAATGGGGCTTCTAAAGGGAATCCGGGTATTATGACAGGAGGAGGTATTTTCAGAAATAAAATGGGAAAAATTCTGTTTGCTTTTTCTAATTTCTACGGGCATGGGAGGAACATGGTGGCTGAGGCTAGGGCAGTCCGTGATGGGTTGGTTTATGCCATAGATTTTGGTATTACTTCTTTATGGCTTGAGATTGATTCTGAAGTGCTTCTTAAGATTCTTATTGAGGAGTATCACATTCCATGGTGTATTTGGTTTGAAGTGCTGGAAATAAAGCGTTTAATGCATATGATCTCGATTAGAATTACACACATTCTTTGTGAAGGAAATAGAGTAGCAGATGGCTTAGCTAATGCAGCTGTGGTTCCCAGGATGAAGTCGGTTTATTACTCCTTTGATGATCTCCCCGAAGATTGCAAGGGCCCATATGTTTTGGATTGCTCTTCGACTCCTTATATTCGGACCAGGTGATATGGCTAGATCATTGTTTTGTTTGCTTTTAGCCTGGATAGTTTCCCTCCCCTTTATTGTAGAGGTCTTTACGATATGTGTAAAGCCTCCCCCTAGTTTTCCTTTCCTTGGTGGTTGAGGTTGTCATGTCCCCCACCATGTTTGTATTTCAGTTTTAATTTAATAAAATATAGGGAGGTTTTTTTTTTTTTTTTTTTTTTTTTTTTTAGCGAAAAGAGGACGGTACCTCCCTAGATTTTATTAATTAAAGAAAAATAATACAAGCAAGGTGGGGGACATGACAACCTCAACCACCGGGAAAGGAAAAAAACGGGGGGAGACCTTACACAAATTGTAAGGACCTCTACAAAAAGGGGAGGGGATACAACCATACATCAAAAAAAAAAAGGAAATATAAGAATCTAGCCATCAAAAAACTAAGATCTAACATAGGGGATAGCAGCTCTATCTAAGATATAGGCACCTTTGCAAGAGTGAGGAAGAGAACTAACAGAGAAAAACTCTGAATTTGTTCTCGAAACCGCAGCGACATTGGCCAAACCATCAGCAACCTGATTTCCTTCTCACAGGATATGAGTAACTCTAACTCCAATCTGAGAAATAAGCCTTTTAATATGAGGGACCTCATACCAAATACTCCAAGGAATATGATAATCTCGGATCAGCACATTTAAAAGAATTTCTGAGTCAATTTCTAACCAAAGAGAAGAAATACCAAACTGAGATGAATAGAGGAGCCCATCCAAAACCGCCTTAGCTTCAACAACCATGTTTGATCCATGACCATAGAATTTGGAGTAAGCAAACAACAAATGACCGTTCTTATTTCTGAAAATACCACCTCCAGAAATGATACCCGGATTCCCTTTTGCAGCCCCATCCGTATTAAGCTTGAGAATTTCAGACCTAGGAGTTTTCCAATTTACAAACCTTAATAGACGAGGCTTAGGAACAGCCGTAGGAAGTTGAAAGCATTGAAAAATCTGAGTTTCCATGACAGAACAAGGGAAGCTCAAGCTTTATATCCTTAATGATAGAACCAATCTGCACAAGAACATCCCGGATAATGATTGATGAAGACATGTGAATATCCTCAAACCTAGCTTTATTTCGGCTCTTCCATAACTCCCAAAAGGTAAAGCAAGGGAGAATACGGCAAAGCCAATGAGTCCCCTTATTTTTCCCAACAGCCGTGTTGAACCACCAACTAGCAAGAATTGTTTTAACATTGTTGTAAGATATATGAACACCAAACAACCTAGAGAACCAATCCCAAGTCTCAAAATCCACTTGACTTTGAGCAAAAAGATGCATAATATCCTCCATAGAATGCTGCGAACAACAAACACAGGAAGAAGCAAGGGATATACCCCTAGACTGAATAGCCACATCAGTAGGAAGGCCATTATGTAACATTCGCCAAAGAAAGATAGATACTTTCAAAGGGACATGTTTGTTCCATCAATATTCAAAGATCAAACTCCTATCATTAGCCACTCTACATACTTGCCATGCCGAAGAGAGAGTAAACTGACCTTTAAGCGAAGGAAGCCAATATATACAATCTGGCATATCCGAAAGAGAAATATTCTGACTTTGAATGGTGTGAAGAACATCCGAACCATAAGAATCACTAATATGGTTAACTCTAGGCTGTCCCTCATGAAACAAAGAAGAGAATTCAATATGGTTACCAGGGAGGTTAGGACGAGGTCCCTCCATCCATTTCTCGTGAATAGAAACAGCCCCCTACCAATCCTCCAAGAAATGTTATCTTTAACAATACCTTTAGCTTGAATCATTCGGCACCAAATATGAGAGGCATAGGTAGGCTTGTCCGCATCCATGGGATGAGAGCCAAAACAGTACTTATCAAGCATGAAATCAGACCATAAGAAGGAGTGCTTCTAAAGAGCCACCAAAGCTTCATAGAAAAAGCCATTGAAATATCTTCAAAACGACGAAGGCCCAAACCACCTTCACTATAAGGCCGAAACATCAACTCTTTTCGCACCCAATGACATTTGGACTGGCCCTCTTCATTACACCAAAAGAAATTTGCAATAAGGCGGTACATAGCTTGGATAACTCCCATGGGAGGATCCACCAGAGAAATATAATAAAGAGGTGTATCTTGCAGACGGGATTGAATAAGAGTGAGCTTAGCACCAAAGGAAAGGATCTTTCCTTGCCAAGAAGCAAGCCGATCAGCCATTTTTTGAAGAACCGTGTCAAAAAGAGAAATTTTTTCCTCCCAACATAAAGAGGACAGCCAAGGTAGCTGATAGGAAGAGATTTCTTTTCGAAAGAAGTAGCTGCCACAATAATAGCATCCCTGACCTCATCATTTTTCCCGATAAGGAAACAAGACTTCCTAGAATTCACAAGCTGACCCGAAAAAGCTTGATACCAATTAAGACATCTCATATGGGCATCCAAAGAGTCTTTAGAGCCATTACAAAAAATGAGAATATCATCGGCATAAGAGAGATGAGAAATCATAGGGGTATGGATGTGAGCCCGATATCTATACTGAGGATAATCTGAGTGAAGCCGGTTAAGACCCCTACTCAAGACCTCGGCTGCAATTATGAAAAGACTAGGGGACATAGGGTCCCCTTGACGAAGACCACGAGATGAGTGGAAAAATCCAGAACTTTCCCCATTTACAAGAACCAAAAACCAGCAAGATGAAATACATCGAAAGATCAAATCATTCCAAACTTCAGAAAAACCAAACCTTCTCATCACTTTAATCAAAGCAAACCAAGATATGTGATCATATGCTTTGGCCATGTCTAATTTAAGACCAACATTAGAGCCCCTCACCTTTTACCGAAGAGAATGCATAAGCTCTTGGGCCAAGAGGACATTTTCATGAATCAACCGCCCTTTCACAAACCCACTTTGATTAGGAGAAATAATTCTTGTAAGAATTGGAGCTAAACGGGAGTTAAGAAGCTTTGTAATAATTTTATTCAAAAAATTACATAAGCTAATGGGTCTCATCTCTGTAAAAGAAGTAGGGGCACCAACTTTGGGAATAAGGACAATAAGAATCAAAGTCCAGCTTCTCGGCATAGGGAAACCAGCAAAAAACTCCTTGATAGCTCTATGTAATTCCTCCTTAATAATATCCCAACATCCTTTGTAAAAAGCACCATTAAAACCGTCTGGACCAGCAGCACTTTGGCCATTTATGGACCAAATAACCTCTTTAATATCATCCAAGGACGGAACAACCGTAAGCATGGCATTATCATCATCATTGATCAGCCTCGGAATTACCTCCAGAATATCATCATTAGGATTATCAAGGGGAGATTGGAGCTGATTCGAAAAGAAAGAAACAGCCTCATCTTGGATCTCTTCTTTACCATGAAGCCAATTCCCATTACAATCTCTAATTCTATGAATATAAAGCTGCTGCCTTTTTTTCTTAACGTACAAATGAAAAAAATTGGTATTACGGTCACCCTCCTTGAGCCATTTAATATTAGCTTTTTGACACAACAGATCTTCCTCAACTTTCAACTTTGCAAGAAGGTTTGCTTGTGCCAAATTAAGAGCAGCCCTATTATCATCAGAATTATCGCTTTGAAAAATCAATTCTTTTTGACACACATCATCTTCAGCCATTCGAACATGTTGGTCTACCCCTACCAAAAACATCTTTATTCCAAAGGGAAATACATTTCCGAAGAAGAGCAAGCTTCTTAGCAAATCGAACCATAGGACCACCATCCATATACTCTTTCCAAGAATTCTCAACCAAAGGAAAAAAGGAGCTTAAGCCAAATGTTAAGAAAACGAAAGGAGCCTCTAGTAACATCAGCCGAGGCCTTAACTTAAACCAAGAGAGGATTTTGATCAGAGCAAGTGCGATTAATATGTGTGACAGAAGTAACATGGAAAGTATCCATCCATTGAGAATTATAAAGAGCGCGATCTAAACGTTGGAGAATAGTAGGCTTACCTCTCGGTTTATCAACCCAAGTGAATTTATTTCCTAAAAAACCAGCATCCATCAAACCAGAAAATTGCATCATGTCCAAAAATTCCCTCACAGCCTTTCTACGAATAGGTTTACCTCCTATCGTTTCCGATTGCTCCAACACACAATTAAAGTCACCAATAATCATCCACGGAGTTGTACAAGAACTGAAATCCATAAGGCTATCCCAAAGCTCTCTACGCTCAAATCTATTACAACTAGCATAAACCACAGTCAAATGAATAATAGACTCCCATTGAGCATGAGAAATCTGAAGAGTAAGGGCTTGGAACGAATCTTGAACCACACGACAATCAAATCCATGTTTCCAAAAAAACCAAAATTTCCCATTGCAATTAGAAAAACTACCAACACAACCCATTTTTCTTTGCGTAGACACACGCTGAAACTGAGAAACTTTAGGCTCAGACATACCAAAAAAGGAAGCACCATGAAGACGGAATAACCTTTTAGCATGCCTAATAGAAGAGCCATTACCAATCCCTCTCACATTCCAAAAAATCATAGCTACCATTATAAACTTCAGAAAGATAAATAAAAGACATACCAAGAAAAATTAAGATGTGGGAGATAAGGATCTTCCACGATTTCTCTTGGAGGATACTTTAGTAAAGCCATCTGCATCAACCTCTTTACTAGATATATTTGCAAAAGGAGTAGATCTAGCCCTATCAGTAACAAAAACATTGGAAGGAGGGCCCCGGGGAGAAAGGCATAACCCCTCAATCTGATCAGCTGTTTTCACCAAGGACTCATGGGAAGAAACCAAAGGATTGGTGTCATCCACGATATAAGATTGTTGCTGCTCTTTGTGTTGCTCCACGCGTTGAACAATAGTAGATAAAATAGGCTCCACATCACCCTCTAGCAGATTAACTGGTTGGGAAACCGTAGCTCCCGATTCAGCCCTCTTAGAGATAGCTTCAGAACAAGTTCGTTTAAGAGCTAAGTCAACTGCTGGGGGAAGTTTTTGTCCTCTAACTGCAACTTTAGGAACCACACCCAAGGTCTCCAAAGGCTTACCACTGCCAGATATATCAATAACTTCATCCACCTGCCCAACACCATTAACTTTAGCACCACTACTAGAAGGAACTTTAGATGGATCAATAGCCTGACCATCAACAACCTTGGATTTTTCTTTCGGCTGAAGCACCTTTGAAGGCTTATCCTGCTGCTTAGAAACATTCAACTGGGGATGAGCTTTTTTACAATGGGCAAAATCATGACCAAACATCCAGCAGTGCTTACAATAGCTTGGCAAATTATCATACTCCACTTTTTGGAAAAAACTTGGACATGCATCACCACAATCAACATAAATTTCATGAGGGAGTTTTTTAAGAACATCAACTTATATAAGGATTTTAGCAATACTTGGCCTAGATAATTTAGAAGTAGCTTTATCCAAATTCAGCGGGGTTCCAATCATAGAAGCCAAAGTGAAAAGGAAATCTTTATTCATTAAGTGAATTGGTAGCGAGGGAAGCCCTACCCAAACAGGAACTATAGATGATTCTTGTTCCGGCCTCCATGCCAGTGTCCAAGCTAGGGTACGCATAGGATAACGAGAAACATACCATGTCTCCTTCATAAAAATCCATTGATAATCTTCCTCATTAGTCAATTGGATCATCAAATGACGAGAGTCAAGATGCCCCAATTTATAACTTCCTTTTAACTGAAACTTAGCAAACGAAATCCTTGCATCCTCCATAGAAGGACGACCATGCGAGAATTTTCCAACAAGAGAAAACTTAAAAGGTCTAGCAAAAGCATCAATGATATTTTTATTGAGTTTCACCGAGGGAGTCCCCTTATAATTACCTGTTTGAATAGCTGTAGCGGCTGAATTAATAGGATTAGAAATCCCATTATTCGAAGGACTTGCTGATTGGGAGAACAAATCTGCAAAAGATTTGGTGGCTGGAACATTTTGATTCTGATTTGGAGTAGGCTGCGAAGAGGGGTTGGATTGGATCCCAACACCGGAAGGAAGAGACGTAGAAGGATTAGGGTTTTGGAGCGCTTGAGTAGGGTTTGCATGGGAGGCTGGAGGCGCCGCATTAGGGTTTTGCTGCGGCTCAAAGCCACTAGGGTTTGGAGAAGAATTTGAACTATGCAATACCGACGGATTGTAGTAGGGATTACGAAGGCTGGAATTCAATGAAGGGAAGAAAGAAGCCGGAACAGCCATGGCTGCCGGCCAAAAAGCTCTAGGGAAACCCTAGAGAGAGAGCTCGCCTAGAGAGAGAAAGCTAGAGAGAGAAGATACGATTCTTCTTACTAGAATTATTTCCCCCCGTTGGAAAAAAAAAATAAAAATATATATATATATATATATATATATATATATATATATATATATATAGGGAGGTACCGTCCTCTTTTCGCCAAAAAAAAAAATCCTTTGATTAATTTGGGAGATTGAATGGTTCTTGGTTTGACTATAAAAGGAGCAACAACCATTTGTGATCACACAATAGAAGTAACACAAAAAGAAACACTGTTTTCAGCAATCTCTCCACAGCATCTCTTTCGTTGCATTTTGTTCATTCCTCCTTTGGCCTCCTGCATTGCATACTCGTGATGATACTGTCCAGGCACTGAATTCAATTCACCGGAGTCTCTTAGTGTAGGGAAGCATCTGGTTCGGGCGAGTTATCCTGGGAGACTAGCGTCCGACGACAACCTCAAGCACTCACAGTGAGGGGGCGAATAAGTCTTAAGGACAGTGTGTTCAACACATGGCTCGGCACAAAACATTCAGTCTAGTTTCTGTTTATTTATTTTCTAGTTTATTAATTTAATTATTTATTACTTATTCTGTAATTCGAGTTCTTTTTTGTAGAATTTCATCTAATAGTCTATGCTAAAGAGATCTTGTTTGAGCAAAACCCTAGTGATGAGAATAGGCCAGCCCTTCAATTATCTCATGCTAACCTTCAATTCAAGTTGAAGCTGGAAGAGGAATTTTGGATGCAAAAAGCTAATCTTTCTTGGATTAGGGATGGGGATCGTAATACACGTTTCTTTCATTATTATGTCAAAAAGAAGCGTCAAAAGCTTATGTTACATCGAATCTGTAATAGTCAAGGAGTATGGGTTACCGAATCGGAGGAGATTCAAAGGGCTGCTATTGAATTCTATGAGGATCAATTAACCGGTGATCATGATATTCCCCCTAATGATTTACTAGTTCATATTCCCAACATTATTACCGAGGGGGGAAATGACTCTTCCTCCATCATTAGAAGTGCTGAAAGATGTGGTTTTTTCCATGAGCGGATCTAGTGCAGCCAGTACGGATGGTTTCACGGGTGAATTTTATCACAAATGTTGGGATATAATCAGCCATGATCTTTATCGTGCTGTTCTTGAATTCTTCTCAGGTTATCACATGCCTCATTGCTGGACTAGCACTCTAATTGTTACTATCCCTAAAGTTGCTGCTCCTTCCTCTTTCTCTGATCTTCGGCCAATCAGCTTATGTAATTTTTCTAATAAGGTAATTACTAAGCTCCTTACTAATCACCTTTCTATTGTGCTTCCTCGTATTATTTCTCCCTAGCAAAGTGGTTTTGTTAAAGGTTGCTTAATCCATGAGAATGTCCTTTTAGCTCAAGAGCTTATGCAATCCATCAACAAAAAAGTGTTTGGTTCTAATATTTCTTTAATGCTGGACATGGCTAAGGCATATGATCATTTGTCTTGGTTTGCTCTTATTAAGGTAATGAGAAGTTTTGGTTTTTCAGAAGTGTTGGTTGATTCAATTCACCGTTGCATTGCATATAGCTGGTTCTCTATTCTTGTTAACGAGGAAGCTTGTGGGTATTTCCAGTCTTCAAGAGGTTTAAGGCAAGGGGATCCTATATCCCCGAGCCTTTTTATAGTGGCTCCTAAAGTTTTAAGCCGTGGTTTGAATGCTCTCAATGTTAATAGGCCTCATCTTGCCTATCATACAAGCTATCTTCATGTTCTGGTGATTTCACATCTCTCATATGCCGATTATATTATTATTTTTTGCAATGGAAGTGGCCCATCTCTAGCTGCCCATATGGAGTTCCTTGAACAATATCAGCAATTCTTTGGGCAACTTATCAACGTTGGGAAATCTTGTTTTATTACGGGAAAGGTGGACAATGCTAGGGATCAGATTATTTCGAATGCTACGGGATTTCAAAAGAAAGACCTTCCCATTATTTATCTTGGTTGTCCAATTTATTCTGGTCGTAAGGTGCAAACTCTTTTTGATCCGGTTATGAGGAAGCATCGGGAAAGGCTGGATTCTTGGAATGGGAAAATTCTTTCATCCGGAGCTAAGTTAATTCTTATTAAGCATTGTCTCCAAGCTATCCCCATTTATTACATCTCTCTTTTAGCCCCTCCCAAATGTGTTATCAAAGCTATGGTTCGAATGATTTCAATTTTTTTCTGGAGCAATAGTGATGGGAGTCACAAATGTCATTGGATTGCTTCTAAAGAATTCTTTTTTCCAACTGATGAAAACGTCTTACTGGCCCAAGAGCTTATGCATTCATTACGGAAGAAAGTGAGAGGCTCTAATGTAAGCCTCAAACTAGACATGGCTAAAGCATATGACCGGATTTCATGGTTTGCTTTGATTAAAGTGATGAGAAGGTTTGGTTTTTCTGAAGTATGGAATGATTTGATTTTTCGCTGCATCTCTTCTTGTTGGTTTTCTGTGATTGTTAATGGGGAAAGTTCTGGATTTTTTCATTCTTCTCATGGCCTCCGTCAAGGGGACCCTATTTCGCCTACCCTCTTCATTATAGCAGCCGAGGTTTTGAGTAGGGGTCTTAACCGTCTTCATTCTGATTATCCTCACTATAGATACCGTGCACACATTCACATTCCTATGATTTCTCATCTTTCCTATGCTGATGATATTATCATTTTTTGTAATGGCTCTAAAGATTCGTTGGATGCTCATATGAGATGCCTTAACTGGTATCAATCCTTTTCAGGGCAGCTTGTCAATATTACAAAATCTTGTTTTATTACTGGTGCTGAGGATGAAACGAGGGATTCTATTATTATGGCAGCCACTTCTTTTGAAAAGAAGCCTCTTCTTACTTATCTTGGCTGTCCTCTCTATGTAGGGAGGAAAAATATTGCCTTATTTGATTCGGTTGTTCAAAAGATGGCTGCTCGGCTAACTACTTGGCAAGGTAAACTCCTTTCCTTTGGAGCCAAGCTTACTCTAATTAAATCTTGCTTACAAGCCATTCCTCTCTACTTTATCTCTTTGATTGACCCTCCTAAAGGTGTCTTTCAAGCCATGTATAGAATTATTGCTAATTTCTTTTGGAGTAATGAAGAGGGCAGTAATAAATGTCACTGGGTGAGGAGGTCTTATATGTTTCGCCCAACTTCTGAAGGAGGGTTAGGTCTTCGTCGGTTTGAAGATATTTCTATGGCTTTTGCCATGAAACTTTGGTGGCGCTTCAGAAGCTCTCCGTCATTGTGGTCTGGATTTTTAAGTGATAAATATTGCTTTGTTTCTCACCCTATTGATGCTGATAAGCCTTCCTTTGCATCTCATATTTGGGGTCGTATGCTTCAAGCGAAAGACATTGTGGAAAATCAAATTGCATGGAGAATTGGTAGAGGGTCTATTTCTATACATGAGAGATGGATGGAGGGGCCTCGTCTCACTCTTCCTGGGAATCATATTGAACTCTCCTCTCTATTTCTTGATGGGCAGCCTCGTTTTAATCACATCCAAGAGACTTATGGACAGCATGTTTTTGATATAATCCAAAGGCAGAATATTCACATTTCGGATGTCCCGGATTGCTTGTATTGTCTTCCCTCCCCAAAAGGTCAGTTCTCTCTCTCCTCTGCTTGGCAAGTTTGTAGAGAAAAGCATGCGAGGAGTTTATTTTTTGATCTTTGCTGGCACAAGAATGTCCCTATCAAAGTTTCTATTTTTCTTTGGCGGTTGTTGTATAATGGGCTCCCCACTGATATGGCCATCCAATCTCATGGTATTGCTCTTGTTTCGGCTTGTGTTTGCTGTAATTCCCATGCTATTGAAGACTTAAATCATTTATTTGTTCATGGTCAAGTGGCGGCTGAATCTTGGGGTTTTTTTACGCAATTGATGGGCATTTTTGTCTCGTTTCATAATGTAAAGTCAATTCTTGCTAGTTGGTGGTACAACACGAATATAGAGAAAAATGAGGGTATTTCTTGGCTTTTCCGTGTTCTCCCTGGTTTCATTTTTTGGGAGCTGTGGAAGCATCGCAACAAAGCTAAGTTTGACAATGTTCGGATGTCCTCTCGGGCTGTTATTTTTGCAGTCTTTGAGCAGATTTCTACCGTTGTTAAAGCTTATAATCTGCATTTTCCGTGTCCTAAGATGGGTCCTCAACTGTTTCAGCTCTTTAATATTCCTATAGCGTTCATCTTCCCCCGAAGTTGAGGTTTGTTTTGTGGAAGTCCCCTTCTATTGAGCTTATTAAGCTGAATACGGATGGGGCAGCAAAAGGGAATCCGAGCATTATTTTAGGAGGAGGTATTTTTCGCAATAGATATGGGCATATGGTGTTTGCTTATTCTAAGTTTTATGGTAAGGGCTCGAATATGGTTGCAGAAGCTAAGGCTGTCCTTGATGGTCTTACTTATGCATTTCGCTTTGGAATTTCATCTCTTTTTTTTTTTTTTTTTTTTTAGCCAAAGGAGGACGGCACCTCCCTAGATTTTATTAATATAAAAAGGAAAATACAAACATGGTGGGGGACATGACAACCTCAACCACCAAACAAAAGAAACCAAGGGGGGAGGTCTTACACAAGTTGTAAGATCCTCTACAAAAAAGGGAAGGGGGTCCCACCAAAAGAAAGACAAAACAAATACTAACCATACAGACTATCTTCGAAAATATGGAGTACCTTTCTTATCAATAAGAAAAGACCTCTTACAAGAAGAAGGAAGCTCAATGATAGAGGAGAACTCACAATCAACTCTATAATCCGCTGCAAAATTAGTAATTCCATCTGCGACTTGGTTGCCTTCCTGGAGAATATGAGTAAACCGAATCTGTAAAAAGGAAGCAAGATGCTTAATTTCTTTAATATAATGCCAAATTTCTCAAGGAATGAGACAGGAGCCATTGAGAATATTAACTAACACTTCCGAGTCCATTTCAGCCCATAAAACTAAATAACCACGATCAATAGCAATACGAATTCCATCTAATAACGCACGGGTTTCAGCCACCATATTAGAAGCAATGCCATAATATCTACCAAAGCTGTAAAGCATATTACTCTCAACATCACGGAAAACACCCCCTCCCGCTGCAATGCCCGGATTATTTCTTGAAACTCCATCCGAATTTAACTTGATATGACCATTAGGAGGTGCAACCCAAAAAATAAGACGAGGAAGTTTAAAAGGATGACCAGCCATAGGAATATGAAAGAATTCCTTCACTTTCGAATCAAAAGCATTACCAGATAATGAAATGTTGAACGCCTTCACAATATCCATAATCTGATTTTGGACATGAGAAATCACTTTGTTAGCATTCATAGGGCAGCCCTCAAATCTGGATTTGTTCCTAGCTTTCCATAAGGATCAGAGAATGAAGCTAGGCAAAATAGCACACAACCATTTAATGCAAGGAGAAGCCTTTAAAGGCCTGTTATAAATCCAAGACATTAAACGAGGAGAAACAGAATTACCATTAACCCGAATACCAATCAAGGTTTCAAAAAAATCCCAAACAGCCTTAGCAATGTCACCGATCATAAGAATATGGGGGAGGGTCTCACAAACCCTAGAACTACAGCAATCACATCGGGACACTAAGGAAATGCCACGCCTCTGGATAGACGCATCCGTAGGCAAAGCATTCCTTAAAGCCTTCCACAAGAAGACCGAAACCTTCAAAGGAATATGTTTGTGCCAACAACTAGCAAAGACCATACTATGAGCTCTAGACAGACGACAAACTTTCCAAGAAGAAGTTATAGAAAACTTACCCGTCCGAGAAGGAGTCCAAAAAGGAATGTCATCCCCATTATCAATAGAAATGAACCTATCTTGCATGAGATTCACAACTTGCTGGCCATAAACTTGCCGAACATGATCAATTCTGATCCTCCCGTCATCAAATAGCAAGGCAATGGAAACATGAGCCTCATCTTGAAGAGTAAGGTCCATATTTAACCAATGCTCTTGAATAGATATATGACCAGCTCTAACACCCCCAAAATAAACGATCCTCAACTAGCCCCTTTGCTGCCATCATTCTTTTCCAAATGTGAGAATAACCACCTCGAATGGAAGCATCCATAGGATGAGAATTATGGAAATATTTTTCCATAAGAAGCCGAGACCATAAGGAATCCCCACAACGAAAACACCACCATAATTTCATAGCAAAAGCCAATGACATATCTTCAAACTTTCTGAATCCCAAACCCCCCTTCATTCAAAGGCCAATAAAATTCTTTTTTGGACACCCAATGACACCTTTTTCCTCCTTCGGCATTACTCCAGAAAAAAATAGAAATAAGACGAGTCATCGAATTGATGGTACCTTTGGGAGGTTCAAGTAATGAAATATAATAAATAGGAATGGCTTGAAGACAATACTTAATCAAAGTTACCTTAGCCCCCATAGATAAAATCTTCCCTTACCAAACATCAAGTTTATCTTCCATCTTCCTTATAACCGACGCAAAAAGAGCTTGACTTTTCCTTCCTGAATACAATGGACAACCAAGATAGGTGATAGGGAGGTGTTTCTGCTGAAAGCCCGTCCATGCAGCCACCAAATCAGCCCTTGCAAGATCTCTTTTACCCAAAATAAAACACGATTTTGATACACTAACTAATTGCCCAGAAAAGTCCTGGTACAAATTAAGGAAGTGCATGTGCATATCGATAGAAAGCTTGCTCCCATTGCAAAAAATTATAATGTAATCTGCATACGAGAGATGAGAAATAATAGGAGCATGGATTGCACCCGAGTGATAAATAAGATGGTGATGATTTGCATGAAGAGCGTTCAGCCCACGACTTAAGATCTCTGCAGCAAGAATAAATAAAGAGGGAGAAATTGGATCACCTTGGCGCAGGCCTCTAGCTGAAGGAAAATAACCCACATTATCACCATTAATATGAATAGAGAACCAGCAATCCGAAATACAGCGAAAGATCATATCAATCCAAGTTTCTGAAAAGCCGAAATTACGCATCACCTTTATTAACGCAAACCATGACAAACGATCATACGCCTTGGCCATGTCCAGCTTTAGGGCAATGTTACCTCCAAACACTTGCCTATTAATAGAGTGAATGAGTTCTTGAGCAAGAAGGACATTCTCATGAATGAGCCGCCCTTTAAGAAAACCACTTTGTTGAAGGGAGATAATTAAAACCAAAGCAAGTCTTCCATTCAAAAGCTTCGTAATGATTTTATTAGAGAAGTTACATAAACTTATGGGCCGCCAATCAGAAAAGGAATTAGGGGCTGCTACCTTAGGAAGGAGCACAATAGTTGTACTGGTCCAACCCCTAGGCATACAAAAACCCGCAAAGAATTCCAAAACAGCTCGAAAGAGGTCATTCTTGATAGAATCCCAACATTTATGATAAAACTCACCACTAAAACCATCCGGGCCTGCTGCACTAGAGCCGGACATGGAAAAAACCACCTCTCGGATTTCCTCAAGCATAGGGGCTGTAGTGAGATTTTCATTATCTTCCTCATTCAGAATACTAGGAATATGTTCAAGCAAAGATTGAGCAGAACAAGTGTGATGGCCGGTGAGTTGCTCCGAGAAGAATCTAATGGCTTCATTTTGGATTTCTGAAACATCCTCCAACCAAACCCCATTATTGTCTTGAATGCGATGGATGTGCATTTTCAATCTCTTTTTCTTCACATAAGAATGAAAAAATCTGGTATTACGATCACCATCCTTTAACCAAGATAAATTTGCCTTTTGCATCCAGAATTCTTCCTCAATCTTTAACCTATAGATCAAATTTGCTTGGGCTAAGTGAAGGGCAGCCCTATTTTCCTCATTAGGAGATTGATCATACATCAATTCTTTCGCGGTTACCTCGTCTTCAGCAATTTTCACTTGTTGATCAATGCGACCAAACACTTCTTTATTCCAAACTTGGATGCGACGCTTCAGCCTATTCAATTTCTTAGCGAACTTCACCATAGGCCTACCATCCATGTATTCAGCCCAAGAAGCTTCCACAAGAGGGATAAAGGACTCATGTTTCAACCAAACATTGATAAAATGAAAGGCACCTTTCTTAGCCATAGCCGAACTATTTACATTAATAAGAAGAGGAGAATGATCCGAACAAGTTCTATTAAGATGAGTAATAGAAGTACTATGGAACTCATTCAACCAATCTGAATTATAAAAAACACGATCAATGCGTTGCCAAATAGATGCTCTACCTTCTCTTTTATTCAGCCAAGTAAATCCATTCCCAAGAAAACCACCATCTATCAAATTAGAAATTTGAACCATGTCCGAAAATTCAGCCACCTTTTTTTCTGTTACGGGACGCCCCCCCCCCCCATCTTATCACTTTGATCCAGAACAGAATTGAAATCCCCCGCTACAAGCCAAGGAGAGGGATAAGGACTACGATCAATAAGATAATCCCAAAGAGCTCTCCTTTGATATTTGCAGCAACTAGCACAGACAAAAGATACACAAACTTGATTAGGCCAAAGAATGTGAGACACCCGAAGAGTGATAACCTGCTCTCCATTATCTACAACATCACAATGAATACCATGCCTCCAGAAAACCCATATACTGCTTTTATCATTAGAAACTCCACCAATACATCGAAAATGTCTCATATAATAAGGAACAAGAGAAGAATCTAACTTGGGCTCATAAATTACAAGAATCGAAACATCATGAGACCTTAATAACCTTTTGATACGACGACTTGAAGGTAAGTTTCCCACGCCATGAACATTCCAACTAATGATACCTACCATTGGAAAACAAGCAAAAATATTAAGAAGGAAAAGGGCTTTTAAGCCAAAACTTCATCCGGGAATACTCCCCCATCTTCAACCACTTTATGCGTCGGAGAAACATCCACTCTAGTAGCCCTTGGAGACAGATTTAAATCTCCAGTTAGACTCCCATAATGATCACGGATCACCACGCTTTTTGAGATAACAACTTCAGAATCGGAATCTTGTTTATCATCAGTAAAATATTTAGGCGTATTTACTTTATCCATCTCATCAGCAATCTCATCTTCTAGCTCAATAACCCCATTTTCAGCAACTTTAGCACCTTTGTTCTTCTCAAGATGAGAGTCAAGAAAGTGTTCTGCAAAAACCTTATCCTTCTGTATTTGTTCCAGCCCACCCGTAGCTTTGAAAGACGATGGAGAAACAAATGGAGCCCCACGACTAGGAAAAAAACTAAATCCACTACTAACAATATTAGGAAAAGCTCTAGAAACAATAGGAGAATGGGGCTTTGAGGCCGAAGAGGGACCAGCAGTATGATTATCCTGAGCAACAAAAGAAGACATACCAGTTTTTAGAGGGGTAAGTTTTGTTTTCTGAGTCGAGGCCTCATTGACATGGGTTTTGGAAGCATTAGGGTTTGCATGGGGCTGATTTGTATCTTGGGAAGGTTTAGAACCAATAGCAACATTCTTACCATTATTTCTGACCTTTTGTTTATCATTCTTGTGCACAAACTGACCTTGTCCATTCAAAATATCTTCATTAGCCACATTCTGATTTCTTTCTTTGGCAACGTATATCTGAGCTTGTTTATGCTTATCATCATGAGCCTTTGTAGTTTTTGAAGTCTCTTCTTTATTGACTTGTGGCTTGGGTTGCAGAAAATAACATTTACTCATATCATGCCCTAACTTGTAACAATGCTTGCAGTAGTAAGGAAGATTGTCGAACTCAAGAGGTTGCCAAAAACTATCAAAGTCGTCCCAACAATCAATGTAAACCCTAGAAGGCAACTGCTTCAACAAATCCACTTGCACTAACATCTTAGCAACGCTAGGTCTTGATAAATCTGCAGTAGCTTTATCAATTGCTAAAGGTTCACCAAAAATACGAGCAATAGAAAACAAACACACTTTGTTGAACATGTGTATTGGCAATCCGGGCAGTCCTACCCAAACAGGGAACAACGAAGATTCTTTGTCCGGATGCCAAGAAGGAGACCACCTAAACACCCTCATAGGAAATCTCCCTAAGTGCCATTGTTCCTTAGACCAAAGTCTGTTAAAATCCCCTTCATGTACCAATTGAATAAGGATGTGTTTAGAATAACATGACCTAATTTAAATTCTGCTTTCAACCCAAACTTAACAAAGTGTTGACGAGTAATCTCCATAGAAGGTTTACCATGCGAAAACTTACCTACCAAAGTATATTTGAACGGTTGTGCTAGGGTATGAATCATCTCTTTGGAAAACTTAACAGCAGGTTCGCCTTTGTGAATGGACATCGGAGCAAAATTGATTGACGGGGCTGCTGTAGCAATAGTCGAGTCTTTGAGGACCGAAGCAAAGGATTTTGCTTTTGTAGGGGATTGAGGCAGCGGAGAAGTAGTATTCTGAATAGGAGAAGGAGAAATTCCAGACGCGTTAATGATGGACGCGTTGGGATCTCCTTGAACGGCAAGGCTTCCTAGCGCATTAGGGATTCCTTGCGCAACATGAATTCCTTGCGCTGAATGGATATGACCAGAATTAACACCCGCTGCAAAAGGAACCACGCCATGAGATTGAAATCCACCGGAAGAGGCCATCAAAGCAACCGAAAACTCAAGAAATCTGAAACCCTAATTAGGGTTTTGACGGTAGCAAGAAGAAAACTAGAGGAGAGAGAAGAGAGAAAAAGTCAAACGGTCAATCATGGTTTTTTTTTTTTTTTTGGAATTTCATCTCTTTGGTTAGAAATTTATTCTGAAGTTATTTTGAATGTATTGATCGGTGAGTATCATATCCCTTGGAGCATTTGGTATGAAGTTCTCCAGATTAAAAGGCTTATTTCTCAGATTGGAGTTCGTATTACTCATATACTTCGCGAAGGAAATCAAGTTGCAGACAGATTGGCTAATGAGGTTGCGTTTACTCGTACTAGCTCTGAATTTTATTCCATTGGCGATCTCCCTTACTCTTGCAAAGGTGCTTATAATCTGGATAGAGCAGCTATTCCATATATTAGCGTTTAGTCTTTTTCTATGTCTAGATTTTTATAATTTTTGATTATGATGTTTGGTAGTTTCTCCCTTTATTGTAGAGGTTCTTACAACTTGTGTAAGGCTTCCCCCCTAGTTTTTCATTTTCAGGTGGTTAAGGCTGTAATGTCCCCCACCTCATTTGTAATTTTCTTTCATATTAATAAAATCTAGGGAGTACCGTCTCCTTTCGCCAAAAAAAAAAAAAAAAAAAAAAAAAAAAAAACTGATGAAGGAGGCCTTGGTCTTAGATATTTTCATGATATGTCTAAGGCCTTTGCTATGAAGTTATGGTGGAAGTTTCGGACATCAAATTCCTTATGGGTTGATTTTCTTAAAGAAAAGTATTGTCACGATTTGCACCCTATAGATTCAGGTCTTAGAGTGGGCTGCTCTCATGTTTGGCGTAGGATGATTGGGGTTAAAAATTATGTCGAGGAACGTTTGGCTTGGGGTGTTGGTAATGGTGAGATTTCTGTCCATGAAAGATGGTTTCCAAATGGTATTTATTGGCCTACTCCTGCTCATGAACAGATTTTCACTCTCTTTGACAATGCTGTCCTTAGATCAAAGCATATTCGTCTCTTATATGGGGATCATATTCTGGATGCTATTCAAAATGCTCATATTCAGCTCTTGAATTCCTCAGATTGTGCTTTCTGGACTCCCTCTTCTACAAGAAAGTTTTCGGTTGCTTCAGCTTGGAGGGAATGCCGTGAAGATCACCCTAAAAGCATGGTTTTTTCTTGGTGTTGGCATAAGCATGTCCCTTTCAAGATATATATTTTTCTTTGGAAAGCGTTGAAAGGTGGACTTCCAACAGATGACAACATTCAACGTAGAGGTATATTTCTTGTTTCCAAATGCTATTGTTGTCCGTCCCCACATCATGGTGAATCCGTTGATCATATTTTATTGCACGGAGAAGTTGCTATTAGGGTTTGGGAATTCTTCGGAAATCTGGTTGGTATTCCTATTCGTGGTCTCACTTTATATCAAAGGCTGGTCTCATGGTTTTATTCTATTTCTTTGCATGGAGGGGCTGGTATAAGGTGGCTTTGTAAAGTCATTCCTCTTATTCTTTTATGAGAGCTATGGAAGCAACGAAACAAGTGCATTTTTTATGATTTATCTCCTAATCATTCCCAGGTTGTCCATAATGTTTGTGAACAAATTAGAGATATTATAAAGGCCAATAACTTGTCATTCTCTAAACTTGATTCCCATCTTGTTCAAGCATTTAACATTCAGTTAGAGCCTTTAAAGATTGGCCCCATGAAGCTTATCTTGTGGAAAACGCCTCCTTTTGGTATGGTAAAACTGAATACCGATGGAGCTTCTAGGGGAAATCCCGGTGTAGCTGCTGGTGGAGGAATTTTTCATGATTACAAAGGTGAGTTCTTTTTTCTTATGCCAATTTTTATGGCCATGCTTTGAATACTTTGGCTGAAGTTCAAGCTGTAGTTGATGGTTTGAGATTTGCTTTAGCTAGAGGTTATCTTGTTTTGTGGTTGGAGCTTGACTTGGAAGTGGTTGTAAAAATTATTCAAGGTCTATATAAACCTCCTTGGGCTGTTTGGTATCATTTTGAGGAGATAAAGAGATTGCTGAATCTTTTTCAGATCCGGATCTCTCACATTTATCGAGAAAGAAATAAAGTGGCTGATTCTCTAGCTAATAAAGCGGCTGATTTACGGGCTGATCATGTTTTCCATGTGTTTCATCATCTTCCTCGGCATTGTAAGGGTCCTTTTATTCTTGATAAAAATCTTGTTCCTAATGTTAGGATTTAATTTCTCTTTCATTTGTTATAGGAGTTTGGTTTTCCTTATTTTGTTAAGTATTTTCAGAATTTTCATGTATTATTTCCTTCTTTTTTGGATAGGTTCCCCTCCTTTTTGTAGAGGATCTTATGGCATGTATAAGACCTCCCCCCTAGCCTTTTATTTTCCGGTGGTTAAGGCCGTCATGTCCCCCACCTTTGTTCTGTACCTTTTTTTTTTATTTATTTAATAAAATCTAGGGAGTACCGTCTCCTTTCGCCAAAAAAAGGGACAGATCAAAACACGCACAAACACTTTTCTAGTAGGTGTTCGATTAAATAAAGATCAAAAAGTGACAATTGTCAAGAACACGAAGAACAAATGATGAACATGGTATATACTCAATAATCCAGATTCATCAATAGTTCACAAAAATAGTTGAAAAACACATTAGTAAAATCCCATCATTCGATTAACCATGAAAATCACATCAATTTCATGAATGACATATCAATAAATGCAGAAATCGAAAGGGACAATAGCAAAAACCGAAACCCAACCAAATTTTAGGAATGATAATCAAACAACATATAAGCATGATGAAGGGAATCATAAGTGCCATTGGGTTCGTCGTTCTAATCTGTTTCTTCCAACCTCGGAAGGAGGCCTTGGGCTTAGAAAATTTGAAGATTTGGCCTTTGCTTTAGGTATGAAGTTATGGTGGAAATTTCGAAGTAGTTCATCTCTTTGGACTGAATTTTTGGAAGCAAAATATTGTCATGGCAGCCACCTTATGGATGCCACTAAACCCTCCTCTTATGCTTCCCATATTTGGTGTAGAATGATTCAAGCCAAACCTCTGGTTGAGATTAACATTGGTTGGAGAATTCGGCGAGGAGATATATCTATTCATGATCATTGGATGGCTGCTCCTAGTTCATTGCATGGAAATCATATTGAAGTCTCATCTCTTTTTCTCAATGGTCAGCCTCGTGTGGAATATATTGTTAATGAATTTGGTATTCAGCTCCTAAATTTCATTCAGGATAATCACATTCAAATCATGGACAATCCGGATACTTTATTTTGGCTCCCTAATGTTTCAGGCAAGTTTACTATATCCTCGGCCTGGAATATTTGCAGGACTAAAGGTCCGTCTCGGCCTATCTTTGAGCATTGTTGGCACAAGCATATCCCTTTAAAAATCTCAGTTTTCATGTGGCGTACTCTTCACCGAGGTCTTCCAACAGATTGTGATGTTCAAAAAAGAGGTATTCTTCTTGTTTCAGCTTGTAGTTGCTGCTCCCTCCCTTCCATTGTAGATCTGGACCACCTTTTTGTGCATGGAGATGTTGCTAGGAAAGTTTGGGACTTCTTCTCGCATTTTATGGGCTTAAGATGGTATTCTTTCTCTATTAATTCCATTCTGTCCAGCTGGTGGTTTTGCAACACAAAGCATTATTCTCAAGGTATTTCTTGGCTTCGGCACATCCTCCCTTGCTTTATTTTATGGGAAATTTGGAAAAGTAGAAATAAGGCCAGATTTGATAACCTTAAAATGACTTCTGCTCGTATTATTTTTTTGGTTATTGCCTCTATTAAAGATGTTGCTAAAGAATTTGATATTCAGTTTTCGGGCTCTTGGATTGACAACCAGATTTTTACTTTCTTTGGTATCATGGGTTCTCCTCTGATAAGTAAGAAGATGAGACTTGTTTCTTGGCTTCCCCCTTCTTTGGAGCATTTCAAACTTAATACAGATAGTGCTTCGAAAGGTAACCCTGGTACTATTACTGGGGGCGGTATTATTAGGGATGCAAAAGGTGATCTTATTTTTGCTTTTTCCCACTTCTATGGTCATGGCACTAATATGGTTTACCCTTTGCTTGGGGCTTTGGCATTTCCTCCTTGTGGTTAGAAATTGATTCATAAGTCCTTCTCAAAATAATAGTTGATGAATATCATATTCCTTGGTCCATTTGGTATGATATCCTGGATATTAAACGCTTATTGAGCTTCATGTCGGTCCGGATCACTCATATTCTTAGAGAGGGTAAAAAGGTTGCTGATGGTCTTGCTAATGCTGCAGTAGCTTCTCATGCTAATTCTCTCTACTACTCTTTCGATGCCCTTCCTTCTGATTGCAAGGGTCCCCTTGTGTTAGATCGTTCCTCTACATCTTATATTCGGATTAGATAGATTTTGTATGGCCAGTGTAGAAGATGTTTTTTACTCCCCTCCCCTTTCTTGTAGAGGATCTTACAGATTGTGTAAGGCCTTCCCTTAGCATTTATCTTTTTCAAGTGTTTAAGGTCGTCATGTCCCCCACCTCGTTTGTATTTCTTGTTTTTTATCAATAAAATCTAGGGAGTACCGTCTCCTTTCGTCAAAAAAAAAATAAAAAAAAATAGAGAGCATTAAATGATCATAGGAAAGTTAAATCAACATTCAAAGACAAGAGGTATCATCAAAACAGTGAATCCAAGGTAAACCCAGATGGACATTCAAGGGTTTTTGAACCCGCCATACCCAAGTGACAAAAAATTAAGGGTTAGAAATCCTTACCATTTTCTCTGATGTAGTATCTTCTTTAGTTTTCTGAATGGGTTTTGTGGATTTGGAGGACTTTGGTGTCATTTTATAGTGAGAGAGAGAGAATGTGAGAGATGCGAAGAATAGGAAGTTTTAGAGGGAGAAAGTAGAGAGAAGTTAGAGAGAGGTTCTAAAAAAGTAAGGTTGCAGGGGAAAAGTGGTGGAGGTTAAGGTAGTGGAACGATTTGTGTAAGGGGGGCAGAGCAGGTGAAGTGGGAGGTTAACTCTGCAAATTCAGAGATGTTGACCTTGATTGTCCTTTCACCTTAAATGCTCGGGCAATGACGGTGGACTTTAAATAATGTAATAAAATTAAATGCAAATGATTTGAATTAAATGAAAAATGAGGGAAAAGAGAAAATAACTGAATTACCCTTTTGGATGGCTAGGAAAGATCTTAAGAATTTTCTACGTTAGAAACACTTACCTGGTCACCTTTGCAATTTGCGGTCGACTCGTTGACCGTGAAATATGCGGTTAGGTTATTACCTTAACCAAAGATTGCTTCTTTAAAGCAGTGAATCAATATCATTGTTTTCCCCAGCTTCTTCAAAGCCTTGAATAGTTACTTGATGGTGCGGTCAACATGAGGGTGCGGTCGAGAGAGATTACAATAGTCACTTTGGTTACTTTCGACCTTGAGCAAGTTGACCGGGAATGACTTCCTTGATCATGAACTTAGATAAAACACCAGACATTAGCACATAAATATATAGACAAGAAATTATAGTTCTAGCATACCCATTTCTCCTCTTAGATAACTAAATCTCTTTGAATCAAGAGCCTTGGTGAGAATGTCTGTAATTTGATTGTCAGTACTCACATACTCTAGATGGATATTACCTTTTTCAACATGATCTTTGAGAAAGTGGTATTTGATATCAATGTGTCTGGTCTTTGAGTGCATGACAGGATTGTTGGAGACAACAATGGTAGATGTATGGTCACAGTAGATTGGACAATTTTCTTCTTTGATTCCATAATCAACCATTTGTTGCTTCATCCATAATACTTGGCAGCAGCAGCTTCCAGCAGCTGATACGTAAACTATTGTATTTTTGGAAGGGATATGGATTAACTCAAGAACCTCGCAAGGAACAAGAGCTAAAACTAGATAAACTAATCTCACAAGATTAGGCCTGTCCTCGCAAGGGCATAAGTGTTTAAACCTCACAAGGTTTAAGAACAATTCTCACAAGAATTGAAGTAAGTTCGCAAACTCACATAGAAAATTTTATTCAATCACTCATATCCAACAATTACATGTTGTAGGGTATTTATAATAATCTTGTAACATCCTTCCAAGTTAGGATAAACTAGACATTAATTATTAAAGGATAAGAAAAATAAAGATAAGAACTAGATGATGAAAACAATGTAAATTCGGCTAATCTGAATAGTTAGATTTGAACAGCCATAACTCTTCTAGAACTTTTCCCCTAGAACTCCATAAGTAGGCATATGAAAGATCAAGTCTTTATCTTCAACCCAACGCGGAAATAATCATGATCTGGACTACCAAAACGTAGATATAACCCGAACCATTGCTCTCTATTGGGCCATGATGTGTTTAATTGCCAGATTTTGAACTCTGAATATAAGAAAAATAGTGAGAAGGCAGATCAAAAAAAGGATGATAGTGGGAAAATCGTTGGTGAAACAAGAGAAACTAAACAGCCTAAAGAGATGAGAAAAAGGATGGTAAAAAACAGGAGATATGGAAAAAGAAAACCAATGTCCAAGATCAAGGGGGACACATTGGCTCGAGTAAGGATGGACCAATGGGTGTTATTGATCTTACAAAAAAAATTGAAAACAATCCTCAATCGAAGGGTCCTATGGTTGCAAGACGTGGTGTGTTTCTTCCTCAATTTGTCAATGATGCTTTATCTAACTCTCTCAAGGCCATAAAAACTAAGGCGGGGATTAGTTCATCTAATGATGCTGATGCTTTTGTGCCAATCCCAGATTTGCAAGATCCTCTTAAATTATGTACTCCTCTTAGAGATGATTCAGCTATAAGAGCAAAACCCTCGTCCCAAGCAAAGATCAATGCCTTCGGCTCCCTTAATCTGTCACCTAGAGCTGTAGACACCCCGCCTTGGACCACTCACCCCGATTGCACGGTTGATTTTGTGTTTCTCCCTCTTTTAAGTGTTTTTTGTCAGTTTCTGTTACTTCCGTTAAGTTCCTAACTGACCCCGTTAAGTCCATGGACTAAACTGAACAGCAGGGCTGACTTTCCAGTCCATTCTGTCAAAAAAGCCATCTCTGAGTCGCGCGCCTCCGACCATAGGAGCCAGAAGCGCGTGCCTTCCAAACCCAAGGTGGGAAGCGCGCGCCTCTGGGCGTCAGTTACAGATTTCTGACCAAGAATCTCTCCCTTGCTCATTTTACATGATTTTGCTCGGGAAAAGATTTCTTGGGGACTGAGTTTTGGCACTAAAAACTTGTGTTTTACAACTATATAAACCCCTCTTCTCCACCATTGGAAAGGGCTCTCTTTTTGGTAGAAAGAAAACTATACACAAAATATTCAAGGCATTTCAAAGGCAATTTCTCAAGAAATATTTGAAGTCACATTGAAGCATAGGTAAAAAGACCATTCTCTTCCCTCTTCCCTAGTTCATCTTCTTTACTTCTCTTTTTATTTCATCAAAAGTGCAATCACCCAAACATTTTGGGACATGACACCAAAGATTACTTCACTTCATTGAAGTTAGTCAAGGAGTTATCTCCCTACATTCTAAAAAAACCCCTTTTTAACCCCTTTTATCATCATCAAAGAATAGGAAGAACATTTTGATTATGTAGATTTTGATCAAGCAATACCAACGTAAGTTGGGAGAGATTGGTGTTTAAGTACTTCCCATCTCGTAACCTAACCCCCAAACCTCATAAACAAGAATCTCTGTTTTCGTAAATCAAACTTAGGCTACGCATTAGGTTTTTCTTATGTTCCTCTAAAACATAGGTGGCGACTCTAAAACAAGTTAGACATCCTAAGATCCTTCCACCGCCCTAGCCGAGAGGTGGGCCCGCCCCGAGGTATCTACAGTGGTGACTTCGATGGGGACGTTTGAGGGTTAAACTTGCATTTTGTTCAAAATCTACATCTTTTCTGGGCATTCTAGTCTCTGATGGGGGAGGCGTGCGCCTCTGGCCTTCTTGGCCTAAGGCGCGCGCATCCCACATCAAGGACCAGAATCGCCCGCATCCCATATGTTCTTCCTAGTTTTCTCTTCTTTTTTCTACACTAATCATTTCTGCAGGGATTACAACACATTTAGGACCAGGGCAATCCCCTGAGTCCAAAGTCTGACATTCTGACAGGTTTGCCCAGAAGCGGGCGCCTCCCACAGACGTTGCGCCATGCGCGCGCTTCCCACAACACCATCCAGAGGTGCGCGCTTCTGGGTAGGTTTCCAGGATAAGAACAGGTTTCAGAACAGAGCAGATTTGATGGGGTGTGGGCACAGTTGCCTGCATCAGGCCTAATCTGGCCTTTTGGACTGTTTTACTTTTGTGTTTTATTTTATCGGTCACACGGGTGATTCGAGAGTTGTCATTTATGTGCTTATTTGCTTTTCTTTCATTAAAAAAAAAGTAAAAACGTTTTGTCACATGTTAGACCTCACACTACGTGCACGAATTCCTATAAATTGCTCACTATCGAGTCGCACAAGTTCATAACCCCAAACCCGTCGAGGCCCGTCATAGCAAGTTTCAAGCTCCACCAGACCTTGACTCTTTCGAAGCGGTAAACCTCAGCCCGTGGCGTAGTTCATGACTACATGCCGGGGGTGACCTTATGAAAACTGAATTTAGGCTCTAACACTCTGTGACTAAATTCAGTTTTCATATGCCGATATTTCCCTAAACTAATGTCTTCAAATCATACATCCCAAGTGGTTATCATGGACGAAATAAAAATCCGTCCCCGCATGTGTGCTTTACTATATTAATTTAGTTTAATCCCGACATGTGTAGGATTCACAAGCGTGATGGAATCCGATGAGTATATGGGACCGCGAGATGGTCTATATACTAGTGTGACGCTTCCATTATTTTCTTAGAAACTCAAAAGGGATTCCGTCCCTCCGACTTATAAAAAAAAAAAAAAACTTTTCTTATGTGATTTTGAGTCGTGTGCCCAATGTGTGCTCTAAGCCTCTTCATGGACTGAAAGTGTACTCAAGACTAACAAGGGCCTCTTCTGCAATATAGGTTCAATTGGTACTTACCGTGTCTACCGGGATTCAGCGAATCGGTTAGTTCGTGAAGAGATCACTCCAACAGCTTCGACAGCATCAATGTCCGGCGGCTCTAACACCGACAACACCATGTCTCTTGAGCAACTCTCCACCATGGTCCAACATCTCCAAGAAAAAGTCTCCACTCTTAATAAGGAGGCTCAAAACAAAGATGACATTTGGCAATCCCATCTCGACAACCAAAGGGAGGCCCACAAGGCCGAAATGGAGCTAATGAAAGAAAAGCTCACCAAGCTCGCCAATGGTAAAGACAAAGAGAATAATGAGGAGTCCGAGTGGACTAAGGGTCTGTTTCAAAGCCCTTATGTTAGTGCCCATACCAAGAAGATGGGGGAACCAAGCACCGAGAACAATGAGCCTAAGATGGTTGATTCAATCATAGCCTACATAGATCAACGCTTCAACGGTCTCAACTTGGGGAAAGGCTCCGATACAAGCCTCTATCAGTCATCCATTCTCATGAACACAATGGCTTCCCTCCCTGAAAAGTTCAAGATGCCCGACATCAGCAAGTTCAAGGGCAACTCTTGTCCCATGGCACACATCGATACTTACATATGGGCTATGGTTCCAAAGAAGGTCTCTCCCAAGGTTATGGCATAATGTTTCCCTCTTACTCTCGAGGGGGCGGTAAAGGATTGGTATGCTACTCTCCCGCTCACAGTCCGTCTTGATTGGGACGCTGCCATGCTTACCTTCAAGAGTCAATACCAAGGCAACACCACCCACCGGCCAACCAAGAAAGAGCTTGAAAACACCATTCAAAGGGACAACGAGTCCTTCATTGATTTCACGAGAAGGTGGAATGACAAGCTTGCTGAGATTGTCGAGAGGTCTAGCACAAAGGAGCAAATGGACATCTTTCTTAAGTGTCTAAAGATTGATCTCCGCACCCACCTAAGTGGGGCTTGCTATGCCAATTTCTCTCAAATGTACGAGGCGGGGATCCGAATGGATGAGTTGCTTAGGGAAATCAAGAAAAGTGCTCCTACCCTCCGCTACAAGGCCGCCTCTAGCTCCTCAAAAGAAGTTTCAGTTAATGCCGTAACTACCGACAAGGGGAATTACAAAAAGGTTCCCCCACCCCAAGGCAAGAAGTCTCGAAATGACCGTGTCTACACGCCTCTCCAAGGCATGACTCAAACTGAGGCTTTCGAAGTTCTCAAAGAAAAGGGGCAACTCACACCCATACAAGGGTACCAACCCAAGACGGTCAATGCCAATCATGCTCACCACAAGTATTGTGGCTACCACCAATATAGTGGCCACACCACTGAGGAATGCTTCGTTCTCCGCAATGTCATCCAAGATCTCATAGACAAGAAAGAATTCATAGTTCCTAATGAGGGTGGTGTCAATGTAATAGAGGTAGGAGAACTTGAGGAGACCACTCATTCAATCCCAATTGTGAATGAGGGCTCCAATGCCATGAATAAGATTGATAATTCTTGTTATGTTGTGACTTATGATGAGGTAATGAGGGAAGTACTAGAGAATAGGAAAAAGAAGCAAGATGGGAATGTCAACATGCTAACTCATTCCGGACGAGTCATAGCAAGCGACCCTTCCACTTCTGCACCAAGCACCTCTTCTCAAAGGTCACAAGCTCGCGACACTCCCGAAGACCCTCTACTAGTTCAACTCAAAAAAACTCAAGCCAACATCTCCATTTGGGACCTCATTGCATCCTCAAAGAAGCACCAAGATCTTGTCATCAGTAATCTCGACGACACGTCAATCTCTCCCGATACAAATCCCGAGGACCTCACTGCAATGATAGGCCATATTCATTTTGGCAATGTCATCACCTTTGCTGACATGGACCTACCACCATTTGGGTCCGATCACAATGAGGCTATCTACCTTAAAGTAAAAGCAAGGGGGAGACCTATCTCAAGAGTTTTGGTTGACGGTGGTTCCGCACTCAACCTAATGCCCAGACAAATCATGGGCATACTGGGGCTTAAGAATTCATATTTGAAGCCTTCTACTCAAGTGATCCGAGGTTACGACAGCACTACCCGCACAGTCATGGGTATGGTGGAAATAGACATTGAGTTTGGGAGCATGGTCATGTCCGTCCCGTTTCAAGTGCTCGATGTGCCTTCCTCATTCAACTTGCTTTTGGGCCGACCGTGGATACACAGTTCTAACGCCGTCCCTTCAACTCTCCATCAGTGTGTAAAGTTCAGAAATGGAGATGAAATAGTGACCGTTATGGCAGAAAACGTAACTATCCACAGAAAAGGGGAACCCATCCACCAAATTCAGCATGGTTTAGCAGACTCTACCCTCTCCGGCGTCTCAATCAACGCCATTGACAAAGAAAGGGGAAACGGATCATGGACCCTCGGCAATCGAAAAGTCCTCCGCATGATGAGGAACATGAACTACTTCCCTGGTTTAGGCCTAGGGAAATATCAACAAGGGAGAATGCAACCGACTGAGGTTCCTTTTGTTAAGAACAAGTTTGGTTTGGGATATGAGCCTTCCAAAGATGACTTAAAACATGAGCAAGCCGTCAAGAATGAAAAGGCCCGAGCTCATAGAGAAGGCCGTCATTATGAGATTCCCAATCTAAGGCCTTACCGCAAGACGTTGAATGGATATTTTGTTCGCCAAGGGGAAGTTGTTCCGTACATGATCTTTCCCGAGCCATGGGTTAACAGCAAGGCCATCAGAAAGCCCGGCCTTGATATCTTTGCCGACTGTGAGATCCAGAAGTCCGAAAAGGAACCAACTCCCATGTCACCCCATGAATGGTGGGGGAAGAAAGTGACCATAGAGTCCGAGACAGAGATCACCGTGGGGGAAGAATTGACAGATTTAGCCTCCATGTTCGAGGAACTTGCCCTCATGGATGAGTGCCAAGTCAATTCCATCTACGACACTGACACGAGAAGGGAGACTATCAGTGAGATCCAGCCAAGCTCTGAGCCGATCAACAACTGGTATTCTACGAAGGGACCCGAGGAATTCTTGGTCGAGAAGATGGGTTGCATTCCGCGCAAGGTTAAAAAGGAAGACTTGTTCACTTTCACTTTCGAGTCCGAGAGTGCTTCCGATACCCTCACCCAAGAGGATATGGAGGCCATAGCCGAGCGTGTGTTCCCTTTCTTTGTTAATGAAAAATTCGATCTTTCTGAGTACCCCGAGATTGCAAACATCATGAATAATGAATTAACTAATAACGAATCTAATGAACCAGTTAATAACGATCAAATAATGATGAAATAGACCACGAAAACACAACATACTTAAATGAACTTGCTCAACAGGTCCGTAGTCGTGGTGAAAATGGTCCAGGGGCTGACGAAGAATTGTATGTTGTTAATCTGGGTACCGACGAAGAGCCGAAAGAAACCAAGATCGGAAGCTTCTTCAAGGGGGACGAGAAAGACAGATTGACTGCACTGCTCATAGAGTTCATGGATGTATTTGCATGGTCATACAAAGACATGCCGGGTTTGGACAGAAAGGTCGCTGAACACAGAATTCCGATCAGAGACGACGCCAAGCCAGTCAAGCAGAAGTTCAGAAAGATCAAGCCAGAATGGTCTCTACATGTCAAAGAAGAGATAGAAAAGCTTCTCAGCGTGGGCTTCATCAAAGTTATTGAATACCCGACATGGCTAGCTAATGTGGTCACAGTCCGAAAAGCCAACGGCAAGGTCCGTATTTGTGTGGATTTCTGGGATTTAAACAAAGCTTCTCCCAAGGATGACTTTCCACTATCCAACATCGACATGCTAGTAGACTCCACAGCTGCCTATGAGGTTCGCTCATTTGTGGATGGTTTTGCTGGGTACAATCAGATTCTCATGGCTGAGGAGGATTAACACAAAACTGCTTTCACAACACTGTGGGGCACCTTTTTCTACACGGTCATGCCGTTTGGGTTAAGGAACGCTGGGGCTACTTATCAAAGGGCTGTGACAGACCTGTTCCATGACATGATCCACAAAGAGATTGAGGTTTATATGGACGACATGATCATCCACTCAAAAGGGACCGACGATCAACATTTGATCGATCTCCGTAAATTCTTTAAAAGGCTTCGTCAATACGGGATGAGGCTCAATCCTGCAAAGTGCACTTTTAGGGTTATCCGAGGCAAAGTTCTTGGCTACATAGTTACCGAGAGGGGAATTGAAGCAGATCCCTCAAAAATCAAGGCGATCATTGATATGCCTCCTCCCAAGACACAGAAAGAAATCAAAGGTTTCATGGGCAGGCTCCAGTACATCAATCGGTTCGTGCACCAGCTCACTTCCATGTGTGAGCCAATCTTCAAGCTACTAAAAAAGAATGTGGCTCTAGAATGGACCGACGCTTGCCAAAAAGCTTTCGACCAAGTGAAGCATTACTTGACATGCCCTCCAGTCTTGGTTCCACCTCACAAGGAGAAGCCTCTCTTGCTCTACCTCACAGTGAACGATGAAGCCCTTGGGGCTATGCTATCACAAGAGCAACGAGACTCCACAAAGGAGAATGTCATTTACTTTGTCAGTCGCCGATTTCAAGGAGGTGAAAAGAACTACTCTGTCTTAGAGAAGTCATGTGCAGCACTGGTTTGGGTTACTCAAAAGCTCAAACATTACATGTAAGCCTTTCCGACCAAGCTAGTAGCAAAAGTGGACCCGCTCAGCTACATTTTCGAGAAGCCTTTCATGTCGACAAGCATAGCCAAATGGTACTTCATGCTCGCCGGCTATGACATCACTAACGTCACACTCAAATCCATCAGGGGGAAAATGTTCAGTGATCGGCTTGCTGAATTTTTGTGTGACGAAGTGAAGGGGGAGGACTTACAGTTTCCCGACAAGCACTTGGTTTGCACTACAACCGAGGAAAATAAGTGGCAACTTTTTTTCGATGGCGCCGCCAACAAACATGGTTTTGGGATAGGAATGTTGCTTGTCGATCCAAAGGACATCTACACTCCAATTGCCATTTGTCTTGAATTCGAAGCTACTAACAACATTGCCGAGTATGAGGCATGCATAGCGGGGCTGGAAGCAGCTCTAGAAAGAAATGTCACAGAACTAGAAGTATTCGGCGACTCCCTACTCCTTATCAATCAAATGTCGGGTAAATGGCGAATCCAAGACCTGACCCTTCAACAGTATGGTCAACACCTCAAGGAATTAGTCGAACAGTTCCAAGACATCACGTTCACTTATTTGCCAAGAGACAAGAACTGCTTTGCCGATGTTTTGGATACTATAGCCTCACTGGTTGAGATGCCCAATGGAAAAATGGTGAAACCCTTCAAAATTTCAAGCAGGACCAGTCCGGCATACTGTATGAACGTTGAGATCAATGAAGTCCAAGATAACCCCCCGTGGTACACTGACATCATGAACTTCCTCAACAACGGCACCTTCCCCGACAATAGCAACGGGGAAATCTCAAGTGGCACTACAAAAACTAGCCGCCAGATATGTGTTGATTGGAAACCGAGTCTACAAGAGACATCATCAAGGGATCAATCTTTTATGTGCAAACGAGTCCGAATCTTAAGAAATCATGCATGAAGTCCATGAGGTAGAGTGTGGACCCCACATGAATGGGATTATGTTAGCCAAGAAGATACTCCGTATTGGCTACTATTGGACTACAATGGAAAAAGACTGCATCGAGAAAGTCAAGAAATGTGCCAAGTGCCAGTTCCATGCTAATCTACAACATGCTCCGCCTTCACAACTGTACAACATGACCACACCTTGGCCATTCTCTTGTTAGGGCATAGATATCGTTGGCAAAGTCCATCCTATAGGGAGCAACGGATAGTCATTCATCCTGGTGGACATAGACTATTTCACAAAATGGGTCGAAGCACAAGCTTACCGAGTTCTCAACGCCAAGAAAGTGGCCGAATTCGTGAAGAACAAAATTATGTGCCGATATGGTGTCCCCCATGAGATCATCTCCGATAATGGCTCTCACTTCGAGAAAGAAATGGATGCACTTTTGGTTAACCACAAAATTACCAAGCACAAGTCATCCCCGTACTGCCCCCAAGCCAATGGAGCGGTCGAAGCAGCAAATAAGACCATCGAAGTCATCATACGAAAAATGGCTTCAACGGGAAGGGATTGGCCCAAGAAATTACCGCTAGCATTGTGGGGCTACCGCACATCAATACTCATTGGTTTATGGCTCTGAAGCCGTAATCCCAGTCGAACTCGAGGTTCCTTCTCTATGGGTCTTACTTGAGAACCAAGTCAACGAGGTTGATTAGATGCAAAGTCGATACGAGCAACTAGCCCTACTCGACAAAAAGAGATTAAGAGCGTTCGAACGCACAAGGGCTTACCAACAAAGAATGGCAAGAGCTTTCAACAAAAAGGTGAAACCTCGAAATATCAAGTGGGAGATCTAGTCCTAAGACAACATCCCCCCAATGCCATGAATCCCCTTGGGAAATGGGGACCTCGATGGATCGGTCCTTACGTGGTCAAGAAGATACTAAGCGGCGGTGCAGTCTGACTCGTAGACTTGGATGGCGATCAATTGCCAATGGAGGTCAACCTCGACAAGCTCAAGAAGTTCTACGCTTAACAAATGAAGACCATAAAAAAAAACGCTCGCTAGGTTGAAAACCCGCAAGGGCGGCCTAGGCAAAAATTAGAGCATGTGTAAAAAAGAAGCCCGCTAGATTGAAAACCCGAAAGGGCGGTCTAGGCAAAAAACAGGGTGCACACAAAAAAAATAAAATGGTCTTCATTTGTTTGAACTACGGAGACCTGAGCCTCTCTACTAGAGGAACGTAGGCAACCTTCAGGAAAAATCTAATTTTCTCTTAGCCTTTGAAGGGCCACCCGAACGGCTCTGAATCCTATTTTTCTTGGGAGGCTTAGGAACGCTGAGGCGGACCGAAACTTTCTGCGCAGCGACGCGCCTCCGAGCATAAAAGCTATCCAAAGGGGTACCGAAAGGGTCAGCCAAAATATTGTGCGAATCAGCAGCAACTTCCTTATACCGCAAAGCACTGCTAGGCTCAAAGTCTTTTCCTAACAACTCAGCGCGAAGCACGTCAACCCAAGTAATGCCGCGGTAAAGAGTGCCAAACAGATAGTCTAAATAACTCTCGGGAAGAAAGATACTACCCCGGTAAATAGAGGCAGAAGCCCACCAAGCTGACTGAATCTCCGCTGAAAAGTCCGGACCCATATACGAGACTGGACGAAACACCCCACTCCTAGGGAAAGGGATAATCTGTTGGCGACCGAACTGCCTCAAAACCCGCTCTGGATAGTAAAATGAAGAGTCTCTCAAGCCGGGTAAAATCACATGATCAAAACCCAAGGTCCATTCCACAAAAGGATGAAGACCCCAAGAGAGAGGGCACCACTCAATATCGGCCGATGCCCCGAGAAGCAAAGAATTTTTTCCAACTATCCTCTGTTAAGTCTCGGACCAGCAATTTTCTCCTATGAACAGCAAAAGGAGACAGATCGCCATCCAGAGAATAAATCCTGAAATTCTCTCGAAGCCATATGGTCAATAGCAAGGGGCTTCCCCGACGCATCTCACCTGTCCGATGCAGCTCAACAAGGCCATGCAGAGTTTCCCCCACTATAAGAGGAATTACGCTAAACTGTTGCTCATTTGCCTGCAAGATTATCTCAGCCAACTGTGCATCTGTTGTCCCAAAAGGTGCAACGAACAAAACCTTGCTGAAAAGGCAAGCTGCCATGGCATTCCTCTTGAAGGACTGAACCGTCGGGTCCTCTGAATGCAAGCTGAAGAACATTGGCAACTTAGTTATATCTACCACGGTGCCATGCAACATCTTCCTTACATCTCCGATGGGAAGGTTCAACAAGTCAGACCAAGAATCGATCACTCCACGATGATATTTGGGGACGGAAATTTGACCCTCCAGTGGCATACCAAGAATGGCACCGAAGTCATCAATAGTCGGCACCATTTCATTCGCCGAAAAGTTGAAAGTGTGGTTATCGCAATCCCAAAAGGCTGCAGCGGCCTTCAACAAATCCCAATCCGGCTTCAAAGTCCGAAGTGTAAAAAGAATTCGGAAACCAAAATCTTTGATGAAAGCTTTCTTGGGATGGGTTTTGAAAAAGTACACGAAGGTCGACAAATCCTTCTCATACTCACCAACAACCTTGGCATCAAGGACAAAAGAATTGGAAGCCATGGAGAATGTTGATTACAAGCAAAATTGAGCAAAGAAAGAATATTCAAGAATGGCAGAAAATAGCTGTTGGGAGAATAGCCTCGAACAGAGGCTGATATTATAGCTGTTGGGGATCTTTGGCTAGCAAATGTCAAGCCCCAAAATTCGCTCCCCAGAAGCGCGCGCCTCCCGTCACCCACATGACCGGCACGCGCATCCCATGGTCACTAGCAGAGGCGCCTGCCTCTCGTTCCAAAAACACCTCAACTGGCCCTTGTCAGAAGAAGAAATCATGCAGAAACAAAGTCCAAGTGCTCCCGAAATCAGCAGGAATCAACATTCTCCACCGTTGGTGACACAGTTGGACACACATTAATTTGGTCCGCCCCTAAGGCACGTCTAAATTAAAATTAGATAGAGACTTCTACTAAAAGTAGGTTGTGTCTTTCCTTTTTTTTTTTTTTAATCGAGGTCAATCTCGACATTTTCCTCGCTAAAGGGAAAACATACGTTTCGGCCCGCAGTCAACTGTGCCCGCACCCCGGGAAAAGTCAACATCAAATGCAGCCACCAACAGCAATTCGGTCCGCAGTGAGCCACTAAATTCACCACTTCTTGAAGCAAAGCAACGGATTCACTAACGGATTCGTCAACAAGGGTTTACCAACGAACTCATTCAAGGGTTTACTAACGGACTCATTCAATGGATTCACCAATGGATTCACTAACGGATTCGTCAACAGAAAGTTCACTAACGGACTCATTCAATGGATTCACCAACGGATTCATCAAACGGATTCACTAACGGATTCGCCTACAAGGGTTCACTAACGGACTCATTCAATGGATTCACCAACGGATTCATCAAACGGATTCACTAACGGATTCGCCTACAAGGGTTCACTAACGGACTCATTCAAGGGATTCACTAACGGATTCATCAAATGGATCCACAAACGGATTCGTCAACAAGAGTTCACCAACGGACTCATCCAAGAGATTCACTAACGGATTCATCAAACGGATTCACCAACGGATTCGTCAACAAGGGTTCACCAACGGACTCATTCAAGGGATTCACTAACGGATTCATCGAGCGGATTTACTAACGGATTCGACACATCTCCTCTATCATCAAAAGCCGCTCACACAGGGAGCGCATGTCACGCCCCGAAAATTCTAAAAATCCATAAATATAGAATTTACATAATTAACATCTCCAAAAAAAATGCTAAATACCAAACCGGGCGCGTGAATTCTACTATAAACCAATACCAACAAACAATACCTCAACGAGATTATAACTCGGAGACTAGAAACAAACGCGGAAGCAAAGAGGCTCTGAAGAGTAACTATCCTAAAGGCGATCAACCTGCTCAGAAGACTCCCGATACAACGGACCTCAATGATACCACATGCTTTCCTAGGGGGGTTAAGGAAAAACAATTTGAAACAAGAAACGGGGTGAGATAAAATCTCAGTAAGTTACTAAATGCATCTACATGGCATAATATCATGCAAATCAATTATATAACTGAGCAAGTAAATCATATAACAACAAATGAGAAAGCTCCCTATCGCCAACCGTCCCATACCAGTTGGAAATAACGACTAACTCATCATGCAGCACATAAGACTGAAATAAACACGTTACAAAGGATACTGAGCCAAGGTTTAAACCAAAGTATATAACAATTGCTGCGCAGCTTGAACCAATTCCAATCAACCAATCTTCGTGTATGCATAAACAGCTGAAGACATCCAATCAACGTAGCAGCATAAGAGCTGAAGGAAACCAATCAACCCATCTTCATAGTAGCATAATAGCTGAAGAGAAAACCCCGGTACCGGAACCAATAACAAAGTAATGTGCCACAAAGGGCGGGAGCCATGCCACAAAGTCATGCTCCAAACGTCTCAACCAAGGCCAATCTGGAAGAGGAAAATAAGGGCAAAACAATGGTCAACACCATAATGGACTTGGCCGGTGCCATCACAATATCTCACATCGCCCGACACAACCACAAATACCAGCTGGACTTTCCAATAACTGCTAAGTAATAAAATACTAGCACAATAAACAACCACCGATTCTAAAGTAGGGAACCACACCAATTAATCACCATAAAGATGCAAACGATTACTCATGAAGAGTTCAACAACAACGAACACAAGAAGTTTCTCATAAAAGAGCCCAACAATGATAAATGAGATTGCTCATAGGGAGCCCAACAACAATGACCATTAAAACATAATAATTCCATGATAAGGAACCATACCGAACACATTCTAAAGATGGTACTCATAAGTTACTCATAAAGAGCACCACCCAAACGGTCGCTCACAAATAGTACCATGACTATTACCAAAATGACCCTAAACATTTACTCATAAAGATATACTAGGACTATGAACTCAACCATCTCATCACACCTGGAATTCCAAATAAGAAATCCGAATGAATACATCTTAAGGTTAATCAAACCGTAGGTACCCAATTGCTAATTCACGCTTTACCTCCGTTCATAACGAACCAATTCTAAACACCCCAAACGAATCCAAAAGGTTACACTTATTAGAACATGATCACGACAGGACTAAACCCTACACCTTGGTGTTCAATAACAACCCTCTAGGTATTATAGGACATCGCCTAAAACCTAGACCAAGTCTTACTCGAAAATCAATTCGATTGGAACGATCACGAACACATCATAAGGTGCCCAAACATTCCCAAACAATACTTGATCAAATTACATGACACCATTGTTCACAAAGGAACCAATTTCAACTACTAAAGTGTTCCACGGAGCCCAACTAAGTCATCTAGAATAGTACTACGGAACCTAGACCGAGACTACACACTGATCTTAAACCTCAACAAAAAGACAACCATTCTTATCTAGAACCATCCGGCCAATAGAATCATTTCATATAACTCGAAAATATCTTTCCAACGATAGTTTATACGTTCAAAACGGAGTCCGGACGAAGAAGTTATGGCCTCCGGAAGATTGAACGTAAAACGGGCAATTTTTATAAAGTGTTCGGCCGGACATTATGAAAAATCCCTGTTTTAGCTCGGAATTTCACTCCTTTCATTCTAAATCTTAGGAGTACCTATATATACTTCTATCCTAACATTTAAAGACAAGAAAACTCAATTCATGTGCCTCTAAAACTCAAACTAAAAATACAACCTAGTCTTAAACAAACACAAATGTGATTTCCAGAAAAAGGGGGCGGGCGGGCGCTTGCCAAGGGGCGGGCGGGCGCTCATTTAGGCAGAAACTAAGGGTCAGGAAAAGGGTAAGTGGGCGGGCGCCTGGCTCGGACCGGGCGGGCGCCTGGTCTGCTTTCAGGCCGGGAAACCAGAGCTGGGTTTCACCATTTTCGAACCAAAATCTAATTTCTCACAAATCAACATTCCCTACTTGATCCCCAAAGTACCCAAACAACATCTAACTAAAAGGGGACCTAAATAACACCATTTATCAACCAAACCCAAGATTAAATCCAAACATTCATAACAATCACCATTTTTAACCAAAAACCCAAATAAATTCCAAATAATTTCTAACTCAACCAAGAAGCCATGGATATCAACAAGAACATCAATAGAGTTAAAGATGGGCATTTTTAACATAAATGGGGGAAAAGTAACTTACCTGGATTTTATGAAAGTGGACGGAATCCGAATTTTCTTTGTTCTCTACGATCCTATCGACGATCTTCACAATGGCTATGGAGAGAGAGAGAATTGTCTGGGAAAGAAAAATGGTGAGGTGAAAGCGAGGAAGGTGAGGGGAAAAGAGGGAGTAAGTAGGAGGATTTAAGGAATTTACACATAGACCCCCTCCCCTACACACTAACACAATAATCTTACACTCCCCACTAACAACTAAGACCCAACACTCCACACTAGCACAAATAACCAATTAAGTGCTAGGCATAAAATATTATGAAACACAAAATGCACACATAATTATTTAAATAAATAAATAATTTAAATAAATAAATAATAAATAAATAAATAATTAAATATTTATTACTACGAAAATAGAGGCGGGTTTTCGGGTCGTTACAGCGCACCCATATCTCTCGTAATTTCAAATTCCTGCTTTCATCGAGTCTTTACTTTTTCTTGGTAACGTCCTCGGCGGATGTCTTTTCTTTCGTCGGCGCATTTTGCTTCACAATCCACGCCGCTGAGGGGCTCTGTAGACACCCCGCCTTGGACCGCACGGTTGATTTTGTGTTTCTCCCTCTTTTAAGTGTTTTTTGTCAGTTTCTGTTACTTCTGTTAAGTTCTTGACTGACCCCGTTAAGTCCAGGGACTAAACTGAACAGTAGGGCTGACTTTCCAGTCTATTATGTCAAAAAAGAAATCTCTGAGCGCGCGCCTCCGACCATAGGAGCCAGAAGCGTGCGCCTTCCAGTCCATTTTGTTCAATACTTTCTTGATTCCGAATATGTTGATAATCCAAATGACATTGATCCAATCAATTCATTTGAGTCCGAACGAATATTTTCATCAACATCATTCCTACGAGAGGCCTAAGCTTGACATCTCTCCGAAGAGGGACAAATCCATATAAGCTTATTATTCTTCCCTACATGAATCCGATTATGCCAAACATGCCCTTTATAACTACCCGGTTAAAGGTAGCGTTTGAATATGTCAAACATAATGTTCATCAAGTAGAAGACTATAATAACTTCATGTCTAAGGATTCAAATGACATAACTAATATGAGATATATATATATATATGACATTGACCATGATATAGATCTCATAAAGCGGGTCATGTCCAGTACCAAACAAGTACCTATAAATCTAACATGATTATCCCATGATCATTTAGCCTTTATACTAGTATAAACAAGTACTAGGGACGGAGATTATTATAAGTAAACATGAACAGCAATAATAATCAAAACATCTCTTTATTAATATGAATAAATGATAACAATTACAACGTTTATTAAACGTGCCTAGGGCACCAACACCAACAATCTCCCACTTGCCCTAGGCTCAATCTCCCATGTATCTAATACCCATGGACCTAACATGACCATCATGTTTAGCTTGTGGAAGTCCCTTTATTAGCGGGTCCGCAACATTGTCATCAGTTGGTACTCTGCATATGTTTACGTCTCCCCTATCAATGATTTCTCGAATGATATGAAAACGCCTATATATGTGTTTGGATTTCTGATGTGCCCTTGGTTCCTTTGCTTGAGCAATAGCACCATTATTATCACAATAAAGGTCTATTGGATTAGCAATACTAGGAACCACTTCAAGTTCACTAATAAACTTCTTAATTCAAATAGCTTCCTTTGCAGCATCTGATGCAGCAATATACTCAGCTTCAGTTGTAGAATCAGCGGTTGTACTCTGCTTGGAACTCTTCCATCTTACAGATCCACCATTTAACATAAACATAAAACCCGATTGCGATCGACTATCATCTCTTTCAGTTTGGAAGCTTGCATACGTGTAACCATTTACAACGAGATCATCTTCCATTCCTGCATAAATAAAAAACGAATCTTTAGTCCTTCGCAAGTACTTAAGAATCGCTTTTATAGCCATCCAGTGATTTTCACCAGGGTCGGATTGATATCTACATGTCATGCTCAAAGCATAAGATACATCCTGTCTAGTACATATCATGGCATACATGATGGACCTAATTGCCGAAGCATATGGAACATCATTCATTTTCTCACCCTCATCTTTTGTCTTAGGACATTGAGTCTTGCTTAGAGAAACTCCATGTAGCACTAGCAAGGTGCCTCTCATAGAATTTACCATGCGGAATCTTCTAATGACCTTGTCAATGTATGTACTTTGGCTTAAACCAATTAGCTTCTTTGATCTATCTCTGTAGATTTTAATGCAAAGGATATACTCGGCTTCACCCATATCTTTCATTGCGAAACACTTTCCTAACCAAGTCTTTACAGACTGAAGTGTAGGAATGTCGTTTCCATTGAGCAATATGTCATCCACATATAAAACAAGGAATAGAACTATGCTCCCACTAATCTTCTTGTATACACAAGGTTCATCTTCGTTCTTGATGAAGCCAAACTCTTTGACCGATTCATCAAAACGGAGATTCCAACTCCTAGAAGCTTGCTTCAATCCATAGATGGATTTCTGCAATTTGCATACTTTAGAACTTTGTTCAAAACCCTCGGGTTGTGTCATATAGACATCCTCTTTCAAATTCCCATTAAGGAAAACGGTTTTGACATCCATTTGCCATATTTCAAAGTCATTATATGCGGCAATGGCAAGCAAAATTCTTATAGACTTGATCATTGCTACGGGTGAAAAGGTATCATAGTCAATACCATGAACTTGTCTATAACCTTTTGCTACAAGTCTAGCTTTGAAAGTATGCACCTTCCCATCCATGTCAGTCTTCTTCTTGAAGACCCATTTGCATCCTATGGTTTTTACACCTTCGGGTTCATCAATCAAGTACCAAACTTGATTATCTTGCATGGATTGCAATTCGGATTGCATGGCTCCAAGCCACTTATCCGAATCAGGAGAAGACATCGCCTCTTGGTAGGTGGTCGGTTCATCATTATCAATGATTTCCACCTCATTACTATCCGTTACGAGAAACCTATATCTCTCGAGCTCGGATCGTGCCCTACCAGATCTGCGAGTTACTTGTGTATTCTGAACAGGTTCCATAATTCCTTATGGTTCTTGTTCTTGTTCCACTATCAGTTCAATGTCATTTTCTGGGTCTCGAATTTCTTCAAGACTTATTTTACTCCCACTGATTTCTTTGGAGAGAAGCTGTTTCTCTAGAAAGACACCAGTATGGGAAACAAACACCTTGTTGTCCTCTTGGTTGTAAAAGTAATATCCTCTAGTTTCCTTAGGATATCCCACGAAAATACATTTATCAGATTTGTGTGCTAGCTTGTCGGAGACAAGTCTTTTGACAAAAGCTTCGCAACCCCAAATCCTCATGAAAGATAAACTAGGTTTCTTTCCGCTCCACATCTCATATGGAGTCTTTTGAACCGATTTAGTTGGAACTTGATTTAGTGTGAGAGCAGCGGCTTCTAGAGCATAACTCCAAAAGGATAAAGGAAGGAAGATCAACTCGACTCATCATTGATCGAACCATGTCCAACAAAGTTCGATTCCTCCTCTCAGACACACCATTCCATTGTGGTGTTCTGGGTGGAGTCAATTGTGAAATTATTCCACAATTCTTTAGATGATCATCGAATTCATGACTCAAGTATTCTCCACCTCGATCCGATCGAAGTTCCTTAATACTTTTGCCAAGTTGTTTTTCTACTTCATTTTGAAATATTCTAAATATTTCAAATGCTTCACTTTTATGTTTCATTAGGTAAACATACCCAAATCTACTATAATCGTCAGTGAAGGTTATGAAGTATTGAAATCCTCCCCTAGCATTGCTACTTAATGGTCCGCATACATCGGAATGTATCAACCCCAATAAGTCGCTTGCCCTTTCACCTAACTTGGTAAAAGGTGTCTTAGTCATTTTTTCAAGAAGACACGACTCGCAAGTATCATATGACTCAAGGTCACATGAACCCAAAAGTCCGTCCCCATGGAGTTTTGAGATACGCTTCTTATTAATATGACCAAGACGGCAATGCCACAAATAAGTATGATTTACGTCATTAGGTTTAGATTTCTTATTTACATGATAGATATTGTCATTATTTTCATTCTTGACATCCAAGACATAAATGCCATTAAATGAATTTGCAATACCATAAAGCACATCATTTAAATAAATAGAAAATCTCTTATTCTCAATAAGAAACTTAAAACCTTCATTATCCAAACAAGAAATTGAAATAATATTTCTACTTAAATCCGGTACATAATAGCAATTGTTCAAACCAAGTATTAAACCGGAAGGTAAAGTGACTTCATAAGTCCATACGGCTAATGCAGCAACTCTTGCTCCATTCCCCACACGTAGGTCTACTTCACCCTCTTTAAGAAGTCTCATATTCTTTAGTCCTTGCACATTTAAACAAATGTGAGAACCACATCCGGTATCCAATACCCAAGAATCAGTGGTAGAAAGGAGATATCTATCATATAGATACCTGAAGTCGACGCAGTCCTACTGCTCTTCTTTTTCTTTTTCTCTTCCTTAAAAGCCTTGCAATTACGTTTCAAATGACCAATTTCTTGGCAATGGAAATAGATTGCATCCTTTTGTGAATCAGGTTTTGCCTCTGGAGCCTTGGCAACCTTTGCCTTGCTTATCTTGGGTTTGATAACTTTCTTACCCTTTTCTTTGGCACTAGCCTTCTTCCCATCTTGAACCATGAGCACATAAGAACCTTTCTCCACAATCTTCATCTCCGCAGTTTTAAGCATACCATGCAACTTGGAGAGATTCTTATCCATTCCATGCATGTTATAATTCATCACAAACTGATTATAATATTTAGGCAATGAATTAAGAATGAGATCCGTGGCTAGCTCCAATGGGATTGGATAGCCAAGTTTCTCAAGATGCTCTACATAGCCTTTCATTTTAAGCATGTGAGGACTCACTTGTTGCCTTTCACTCATTTTGCAAGAAGTGAATGCAACAATGGTCTTTTACATCTCTTGCTTAGCTTGCTCTTGAAACATGACTCTTAACTCCACGCCTATCTCATAGGCTTCAAAATGTTCCAAACTTTGTTGGAGTTTTGAGCACATAGTAGCAAGTATGAGACAACTTACATCTCTAGAATCATTACGATGTTTCTTGTAATTGTCTCTTTCTGCCCTAGGGGCATTGGCTTCTGGTTCAACAGGAAGAGGCCCATCGAGAATGTACAACTTATCTTCTTGCCTAATAACTATTCTTAGGCTACGGATCCAATCCATAAAGTCCGTACCATTCTCTTGGAGCTTATCCTTATGAAGGATTGATCGCAACAAAATTGATTGAGTGTTGGTAGTCATTATCTACAATTATGCAAAATTTCCAAAATTTAATAAGTATCAATTTCATTAAAGAAATAAACAATGTATTTTTCAAAAAAAATAAAAAATACTCCCACTAAATTATACAACCTTCTTATACATCCAATGTATAATATAATTTAAATGGGCTAAGATCCAACTTTAATTTAATTTTAAGTCCGCTAAGGCGGATTATACAAAATCAAATTAATTAGGTAGACAATCATGTCAATCTTTTTTTTTTTTTTTCAGTTTAAGAGGATCGATAGTGGTTCCCCACTTACCCCCTTATAATAATGATGTCAATCATATCCCATATGACTCTTAGATCCTTTTCTGAGATTCTTTAAGAAATCCAATTTCAAAAAAACATGTTTAATCTCATCTTTGCCTAGGCCAAAAACTGTTTTGACGCCTAATTAAGTCCAACCATTTTAAACGTATAGCTAATGTGTCTCGCTAGGGCGTTCCCATATTAGCTATCTTGCTCATACATAAATAAAGTTAATGCACCTTGCTAGGGCGAATCTACACTAAAATTACCCATATACTAACAAGTGTTTTAATCATGGCATGGCAAAAGGGACTTAAAACTATCTTGAAGGTTTATCACATATAGCATATAACACATTTATGAGCACATAATATAAACATATTACACATCAAGTTTAGCCACTAAATTAATCATCATTAATATAAGCATAATATTTATGTGTCATTAGTTTCTCTATAATTATGAGGATGAGAATCTTTGAACTTTGGTTATCATCTCCAAATCAAGACAACAAGAAGTACGGCCGAACTAAGCCGTAAGGCAACCACAATTCCGCACTAATTCAAGAAACCAAGAAAGTAGTCCATGTGGCCGAAACTAAGCAATATATGGTCTCGATGAACGTAGGCCAATTGCATCCACAATTCCACATGCATCTCCAATCTTTGAATCAAGAACTTTGTTTCTCAATTTTAGCAATTATGAACTCTTCATAATTCTAACTTCGTTTTATCTTTGAAACATTGAATGCGATCAAGTTTGGGAAACACAATCTCGATGAACGTAGATTAGCCATCCAAACTCTGATCCAATCTCAGAATCACAAGATCAAAACAAATAGGAAAATTAAACCCTGAGATCCACACCCAAACCAACTGCCCAATCCCCGCTCCAGACCAGAAGGTCCAGCCGGGTACTATCACTGGTCCGGTCGGACCTACCTTGAAAAACCCTGATTTTTCCAAGTTCGAAACCCAAAACCAAACGCCGTCCGGCCGGGTGTCTGCTCTGGTCCGGTTGGACCTACGCTGAAAATCCCAGAATTTTTAAAGTTCGAAAATTTGTCTCAAAATTGTTTTCCCCGATTATCAAAACTTTGATCCAATCAGAAATTGATAACCCAAACAATTTTATATCCAACATAATTTTTATTGCGATTGAATAGTGCGATTAAAGTTTATTAAAACAGTAAACCACATAAACACATATAACACATGTTAGTACCTCACTATGTTTAACTCACAATTAATCATAGTAAAAATGTTTTGATAAATAAATAATCAATCCATTGATTATATGTATACAAAAGACCAGAGCACAGGCAGCCCATCACAAAAGCTCAAACAGCTAAGCCATCCTGTTAGCTGTTCAAAGTCAACAGTCAAAGCACTTCATGATCTACCTACCATTTACGCATTCAACAAACTGAAGATCTACGTATTTCAAACTCCCTCAACCTCAAATGAATTATCAAGACGCTAAATTCATTCAAGCTTCAACAGCTAAGACACTACAAACCCAACAGCTAAGCTCCTCTGTCTCAACTGCTGAGACTGTCCTTCTTCAACAGCTTTCTCCACGTCATCAGACTTTTGAAGAATGATTATTCTAAATATTAACAAACTTTAGAATAACTCTATTGAAGCTTGATCAAGTGTGAATACACCTTCCCCTTAACTTGACAACCTGCATTCAAGAGGAACAACATATTAGTCAACCCGGTCAAAGACAAGCCATTACTCCTCTGTACATTTGGTCCCCCAACGGCTACCCTTGTACCCTTGTCCCCCAACGGCTATATGGCCTCCCCTATATAAAGGTGTATACTGGCATGTTGTCAAGTGACCATTTTTAACTTTTCAACCCATTTTTACATCCTCACTCCCTTTTGAGCCTTCCTGCTTTCTCAATCTGCAGATCTGAATATTTGCATAAACCCCTGCAAATATTGTGCCCCTTGTGCACCCAGTTACAACCCACATCAAGCCTAAGCTATCAGCCAAGCTTAACCTTTTTATTTTAATCTCTTGTAATTTTTCTTTTCTTTTTATAGCCTTAGTCAAAAGGCTTCCTTAACTGTAGTGACAGTTAAGAAAAGGGGGTTCGAGGAACTTTCCTTTATCATTCATTGTAAGCTTATTAAGTAAGTGGATATTATAGTGGATTGATCTCACTGTTGACTACAGTGGGGGTGGATGTAAGAGAAGTGTTTGCCTCTGAACCACTTTAAAAATTCATTGTGTATTTTCTGTCCTTATCTCTACACTTACACACACTACACCTTGTCTATTTCATTTATTCTTTCATTTATTTTCCGCTGCATAATTACTCTATCTCTCAACTGCTAACCACCCAAACTGTTAGCTGGTCATCTTTAACATTTCTATTCTTTTAGTATAACAGGACCTTTCAATTGGCACCAGAGCTTGGATTCACCATAAAGAGTCTAACAACTTGTGAAAGATCCTCTCAACCCATCATGCCTCAACCCAGAAGAAAAAATGAGAAAGACATTCCACACATTGATGACTGTGGATTTTTTTTTTTTTGGGCGAAAGGAGACGGTACTCCCTAGATTTTATATATAAATAAAAAGGAACATAAAACAAAGGTGGGGGACATGACGGCCTTAACCACCGAATATAAAAGACTAGGGGGAGGACTTATACAAGCCATAAGATCCTTTACAAAAGGGAGGGGGTTCCTATCCAAAAATAAAGATAACAATACAAAAAAATCAGAAGAAAAGACACTAAAGTCTAATGTTAGGATACGAAATTCTATCAAAATAAAGCAAGCTCTTGCAAAGTCTCGGACAAGATTCCAAAGATGGAAAATCAAGATCATTTTGAGCATCAGCAGCATGATTAGCAAGAAAATCCGCCACCTTGTTACCTTCCCTATAAATGTGTGAAACTCTAACATCAAGATTTCCCATGATTCTAAAGATAGCTTGGATAAAGTACCAAATATCCCAAGGAACTAGAGATTTCCGAAGAAGAATATTCGCTAAAACCTCAGAATCAACTTCAAGCCATATTGAATTAAAACCCATAGCCCGAGCTTGCAGTAAACCATCAAGAGCAGCCCGCACTTCCGCCACCATATTGGTTCCATGACCATAAAACCGAGAATACGCATAAATAAAAGCCCCATCGTGGTTGCGAAGGACACCACCACCCGAAGCCAAACCTGGGTTACCTCGAGAAGCTCCATCCGAGTTGATCTTAATTTGATCCAAAACCGGGGGAGTCAAAGAAATGAGCTTCACCCGAGGGAGGGTAGGAGTAGACAATTTCCAATCAAAAAGCCTGATAATAAATTCATCCTTTGGAGTAGCCCCATCTGAGAGATTATGTGCATGAATAATGTCAATAACATGGCGTCTAACATTATTGATGACCATAGAATGACTTGGTGTAACCCCATCAAATCTGCATTTATTTCGATGTTTCCATAATTCCCAACAAATTATGCCAGGTAAAACATTACCCAACCAAGATTCACATCGACTTAATGATTTATCTTTACAAGAATGCCAACCAATCAGCCATTGAGCAAGAGAGTTACCCCTAATAGAGAACCCAATCAAAGATCCAAAAAACAGCCATACATTCCGTGCTATATCCCCATTAATAAATAAATGGGAGATAGTTTCGAGAGAAGACACCATGCAGCAATGACATTTAGAGGCAAGAGGAATACCTTTTCGAGAGACATTATCATCAGTCGGGATAGCCGCTTTAAGAGATTTCCAAAGAAAGACTGAAATTTTGAGAGGAATATGTTTATGCCAACACCAAGCAAATACATTACTCCGAGTCCTTGAAACCCTGCATTCCCTCCAGGCCTAATTGATGGAAAATTTCCCGGATGAAGCAGGCGACCAAAACGGTTGATCCATCCCATCCAAAAGCCTAATATCTTTGGCTTGAATTGCTGAGAGAAAGAGCTGCCCAAAAATATCACGAACATAATCTTCACGTAAAACACCATTTTCAAATAGAGTAAAAATCTGGTCGTGCCGTGTGTCATTTAATTGAATATCTGGAGAAATCCATTTTTCTTGCACTGAAATTTCCCCATTACTAACACCCCATCGAATCCGATCTTCAACCAAATCTTTAGCTGAACCATACGCCTCCAAATATGAGAACATCCTACCCTAGCCGTAGCATCCATAGGGTGAGAATCTCTACAATATTTTGCAGCAAGAAATTGTGTCCAAAGAGAATCTGAAGTTCGAAACCTCCACCATAATTTCATAGAGAAAGCCAAAGAAATTTCCTCAAATTTTCGAAGCCCTAAGCCCCCTTCCTCCACTGGCCAAAAGAACTCATTCTTTGACTCCCAATGACACTTTTTACCTCCGTCATGGCTGCTCCAGAAAAAATTAGCAATAAGACGGTAGATAGCAGCCATTACACCCTTTGGAGGCTCTAGCAGGGAAATATAATATATAGGGATCGCTTGCAAGCATGATTTAATAAGAATCAATTTTGCTCCTGCCAATAGAAGTTTACCTTGCCAAGAATCAAGGCGAGACCGAAGTTTTTGCATCACGGGATCAAAAAGAGATTGAACCTTTCTACCTACATAAAGAGGGCAGCCAAGGTAGACTATAGGAAAGTGTTTTTTCTGAAAACCAGTAACAAGGGCAATAGAATTATCACGTTCCGCATTGTCCCGCCCAGTTAAGAAACAAGATTTGGAAACGCTAATAAGTTGGCCCGAAAATAATTGATAAGACTCCAGAAAATCCATATGGAGTTCAAGAGATTGGACACTTCCGTTGCAAAAAATAATAATATCATCAGCATAAGACAAATGCGATATAACTGGAACATTAACGTTACCCGTGTGATAAGAAATATGGGGATGGTGGAGATGTAGGTTATTAATTCCACGGCTCAAAACTTCTGCAGCAACAATAAAGAGACTTGGAGAAATAGGATCCCCTTGCCTTAGACCACGAGAAGAGGTAAAATAGCCACAGGTTGTTCCATTAATTAGAACCGAAAACCAACATGAGATTATGCATCGGAAAATCATATCTAACCATTCTTCAGAAAAACCAAACCTCCTCATTACCTTAATCAAGGCAAACCAAGAAAGCCTATCATAAGCTTTAGCCATATCTAACTTCAACGCCACATTGGATCCATAAACCTTCCTTTTAATAGAATGAAATAATTCTTGAGCAAGCAACACATTTTCATGGATTAATCTCCCTTTAACAAAACCACTTTGTTGAGGGGAGATTATACGAGGAAGAACAGTCTGAAGTCTAAGACACAAAAGTTTTGTGATAACCTTGTTAGAGAAGTTACACAAACTAATTGGCCTTAACTCAGAGAAGTAGGTTGGGGCTGCCACTTTAGGGATAGTCACAATGAGTGTACTAGTCCAACTCCGAGGAAGATGAAACCCACTAAAAAACTCCACAATCGCTTTGTAAAAATCACCAGAGATGATATCCCAGCATTTGTGATAGAATGCACCCGTAAATCCATCTGGACCTGCAGCACTAGTCCCACTCATGCTAAAAACCACTTGCCGGAGCTCTTCTACAGAAGGAATAGCTGTAAACATTTGGTTGTCCTCATTCGTGATTAACCTAGGGATCAGATCTAACAAATCATCTGAAGGGTTATCATGAACACCATTAAGTTGACTGGAGTAGAACTTAACAGCTTCCTCTTGAAGATGTTGCTGATTAACAATCTAATTTCCATCCCCATCACGAATACGATGAATATATAGTTGATTCCGTCTTTTTTTAACATAAGCATGAAAAAATCTGGTATTATGATCGCCATCCTTAACCCAGGCCAAATTTGCCTTTTGCATCCAGAATTTTTCCTCTATTTTTAATCGATATGAAAGGTTGGCTTGAGCAAGGTGAAGGGCAGCCCTATTTTCCTTGCTAGGGTCCTGTTCAAAAGCCAATTCTTTTCCACAAACTTCATCCTCAGCCTGTTTAACAAGCTGATCTACCCTACCAAAAACATTGCGGTTCCAGACTTGTAAATCTTGCTTAAGCTTAGTAAGCTTTTTAGCGAACTTAACCAAAGGTCTACCATAGACTCGAGTTGCCCAAGAGGAGAGAACCACAGAATTAAACGAATGATGCGATGTCCAAACATTGAGAAACCGGAAAACACCCCTTCTAACTTCATCCACCAGCCGTATAGACACCAAAAGAGGAGCATGATCAGAACACGTTCTACTTAAATGATCAATAGCTATTTGGGCAAAGCATTGCAGCCATTGTACATAGTACGGTCTAATCGTTGGAGGATAGTAGCCCTTGCAGTCCTCTTATTCCACCACGTTTAAATATGACCTCTAAATCCTCCATCAATCAAGTTAGAAATTTGAATCATATCAACAAACTCTGAAACTTTCGAGTCCACAACCGGTTTACCTCCTAATTTTTCAGACTGATCAACAATAGAATTAAAACCCCCCACAACCATCCAAGGTTCTGCCGTAGTGCTTAAGTCAATAAGATAATCCCACAAAGCTCGTCTTACATATTTGCTACAACTTGCATGCACAAAGGATAATAAAACAGGCGAAGGCCAAAGAACATGGGAAACCCTAATTGTAACCACTTGATCATCTTGATGGAGTAAAGTAAAATCTATTCCATGCCTCCAAACAATCCATATATTTCCCTTTTCATTAGAAAAACCCCCAATACAACGAAGATTACGCACATATGAAGGAAGAGTAGAGGAATCTACTTTTGGCTCATAAATACCACAAACTAAAACTTGATGCATTCTTAGTAACCTTTTAACCCTTCTAACCGAGGAAGAATTACCAATACCACGAATATTCCAACTTAAAACACCTACCATTATAACAGAAAGAGGAAACAAAACACCAGGAAGGCTTTTAGGCCGAGGACACGTGGCTGCCCCTTATATTAGGAGCAATGTCTTCAGGACTCACTTCTTTGGAAAGGGAGAAAAGTTCTTGAATATCAAACTCCGATGTGATCCGAGGACCACGAGGTGAGAGATGTAATTTATCAATGGTTGTGTCACTAGATTTTTGTTTAATGGCAGAATCATCAACTTCTAACTCAGAGTCAGATTCCATTTTACCATCATCCATAAGAACCTTATCATCATCACTGTTGATAAAAACAGGGATTGAGGTTTTGTTAGAACCATCCTTATTACCTTCATCAATTCCAGGATTTATCCTTTCTTCATCTAGCTCAATTGAACCATCTTCCACAATGACACTTCCACCTTGCTCCATAGTATTAATCTGCTTTAAAGAGCTTGGAGAGACAAAAGGGGTACCTCTCTTGGGAAGAAAACTGAAACCACTTGTAACCAGATTAGAAAAAGACACTTTAGAAGTGTTCGGGGAGAAGGTTTTAGAAACCTTAGAGGAGCCCGCACCATGTTGTTTCTGCCCATTGTCTATCTTTGACTTCTGAATCTCCTTATCTTTAGATTTAGGGTTGACATTTCCATTAGTACCTCTATTATGATCACTACCTTGACTAGTGTTATTCATTCCAGCTTTGGGAATCTCCTGATTTGAGTCTTGTGCAGCAGGAACATTCTCAGATTGTTGAACATCCTTATCACTACCCATGCTATCTGCCTTCGGATTTGATTTCTTTTTTTCAACATACATCTGAGCCTGTTTTTCCTTCAATCCAATATTTGTAGTAGCTTCCGTACCCACAACCGATGTCTTAGGTTTAGGATGTAGAAAAAAACACGCAGTCATATCATGACCTAATTTGGAACAATGCTTACAATATGAGGGGAGGTTATGAAACTCCAATGGCTGGTAAAAGCTGGAATAATCATCTCCACAATCAATAAAAACTCTATTAGGCAGTTTCTTTAGCAAATCGACTTGCACAAGGACTTTAGCAATGTTTGGTCTAGACAAATTAACAGTGACCTGATCGACAGCAAGAGGTTCACCAAAAATATGAGCAATGGAGAATAGACAGACCTTATTGTACATATGAATTGGTAACCCTGGCAATCCCACCCAGACAGGATAAAGCGATGACTCCTTGTCAGGTCTCCAAGAAGGGCTCCATCGAAAAACTCTCATTGGGAAACGACCCAAGTGCCATTGTTCCTTTGCCCAAAGGCGATTAAAATCTCCCTCATGCACAATCTGGATTAAAATGTGCTTTGAATCGATATGACCCAATTTAAATTCTGCCTTCAAACTAAACTTCAGGAAATATTCTCTAGTTATCTCCATTGAAGGTCGTCCATGAGAAAACATCCCAATTAATGTAAACTTAAATGGTTGTGCTAACGACTGAATCATCTCTTTGGAAAATTTTAATGCTGGCTCCCCCTTGTGCGTTGACATCGGAATAGTATTCAGAATAAGAGACGGAGAAGGATTATTACCTTTTAAGATCGACGCGAAGGATTTGGAAATAGTTGGGGATTGTGGCGCATTAGGAATGGTAGAGGATTCCAAAGATGGCACATCATTCCTAATGCAATCAGGAGACACAAAATTCCCATGCATGCTAGGAGAAACCCTAGCCACCTTTGAGTTGAGCGCAGAATCAAGATTTGGGCCCATGCCAGTTTGCGGAGGCACAAGACCTGAAGATGATGAGGCCATGATGGCCGGAAACAAGGGAAGAATCGGAAAAGTCAAGGTTGACAGCAACCCTAATTAGGGTTACGGCAGAAAACAAGAAGGTGACTAGAGGGAAGAGAAGAGAGAAAAAGTCAAACGGTCAAGCCTCATTTTTCCAATGCGTTCTGAAGTATTTGTTATGACTGTGGATCCTTTGAGATTTATTCCTCAAAAATCAAAACCTATCTAGATGCTAATAGCATATGGAACTGGTATGTCTTAGAGAATGAAGTTGAACCTCCCACTCAAGCTGAAGTCAATGGAGGGGGTAGCAAACTCAAATTTCCTGAAAATTGGACTGATGCACAAAGACAACTTATGACTGCAAACTTAAAAGTAAAAAATATTCTGCAAAAAAAATGTGAATGACCCCCTAGCTCAAGAAATAGCTAAAGTACCAAGCTAAAGCAGCATGGGAATTAATTAACACAAAGTTCACTAAACACACCAGTGTTAGAACCCAGAATCTATACAACTTATTAAGACAGTTAGACAACTTCAAATTCTATCCTGGAGAAAAAGTGAGTGCTGCAAGACCAAGATTTGAAGATCTTATTAGAGCCATTTCAGACCATGGAAAAACTTTTGAACAATCCGATCTATGCCTAAAAATCTACTCTAATCTTCCTCAAGAATATGAGAAAGTAGCCCTTCCCATTAGAGAAGGAGCTGAATGGAGTAGTATGACCATTGAACAATACTTTGGTAAACTTGAAGCATATGAACTAGAAGGAATGATCAAAATTCAACCAGCATCCACCATATCTCAAACCCTTGCCCTTGTTGCACAAGAGCAAACCCAGAAACAACTCTCTCAACAGGACATTGACTCTCTTGTTATCAATGCTCTACAAAAACTGAACATAACTCCTAAACAAGAATCAAAGCCAATCTCTCAAGAATACATCCTAAGTCTCATCTCCATGGCTTTCAGAAATGCCATGAAGCATCAAAAGAAAGCCTTTGATAGAAGATACAGTCCTTCACCATCCAACACAACTCAAGAAGTTGTTAAAAAGAACAGTGAGTGTTACAACTGTGGTAAACCAGATCACTATACTGTAGACTGTAAGGAACCTATGAAACCAAGAGAATACTCAAAAAGAATGACCTATTCTAAAGATGTCATTCATAGTTCTAGGTGCAATTGCTACAATTGTGTCAAGGCAAAAAATGACAAGAACAAAGAACAAGTCATGCTTGCTGACTTCTCTAGGTTTAGTGATGAAGAATTTGAATCTTCAGACTCAGATAGTGATGAAGAAGAAGCATTACTGTGTTTAGTTGCACAAGAATGTGATGAATCAGATAATGAAGAGGACCTAGAAGCCTTAGCTACTCCTGAAGAACTTAAAGAGGTACATAATTTTAACTCTCTTAATATTGATGGTTTTAAAAATTTAGTTTGCACCCTCTTAATTCAAAAGAAGAAACAAGACTCTAGCTTTGCTGCCCTCATCACAGAAAACCTTGAGCAATCAAAAACCATTGAAAAACTCAAAACCCTAAACACTAACCTTGAAACAATCACAAAGGATCTAGAAGAAAAATGTCAAAAACTTGAAAATGACATACTTAGCTCAACAGCTAAGACTGACTGTTCTAAATCCCAAGAGGATAATTAACATGAAATAAGTAACTTGAAGGAAGAAAACAATGCCTTAAAAAGCAAAATTGCTTCCTCGAGAAAATCACGCAATACTTTATCCATGTTTCAATTTAACCAGAGAAATCCTGGGGACAGATCTGGAATAGGAGCCAAAAATCCCACACTCAAAATCTATACTCCACCCACTGGTGATAGAGCTGTTGAAACTATGATTTTACAAAGTCTCAACACACTCCCTACCAAGAAACCATCGTACCCCATTCAAACAAAGGAAGATGTGTACAAACAAAGGAGTAAAGAGAGTAAATCAAAAGGGGATTCTGCCACAATTCCTAATACTTAAGCTTCAACAAGTACTGATGATATTAAATCTCAGAAAAGGAAGCAAGAACAGGAGCCTAGACAACCTAGAAAGCCTAGCCAAGCCAGAAATCCAAGGCAAACTGGACAGCCAAGATATGCTAGACAACAGAGGCACTCTAAGCAACCTAGACAAAACTGGTAATATTCCAATGGGACAAGCCATCAGTCACAAAACTCCTCCTCTAGATCATCTTACCACTCACAAAATCCCAGACAGCAATCTCACTTTCATAAACTAAACTACAGAAATCAAAGCCCATACAATACTGGACACCTATATAACTCCCCTCAACCCTTCACATTGACACCCTACATGATGCAAATCATGTCCTACTATAGCACCTTTAACCAATTCTTCAAAAGAAGATCAGGTGGCAAGGCTAGGGTACCAAAGAAAGTCTAATCCTTTGGACCCAAAAAGTATAAAGGGTACCATAATTTTTAATTTTGTTTTGTAGGAATCTAAAAAAGGAATCTGGTACTTAGATAGTGGATGTAGCAGACATATGAATTACAACAAGGAATGGCTTCAACAGCTAACTCCAAAGAATGGTCCTAATGTTACATTTGGTGACAATTCTCAAGCAAGAGTCAAAGGATCAGGCAATCTAGTGACCAAGGAGATCATATTTACAGATGTATCTTATGTTGAAGGCCTTAAGCACAATTTGATTAGCATAAGTCAAATTTGTGACAAAGGGTACCATGTTATCTGCACAAAGGACCAATGCCAAGTCAAAGACAAGAACAACAAAGTTATTCTAACAGGAGTTAGAAAGAAGAACCTCTACTGCCTCCACCTTGAAGTTGTTCAATCCTCTTCTGCTCACTGCCTATTATCCTACAGCGAATCAGATTTATCATGGATATGGCATAAAAAACTTGCTCACCTAAACCTCAAAACCATTTCCAAGTTATCCATCTCCAATCTTGTCAAAGGTCTTCCCAAAATTCCTTTTAAAAAGGATAAACTATGCAGAGCTTGTCAATGTGGAAAACAAAAGAAGACATCCTTTACTGCTAAAACCAGACGGGACACATCCAAACCTCTTGATCTCCTTCATATGGACCTATTTGGCCCCATTAGAACCAGATCTTTAGGTGGAAAGAGATACTCTCTTGTAGTTGTTGATGACTACACTAGATTCACTTGGATAATTCTTCTTGAATCTAAAAGTGATACTCTTCAAAACCTACTCAGCTGTTCAAGAAAGTTCAGAACTTTAAAGGCTTATCTATCATAAAGATAAGATCTGATCATGGAACTGAATTTGAGAACACTGGAGTTGAAAACTATTGTAACCAAATAGGGATTGATCACAACTTTTCAGCTCCAAGAACTCCTCAACAGAATGGAGTCGCAGAAAGAAAGAACAGGACCATTTGTGAAGCAGCAAGAGCAATGCTGTCAGAACATAATCTTCCTAAATACTTTTGGGGAGAAGCTGTTACTACTACTGTTTATGTACAGAATAAAACTCTAATCAACAAGTTTCATATGAAGACCCCATATGAGTTGTGGAATGGCAAGGTTCCAACCATATCCTACTTTCATGGATTTGGAAGTAAATGCTACATTCACAACAATGGGAAGAATAACCTAGACAAATTTGATTTCAAGAGTGATGAAGGAATCTTTCTTGGCTACTCCAACACTAGCAAAGCCTACAGAGTATACAACAAGAGAAGACTAGTTGTAGAAGAATCCATTCATGTTGACTTTGATGAAAACAATGATCAAAGCAATACTGACTTATGTGACTTTGATGAAAGCATTGGAAATTCTGACAACCTTCCAGAACCTTCACCCTCAATCAACAATCCTTCTCCATCAAATGAGAACAACATTACTCTTCCCTATGTTCTGCCCAATGATACTCCCAACAGCTTTCCTCTTACCAACAGCTTAGATGAAACAGTTAGCTGTCAAATCATACCTTCCCAAATCTCCACTCAAATCCCAATTCACAATGATGACAACCTAATCATTTCCATCCCTATTCAGAAGGAAACAATCCCTGACGGCATTCCTCACTATGATATTTTCATGAGTGCCTTCATTTCTCAAATGGAACCTAAAAGAATTCATGAAGCCCTTTAAGATGCAGACTGGATAGAAGCAATGGAAGAAGAACTTGAACAGTTTGAAAGGAATAAAGTATGGAAACTTGTTCCCAAACAAAGAAACCAAACTGTCATAGGTACCAGATGGGTTTTTAGAAACAAAATGAGTGAAGATGGCACTGTAGTAAGAAACAAATCAAAACTTGTTGCTCAAGGATACAGACAAGAAGAAGGAATAGACTATGATGAAACTTTTGCTCCTGTCGCAAGACTTAAAGCCATAAGACTATTTCTAGCCTTTGCATCTTTTAAGAAGATGAAAGTATTCCAAATGGATGTCAAGAGTGCATTCCTGAATGGAATACTAAATGAAAAGGTGTTTGTTGCTCAACCTCCTGGATTTGAACATCCTAAATTTCCAGACCATGTATACAAGTTGGACAAAGCCTTGTATGGTCTAAAACAAGCCCCTAGAGCTTGGTATGACACTCTGTCTAAATTCCTTCTTGATAAAGGATTTACCAAGGGTCATATTGACAACACTTTATTCATTAAAAAATATGGAGATGAAACCCTAATCATTCAGGTCTATGTTGATGACATTATCTTTGGATCATCAAATGAGAACCTTTACAAAGAATTTGGAGATCTTATGCAAAAACAGTTTGAAATGAGTATGATTGGGGAACTAACCTACTTCCTAGGTCTTCAAGTCAAACAAATGAAGGATGGAATCTTCATTAACCAAGCCAAGTACACAAGATACATGATCAAGAAGTTTGATATGAAGAATTCCTCAACAGCTAAAATACCTCTGTCTACCACAACCAAACTTCATGCTGACACTGATGGTCAAAGTGTTGATCAAACACTATACAGAAGCTATATAGGATCTCTCCTATATGTTACTGCCTCAAGACCAGACATCATGTTCAGTGTATGTCTATGTGCAAGATTTCAAGTAAATCCCAAAGAATCTCATCTTGCTGCATTTAAAAGGATTTTGAGATATCTAAAAGGAACTCCTGATTATGGCTTATGGTACCCTAATGAATCTCTATTTTCAATAATTGGCTTTACTGACTCAGACTATGCTGGATGTAATCTAGACATAAAGTTAACAAGTGGTGGATGTCAATTTATTGGATCAAGAATTGTGTCCTGGTCTAGTAAAAAGCAAACCTCTGTAGCAACCTCAACAGCTGAGGCTGAATATGTTGCAGCTGGTCTCTGCTGTTCCCAAATATTGTACTTAAAAAGTCAAATACAAGACTTCGGTATAAATGTCACTAATATTCCCATATTTTGTGAAAATTCAAGTACAATAGCCATGACAGAGAATCATGTTCAACACTCTAAAACCAAACACATTGAAGTAAGACATCACTTCATTAGAGACCATGTTGAAAAAGGAAATATCAATTTAGCCAAAGTTGGTACTGAGGACAATGTCTCTGACATACTAACTAAAGCTATGGATGAAAAGAGGTTTGAACTTTTGAGAGAAATGTTAGGAATGATTAACTTGCCTAAGTAACAGGGATTAACTAAAATTTTATTTCATAAACTTTAGACTGGTACAGAGAACATGGTTAGCTGTTTACATTATTTATACAGCTAACCTAAACAGATCTCTATTCAAGGACAACAATATGATGGCCTGTTTACATCAAATTGCTTGGAACTAAGCCTTAACCTCACTACCCCTGTGTTGTTGGTAGCCCTCTCCTCTCAAAAACAAAAAAAAGTACAAAAACTTTCCCAATAGCTAACTAACCTTGGCTGTTCTCTTCTTCCTCCATCTTACAAGATTTGTTTCCAACAATAACCAGAGCCCTTGTCCTGTCCATCCCTTCCTTGATATGCCCTTGCTGGTGTAGATGGCCCTCCCTCTAAATACCTCTCCAACCACACTGGATGCCTCTCCATAACTGGAGAATGATGAAGAGGTGGACCCATGGTTCTTGGCCACCACTCCTCCACAGCATCATAGGGTAGAAGATCATCCAAGGGGGAAACAAAGCTAAAGGTCCCAGAAGTCCGCATACTCTCAGCAGCTATCATTGCCATGTGGGAAGAAGGACCTCCAATATCCCCTTCCTTGACTTGAACAGGACTACAACACCTCAAATACTGCCTGAACAGTTGAGTGTGAGTAGTTGTTGGTGACTGCTGGACCCCATGAAAGTTATCTCCCCTTCCCTCTAGCACTGCCATGCTAATGGTCAAAGAATCCCTTGTTACTGGGACATAATCCCTTAGCTGTTCAGCTACATGCACCTTCTTAGCCTCAACAGCTAAGACATCTTCCTGACTCATTAGCTCTCTCAAAGTAAATGGCCTCAACACCTGTTTTCCCTCAACAGCTATCCTATCAATATCCTTCCCATGGACCATTAAGCCCTCCCTTCTCATCAAGTCTCCAAGGGAATGAACCCTTTGGACTTCAGACTGTGCAGCATTTGCTCTGCTGCTGTCTCCCTCCCCAACTTTCATTCTTTGACCAAACAGCTTAATACTACCACCTTCTTCCACTTGTTTCTCCTTTCCCTTGCCTTTAACCTCATTCAATTGTGCCAATCTCTCTCTCTCCTTTTTCTCTAAAGCTTCCCTTTCACATTCCCAATCTCTCTTTCTGTTCTCCCTATCTCTCACCTCCCTATACTTAAAAGGGTGATCAAGAGGAAGCTGTTCAACTTCCTCATACATCTGATGATCACTCTGTATAGTGTATGAAATGAACTCTCTCTCAAACCTTTCCCTCTTTGTCTCTTCTCCTACAGGGATTGAAAAGATTATCTTCTTGGCTAATTGAGCCATTCTTTTAGGATTATACATAGCTGCAAGTCTTCCCATGTTTCGTAAGTTTAACTGGGTTTGCCTGAACAGCTAAGACAAAAGAAAGAGAATATAATGTGTTTTCAACAGATGAGTTCTTATTCCTTTTATATACAAGGAATTTATGAAATCCCACAATAGGGTATGGTGCTAGACGTAGCTGTTAAAATTAAATTTTGCCCAAAATATCAACTGATTTGACCACAAAATGTGTACTATTGGTACAAAAACTTGGCAAAACTGAGATGTGATAGGTCAAAATTTAAGTCGAAGTGTGCTATACCATACTTAGCACCTTACCTTCCTTAAATAGCCGCCCACTATTTCTGGGAATAAATGATATATCATTTAATTCCATTCTATTTACTGTTCATATAAACAGTAAAAGAGGATAACTGTCAAGCCGCCTTAACGGCTAGCTTTTAAAACCCTCGTCGCCTCGATCTTAAAATTATAACCGCTGTCCCCACCTTCTAAACCTCGATCTTTCATCTTCTCCTCTCTCTATAAAAATCAATTTTTTTTTCCGAAAATCATTCAACCTTTCGAAGTCAAAAACTCTGCTTCAAACCCTAACCTCCTCTGTTTTCAAACCCCACCTTTCTCCTTCCTGTAAATCAAACATGTATTCTCCTATTATTAGACAACCTCTTGTACCCGAAGATGCTCATGGGTATTACATCGAAGAAGACTTCTTCCTAGGAGAAACAGGTCTATTTATAAAAGGTCTTCTTGAAAACAATAGATTACTCTCTTTTCTCACAGAAAAGGCCCCCATCCTTGACCATGCCTGTCTCCATCTCTACAACACTGGAATAAGGAATTCTGACCACTCAATCTCTGCTATGTTTGGAGAAGAAGAAATTGTCATTTCCTATCTAGATGTTAGTATCTACCTAAATCTTGAAATAAGTGAGTATTTCATAACAAATATTTGGGACCCTGCCATAGATATGAACTTTGCCCCTCTCTATCGAACCTTCACAGGCCAAGCCAATTACCTAAGCCTCAAAAACCATCCTGTTCACAAAAGACTTCTCTCCAAAAGACACTCTGTCCTGTGTGACATTGTCCTCAAAGGAATCTGTGGCAAACGATCTTCATTTGATCAAATGAGTGTCTCAGAGTGGAAACAAGCATTCGCTCTTCTCAGAGGCAGGATCAACTGGGGTCCCATCCTCTTGGAGAACTTCAATCTAAAAAACTACCCTTCCACCATCAAAGGAATAAAAAAGGCTGGACAACCTAACCTCTTCAGGTTCATGGCCCTTGTTCTTCTTCAAAAATTTCATGAGATAGTCCCTTACTGGAACTTACAAAATGAATGGAGAGGACCGAAACATGCCACTGAAAGACTCTACTGAGACAGCGAAAGAAAAAAATAGTGAAAATTGGGTTCTTCGTACGGTAGCACCATGAATAGCGCATAGCAAAGCAGCAGTCAAGAACTTATGCTTGGTGGACTCACATTTCATAACTTAGATCTGGCTTACCCACTTATGGAATATGCCACAACAAGGATCTTTCCTTTCCGATTTCAAACTTGTCATAAAAAAAGGCAATCTTCCCAAGAACTAGAAAACTTAGTCGATGCAGTACGTCAACTCAGCCGGGGGTGACAAGACGGCTATTGTTGTTCCGAGCTAAATCCGAGGCGTCCCATTCCGTAATGGATAGGAGGATCCTTCGGGGACACGGGAAATACTTCGCGAAGTTATGCAGGGGCATCCTGTATTGCAAGTCTGAAAATGGCTTTTATTTCCCGATTTGGCCTTCCAAAACGATTATCCAATTGGGAAAGAATCTCAATATGATTCTCCGCAAGAGAAGGATTCTCGCGGTCCCGCGGTTCCTATGCCGCCGCCTTTCCCGGTCCGATCGATTATGGAAAGCTCGCGGTAGAAAAACCGTCCGAGATACCGCACCGACGAAGAAGTCCAAAACTAGCTTACGACCTTTGCTGTGATGCAAGCAACACAAAGAAGTTTCATAAGAAGACCTCCAACCTCAAGAAGAAAAAGGGGCTAGCAGCTGAGGGGGAACCAAGTAATCAACAGCCAACAGCTGAGGGGGAAAAACATCAAGGACCTCAAATCATTGAGTTGTCCTCTGATTCTACTTCAGACTTTGACTAGAACACTTGTATAGGTGCCTAGGTCATAGCTGCTACAAATATGTTTTCCCCTATTCCCTAGCTTACTTATGTTTGAACAGGTCTCTCTCTAATCCTCTTCCTTTTAACTGTTTTGAATAGCTGTTCAGAACATTCCTTTTATTTTTCTATTATGTCTTTCAATTCATTGTGTATTAACAGTTTGGTTGCCTAGAAATATTATCAAGAAGATTTTCTCTTCATTGGTTCTTCTATTTCCTTAGCACTTATCCATGCAGGTATATAATCAAAAACCTTATTTATTTACCAAAAAGGGGGAAATTGTTAGTACCTCACTATGTTTAACTCACAATTAATCATTGTAAAAATGTTTTGATAAATAAATAATCAATCCATTGATTATATGTATACAAAAGACCTGAGCACAGGTAGCCCATCACAAAAGCTCAAACAGTTAAGCCATCCTGTTAGCTGTTCAAAGTCAACAGTCAAAGCACTTCATGATCTACCTACATTTACCCATTCAACAAACTGAAGATTTACCTATTTCAAACTCCCTCAACCTCAAATGAATTATCAAGATGCTAAATTCATTCAAGCTTCAACAGCTAAGACACTACAAACCCAACAGCTAAGCTCCTCTGTCTCAACTGCTGAGACTGTCCTTCTTCAACAGCTTTCTCCACGTCATCAGACTTTTGAAGAATGATTATTCTAAATATTAACAAACTTTAGAATAACTCTATTGAAGCTTGATCAAGTGTGAATACACCTTCCCCTTAACTTGACAACCTGCATTCAAGAGGAACAACATATTAGTCAACCCGGTCAAAGACAAGCCATTACTCCTCTGTACCTTTGGTCCCCCAACGGCTACCCTTGTACCCTTGTCCCCTATGGCTATATGGCCTCCCCTATATAAAGGTGTATACTGGCATGTTTTCAAGTGACCCTTTTTAACTTTTCAACCCATTTTTACATCCTCACTCCCTTTTGAGCCTTCCTGCATTCTCAATCTGCAGATCTGAATATTTGCATAAACCCCTGCAAATATTGTGCCCCTTGTGCACCCAGTTACAACCCACATCAAGCCTAAGCTTAACCTTTTTATTTTAATCTCTTGTAATTTTTCTTTTCTTTTTATAGCCTTAGTCAAAAGGCTTCCTTAACTGTAGTGACAGTTAAGAAAAGGGGGTTCGAGGAACTTGCCTTTATCATTCATTGTAAGCTTATTAAGTAAGTGGATATTATAGTGGATTGATCTCACTGTTCACTACAGTGGGGGTGGATGTAAAAGAAGTGTTTGCCTCTGAACCACTTTAAAAACTCCTTGTGTATTTTCTTCCCTTATCTCTACACTTACACACACTACACCTTGTCTATTTCATTTATTCTTTCATTTATTTTCCGCTGCATAATTACTCTATCTCTCAACAGCTAACCACCCAAACTGTTAGCTGTTCATCTTTAACATTTCTATTCTTTTAGTATAACAGGACCTTTCAACACATAAACATCATAATGCAATATTCATATCATGCTAGGCACATAAACAAACAATTTACATACACACAACATGATCTAGTATTGAAATAATCAACATGAACGGGGCTCTGGTACCACTGTTGGGTTTCGTAGTAAGGTACTCTACAAAAAGGAGTGCGAAAATCTAAAGAAAGAAGGGAAACATATAGAGACAAATTAACGCCTAACATGAGGGTAAGCACTTCTGTCCAGAACCGTAAGACGTCGACACGGAACAGGAAGATCATCCACATTTGCAAACTCAAAATCTGATTCATGATTAGTTGCATGGTTGGCCAAAGAATCTGCAATCTTATTCCCTTCTCGAAAAATATGTGTTACTTTCACCTTCATAATATCCATGAGCCGAGATATAGCTTGAATAACATACCAAATTTCCCATGGCACATTAGAATTATGATTGAGAATCTTAACAAGCACTTCAGAAGCAAGTTCAAGGCAAATATTTAGAAATCCATTACGGTTAGCATAAAGTAATTCATCCAATGCCACTTTTGCCTCAGCCATCATAGTCGAACCAAACCCATAAAATTTAGCATAACCAAGAATAAAATGGCCAAAAGAATTACGAAAGATACCTCCTCCAGCCGCCAAACCTGGATTACCACGAGAGACCCCATCAGAATTGATCTTTACTTGAGTTTCCATAGGAGGGAACCAATGCACTAACTGCACTTGATTCTGCTTAAGGCCTCGCTGCTCCATCAAGAAAAACCGAACCATGTCACCTTCCATATTTCCAGCCGGGAAAGATAACTTAAAAGCCTTCAAAATATCCATAACTTGTTGATGAACGTGCTAGATAACTATGATAGAGCTCGGCTTATTCCCTTCAAACCTGCATTTATTCCGATGCTTCCAAAGCTCCCAACTAATAACCCCCGGAAGAATATCAGCAAGCCAAGACTCTCCAGCACTAATCTTTTGAGTTTTATGAACATTCCAAGAGATCAGCCTTTTTTTTTTGGCGAAAGGAGACGGTACTCCCTAGATTTTATTAATAAAATGAAAATGGAACAGAACAAAGGTGGGGGACATGACGGCCTTAACCACCGAAAAATAAAAAACTAAAGGGGAGGTCTTATACAAGCCATAAGAACCTCTACAATAAGGAGGGAGCCCTATCTTACCAAAAAACAGCAAAGAACTACTACAAAAACTAGCCATACAATTATCTTCTAAAGTAAGGAGTAGAAGTCTTATCAATAGAATAAGGACCCTTGCAAGCAGAAGGGATCTCTTGAGCTGCAAAGAAAACCGAATCAGCCCTAATGTCTGCTGCATGATTGGCAAGACCATCCACCACTTGATTACCTTCTCGGAGAATATGAGTAAACCGAATCTGAACCAAAGGAATAATATGTCGAATTTCTCCAATATAATGCCAAATCTCCCAAGGAATGAGACATGTACCATGTAAAATCTGAACCAGCACTTCCGAATCCATCTCCACCCAAAGCACAAGATAACCTCGATCAATAGCAATACGAATTCCATCTAATAAAGCCATTGTTTCAGCCACCATATTAGAGGCAACACTATAATACTTGCTGAAACCATAAAACATATTACCCTCATTATCACGAAAAATTCCTCCTCCCGATACTATACCCGGATTATTTCTAGATACCCCATCCGTATTCAGCTTGATATGACCTTGAGGAGGAACAGCCCAAATAACAAGCCGGGGCTGCCTATGAGAATGATCAGCCCTTGTAATATGAAAAAAATCCATCACATTCGAGTCAAAAGAATCACAAGATAGAGAAATATGGAATGCCTTCACTATATCCACAATCTGAATTTGAATCTGGTCAATCACCTTATTCGCATTCATAGGACAGCCCTCAAAACGAGATTTATTCGTTGCTTTCTATATAGGCCAGCAAATGAAACTAGGAACCAAAGCACACAACCATTTGATACAAGAGGAAGCCTTTAAAGGCTGATTGTAATGCCAAGAGGTTAATCTTTGGGAAATATATTCCCCACTAAACCGAATCCCAAGTAAAGAACCAAAATAATTCCAAACAGCAATAGCGATGTTACCATGTAATAAGAGGTGATTTAATGTTTCAGAGTCGCGAGAAGAGCAACAATCACATTGGCAGACAATCGAAATACCACGTCTTTGAATAGAATCATCCGTAGGAATGGCATTTTTTAACACTTTCCACATAAAAAACCGAGACCTTTAGAGGGATATGTTTATGCCAGCAACTATCAAAAACCCTACAATAAGGTCAAGGTTGACGACATACCTTTAATGCAGAAGTTATAGAGAACTTTCCCGTCGACGAGGGAGTCCAAAAAGGAATATCTTCTTCATTATCAATAGAAACAAGCCGAGAATGCACAAGATTAACCACATTCTGCCCATACAAATGCCGAACATGATCCACTCTAAGAACTCCATTATCAAATAGGGACGCAATTGGAACATGGGCCTCATCTTGAAGAAGAAGATCCTTGTGTAACCAATGTTCTTGAATAGAAATATTTCCAGCCCTAATACCCCAAAATAAATAATTCTCCACAAGCTCTTTTGCTACACTCATTCGTTTCCAAATATGAGAACAACCCCCTCGAATGGAAGCATCCATGGGGTGAGAATTATGGCAATACTTTTCCATCAAAAATCTGGACCATAAAGAATCCCCACAATGAAATCGCCACCATAATTTCATAGCAAAAGCCAAGGACATATCCTCAAATTTTCTGAAACCCAAACCCCCTTCTTCCAAAGGCCAATAAAACTCTTTTTTTGAAACCCAATGGCAACGTTTTTCTCCATCCGAATTACTCCAGAAGAAATTCGAAATAAGACGAGTCAAAGCATTAATAACACCTGTAGGAGGTTCAAGAAGAGATATTTAATAGATTGGAATGGCTTGTAAGCAAGATTTAATCAGAATTACCTTAGCCCCCATAGATAAAATCTTTCCTTGCCAAACATCAAGACGATCTTCCATTTTTCTAATAACCGGAGAAAAAAGAGCTTGATATTTCCATCCCGAATATAAAGGACAACCAAGATAAATGATAGGAAGATCTTTGTGCTGAAACCCTGTCCATTCAGCCACCAAATCAGCCCTAGAAACTGTTGGGTTTCGTTGTAACATACGCAGCGGAATAAAGCATTTAAAATTTTAATGAAACCCAAAGCCATAGATCCATTCATGTGGTTAAGTCAAATACATATAAGATGATTATCAGAAAAAACTAACCCTTGATGATTTTGATTTCTAGCTTTTGAATTTGGTGAAGATTTTGAAACTTGATCAAGAACGCGAACCTTGAAGATGATGAGCTTCACCCTCTAGCTGTATCCACACCACGAACGAATATCAAGCAACTTCTTGATCTTGGTTGCTAGACCAAATTGTGAAACACACTTTCACAATTGCAAGAACTATATGGAATTATGACTATTCTTGTTCTTCACTTTTGGGATCTTAGAACAAGAAAAATAACCTCTCAAAACCTTATGGAGGCACTCACAATAATATGTCTAATGGCTGCTGAAAGGATCTTTAAATAGGTCCCAATACTTAACCCTTAAGGACTTAGGAATCCTAAATCCCGTCACCAAATTAGGCAACAAGGAATTCTGGCCGACTTGACTGGCACGGTCGTGCCATCAGGTCCGCGTGATTTCCCCCAGTAGACCAATTTCGGCACGGTCGTGCTTGACTTATTGGCATGGTCGTGCCAAACATGTCGACAGATTTGCCTTGGTTTGGATTTATGGCACGGCCGTGCCATTTAAAGGCGCACGACCGTGCCAGAGCCAAAACCTGATATTTTTCCATAATTCCAATTTAGTCCTTTATGATTCGTTCTATTTGTGTGCGACCCTCTAGGATTACACTAAGTTGGCAATGGGCTCAAACATGAACCCATAAGATATGATTAGGTTCTAGCAAACCGTCATACCTATCCAAATAGTGTAACTAGATACAATTTCGCATTCCTTTAGAATATGTCACAATCCCTTTGTCCACGATGTCATTGAACACAAGTCATGGTCAAATGGTCAACTTGCTTTGTTCAATACTTTCTCGATTCCGAATATGTTGATAATTCAAATGCTATTGATCCAATCAATCCATTTGAGTCCGGCCGAACATTTCATCAACATCATTCCTTCGAGGGGCCCAAGCATGACATCTCTCCGTAGAGGGACAAATCCATTTAGCTTATTATTCTTCCCCACGTGAATCCGATTATGCCAATCATACACTTTATAACTACCGTGTTAAGGTAGCGTTTGAATATGTCAAACACAATGTTCATCAAGTGAAAGACTATAATAACTTTATGTCTAAGGATTCAAATGACATAACTAATATGAGATATATGTACGACATAGACCATGACATAAATCTCATACGGCGGGTCATGTCCAGTATCTTGTTCCAAACAAGTACCCATAAATCTAACATGATCATCCCATGATCATCCCATGATCATTTAGCCTTTATACTAGTGCTTAACAAGTACTAGGGACGGAGATTATTATCAGTAAACATGAACAACAATAATAATCAAAACATCTCTTTATTGATATGAAATAATTGATAACAATTAAAACGTTTATTAAACGTGCCTAGGGCACCACTATCAACAATCTCCCACTTGCCCTAGGCCCAATCTCCCATGTATCTAATACCCATGGACCTAACATGACCTTCATGTTTAGCTTGTGGAAGTCCCTTTGTTAGCGGGTCCACAATATTGTCATCAGTTGGTACTCTGCATATATTTACGTCACCTCTATTAATGATTTCACGAATCACATGGTAACGCCTAAGTATGTGTTTGGATTTCTGATGTGCCCTTGGTTCCTTTGCTTGAGCAATAGCACCATTATTATCGCAATAAAGGTCTATTGGATTAGCAATGCTAGGAACCACTTCAAGTTCAGTTATGAACTTCTTAATCCAAACAGCTTCCTTTGCAGCATCCGATGCAGCAAGATACTCAGCTTCTGTTGTAGAATCAGCGGTTGTACTCTGCTTGGAACTCTTCCAGCTTACAGCTCCACCATTTAACATAAACACAAAACCCGATTGCGATCGACTATCATCTCTGTCGGTTTGGAAGATTGCATCTGTGTAAGCACTTACAACGAGATCATCTTCCATTCCTCCATAGACCAAAAACGAGTCTTTAGTCCTTCTTAAGTACTTAAGAATCGCTTTTACAGCCACCCAGTGATTTTCACCAGGGTCGGATTGGTATCTGCTTGTCATGCTTAAAGCATAAGATACATCCGGCCTAGTACATATCATGGCATACATGATGGACCCAATTGCTGAAGCATATGGAACATCTTTCATTTTCTCACGCTCATCATTTGTCTTAGGACATTGAGTCTTGCTTAGAGAAATTCCATGTAATACTGGCAAGGTTCCTCTCTAAGAATTTTCCATACGGAATCTTCTAATGACCTTGTCAATGTATGTACTTTGGCTTAGACCAAGTAGCCTTCTTGATCTATCTCTATAGATCTTGATGCCAAGCACATATGCGGCTTCACCCATATCTTTCATTGCGAAGCACTTTCCTAACCAAGTCTTTACAGACTGAAGTGTAGGAATGTCGTTTCCAATGAGCAATATGTCATCCACATATAAGATAAGGAATAGCACTATCCTCCCACTAATATTCTTGTATACACAAGGTTCATCTTCGTTCTTGATGAAACCAAATTCTTTGACCGATTCATCAAAACGGAGATTCCAACTCCTAGAAGCTTGCTTCAATCCATAGATGGATCTCTGCAATTTGCATACCTTAGAATTTTGCTCAAAACCTTTTGGTTGTGTCATATACACATCCTCTTCTAGTTTTCCATTTAGGAAAGCGGTTTTGACATCCATTTGCCATATTTCATAGTCATGATATGCGGCAATGGCAAGCAGAATTCTTATAGACTTGATCATTGCTACAGGTGAAAAGGTTTCATCATAGTCAATACCATGAACTTGCCTATAACCTTTTGCTACAAGTCTAGCTTTGTAAGTATGCACCTTCCCATCCATGTCAGTCTTCTTCTTGAAGACCCATTTGCATCCTATGGTTTTTACACCTTCGGGCGCATAAATCAAATTCCAAATTTGATTATCTTGCATGGATTGTAATTCGGATTCCATGGCTCCAAGCCACTTGTCCGAATCAGGAAAAGACATCGCCTCTTGGTAGGTTCTAGGTTCATCATTCTCAATGATTTCCACCTCATTACTATCCCTTACGAGAAATCCATATCTCTTGGGTTCGGATCGTACCCTACTAGATCTGCGAGTTACTTGTGTATCTTGAACAGGTTCCACAACTCCTTGTGGTTCTTGTTCCCGTTCCACTATTGGTTCAATGTTATTTTCTGGGTCTCGAATTTCTTCAAGATTTATTTTACTCCCACTGATTTCTTTGGAGAGAAACTGTTCCTCTAGAAAGACACCAGTTCGGGCAACAAACACTTTGTTGTCCTTTCGGTTGTAAAAGCAATATCCTTTAGTTTCCTTAGGATATCCCACGAAAACACATTTATCAGATTTGTGTTCTAGTTTGTCAGAGATAAGTCTCTTGACATAAACTTCGCAACCCCAAATCCTCATGAAAGACAAACTAGGTTTCTTTCCACTCCACATCTCATATGGAGTCTTTGGAACCGATTTAGTTGGAACCTGATTTAGTGTGAAAGCAGCGGTTTCTAGAGCATAACCCCAAAAGGATATTGGAAGATCAACTTGACTCATCATTGATCGAACCATGTCTAACAAAGTCCGATTCCTCCTCTCAGACACACCATTCCATTGTGGTGTTCCGGGTGGAGTCAATTGTGAAACTATTCCACAATTCTTTAGATGATCATCAAATTCTTGGCTTAAGTATTCTCCACCACGATCTGATCGAAGTGCCTTAATACTTTTGCCAAGTTGTTTTTCTACTTCATTTTGAAATATTCTAAATATCTCAAATGCTTCACTCTTATGTTTCATTAGGTAAACATACCCAAATATACTATAATCATCCGTGAAGGTTATGAAGTATTGAAATCCTCCCCTAGCATTGCTATTTAATGGTCCGCATACATCGGAATGTATCAACCCCAATAAGTCACTTGCCCTTTCACCTACCTTGGTAAAAGGTGTCTTAGTCATTTTTTCAAGAAGACACGACTCACAAGTATCATATGACTCGAGGTCACATGAACCCAAAAGTCCGTCCCCATGGAGTTTTGAGATACGCTTCTCATTAATATGACCAAGACGGCAATGCCACAAATAAGTATGATTTACATTATTAGGTTTAGATTTCTTATTTACATGATAAACATTATTTTCATTCTTGACATCTAAGATATAAAGGCCATTAAATGAATTAGCAATACCATAAAGCACATCATTTAAATAAATAGAAAATTTCTTATTCTCAATAAGAAACTTAAAACCTTCATTATCCAAACAAGAAATTGAAATAATATTTCTGCTTAAATCCGGAACATAATAACAATTGTTCAAAACAAGAATTAATCCGGAAGGTAAAGTGACTTCATAAGTCCTTACGGCTAATGCAGCAACTCTTGCTCCATTCCCCACGCGTAGATCTACTTCACCTTCTTTAAGAAGTCTCCTATTATTTAGTCCCTGCACATTTAGACAAATGTGAGAACCACATCCGGTATCCAATACCCAAGAATCAGTGGTAGAAAGGAGAATATCTATCATATAGATACCTGAAGTCGACGCAGCCTTGCTGCCCTTCTTCTTCTTTTGCTCTTCCAAGAAAGCTTTGAAATTACGTTTCCAATGACCAATTTCTTGACAATGGAAACAGATTGCATCCTTTTGTGAATCGGGTTTTGCCTCAGAAGCCTTGGCAACCTTTGCCTTGCTTATTTTGGGTTTGACAACTTTCTTACCCTTTCCTTTGGCACTAGCCTTCTTCCCATCATGAACCAAGAGCACGGGAGAACCTTTCTCCACAATTTTTATCTCTGCAGTTTTAAGCATCCCATGCAACTCAGAGAGATTCTTATCCATTCCATGCATGTTATAATTCATCACAAACTGATTATAACTTTTAGGCAATGAATTAAGAATGAGATCCGTGGCTAACTCCAATGGGATTGGATAGCCAAGTTTCTCAAGGTGCTCTACATAACCTTTCATTTTAAGAAAGTGAGGACTCACTTGTTGTCCTTCATTCATCTTACAAGTAGTGAATGCAACAATGGTCTTGTACCTCTCTTGCCTAGCTTGCTCTTGAAACATGGTTCTCAACTCCACGCCTATCTCATAGGCTTCCAAATGTTCCAAACTTTGTTGGAGTTTTGAACACATAGCAGCAAGCATGAGACAACTTACATCTCTAGAATCATTACGATGTTTCTTGTAATTGTCTTTTTCTGCCCTAGGGGCGGTAGGCGGTGGTTCAGCAGGGAGAGGCCCATCGAGAATGTACAACTTATCTTCTTGCCTAAGAACGATTCTTATGCTACGGATCCAATCCATAAAGTTAGTACCATTCTCTTCGAGCTTATCCTTCTCAAGGATCGATCGCAACGACATTGATTGAGTGTTATTAGTCATTATCTACAAATATGCAAAATTTCCAAAATTTAATAAGTACCATTTTTTCATTAAAGAAATAAACAATGTATTTTTCCAAAAATACTCCCACTAAATTACATAACCTTCTTATACATCCAATGTATAATATAATTTAAATGGGTTAAGATCCAACTTTAATTTAATTTCAAGTCCGCTAAGGCGGATTACACAAAATCAAACTAATTAGGTAGACAACTCTTGTCAATCATATCGCATATGACTCTTAGTTCCTTTTATGAGATTCTTTAAGAAATCCAATTTCAAAAAGCATGTTAAACCTCATCTCTACCTAGGCCCAAAACTGTTTTGACGCCCAATTAAGTCTAACCATTTTAAACGCATAGTTAATGTGTCCCGCTAGGGCGTGCCCACATTATCTATCTTGCTCATACATAAATAAATTTAATGCACCTCGTTAGGGCGAATCTACATTAAAATCACTCATGTACTAACAAGTGTTTTAATCATGGCATGGCAATAAAAGACTTAAAACTTTCTTTGAAGGTTCATCACATATAGCATATAACACATTTATGAGCACATAATATAAACATGTTACACATCAAGTTTAGCCATTAAATTAATCTCCATTAATTTAAGAATAATATTTATGTGTCATTAGTTTCTCTATAATTATGAGGATGAGACTATTTGAACTTTGGTTATCATCTCCAAATCAAGACAACAAGAAGTGCGACCGAAACTAAGCCATATGGCATCCACAATTCCGCACTAATTCAAGAAACCAAGAAAGTAGTCCATGTGGCCGAAACTAAGCAATAGATGGTCTCGATGAACGTAGGCCAATTGCATTCACAATTCCACATGGATCTCCAATCTTTGAATCAAGAACTTTGTTTCTTAATTTTAGCAATTATGAACTCTTCATAATTCTAACTTCGTTTTATCTTTGAAACTTCGATTGCGATCAAGTTTGGGAAACACAATCTCGATGAACGTAGATTAGCCATCCAAACCATGAACCAATCTTAGACTCACAAGACTAAAACAAATAGGAAATTTAAACCCAAGATCCACACCCAAGACCCAAGCCCTACCCCGCGCCAAACCCTAGGTCCGGCCGGGTCAAGGTATGGGTCCGGCCGGACCCTTCCGAATATCAAAATTTTAAAGTTTCAAAATTTGTCTCAAAATTGTTTTTCCCGATTCAATAAGGATTTGGTGTTCTTGGTTATCCAATCACCATGATCAACAAAACCTTGAATAAACAATTTATTCTTGAATCCCTAGAATATCAAAACTTTGATCCAATCAAAATTGATAATCCAAACAATTTTAAATCCACCATAATTTTTATTGCGATTGAATAGTGCAATTAAAGTTTGTAAAACAATAAACCACATAAAATCATATAACACATAAACATCACGTAATCCAATATTCATATCATGCTAAGCACATAAACTATTTATATACACACAACATGATCTTAGTATTGAAATAATCAACATGAACGTGGCTCTGATACCACTGTTGGGTTTCGTTGTAACATGCGCAGCGGAATAAAGCATTTAAAATTTTAATGAAACCCAAATCCATAGATCCATTCATGTGGTTAAGTCAAATACATATAAGATGAATATCAGAAAAAACTAACCCTTGATGATTTTGATTTCTAGCTTTTGAATTTGGTGGAGATTTTGAAACTTGATCAAGAACGCGAACCTTGAAGATGATGAGCTTCACCCTCTAGCGGTATCCACACCACGAACGAATATCAAGCAACTTCTTAATCTTGGTTGCTAGACCAAATTGTGAAACACACTTTCACAATTGCAAGAACTATATGGAATTATGACTATTCTTGTTCTTCACTTTTGGGATCTTAGAACAAGAAAAATAACCTCTCAAAACCTTATGGAGGCACTCACAATAATATGTCTAATGGCTGCTGAAAGGATCTTTAAATAGGTCCCAATCCTTAACCCTTAAGGACTTAGGAATCCTAAATCCCGTCACCAAATTAGGCAACAAGGAATTCTGGCCGACTTGACTGGCACGGTCGTGCCCTATAATCTGGCACGGTCGTACCATCAGGTCCGCGTGATTTCCCCCAGTCGACCAATTTCGGCACGGTCGTGCTTGACTTCTTGGCACGGTCGTGCCAAACATGTCGACAGATTTGCCCTGGTTTGGATTTATGGCACGGCCGTGCCATTTAAAGGCGCACGACCGTGCCAGAGCCAAAACCTGACATTTTTCCATAATTCCAATTTAGTCCTTTATGATTCGTTCTATTTGTGTGCGACCCTCTAGGATTACACTAAGTTGGCAATGGGCTCAAACATGAACCCATAAGATATGATTAGGTTCTAGCAAACCGTCATACCTATCTAAATAGTGTAACTAGATACAATTTCGCATTCCTTTAGAATATGTCACAATCCCTTTGTCCACGATGTCATTGAACACAAGTCATGGTTAAATGGTCAACTTGCTTTGTTCAATACTTTCTCGATTCCGAATATGTTGATAATTCAAATGCTATTGATCCAATCAATCCATTTGAGTCCGGCCGAACATTTCATCAACATCATTCCTTCGAGGGGCCCAAGCATGACATCTCTCCATGGAGGGACAAATCCATTTAGCTTATTATTCTTCCCCACGTGAATCCGATTATGCCAATCATACACTTTATAACTACCGTGTTAAGGTAGCGTTTGAATATGTCAAACACAATGTTCATCAAGTGAAAGACTATAATAACTTTATGTCTAAGGATTCAAATGACATAACTAATATGAGATATATGTACGACATAGACCATGACATAAATCTCATACGGCGGGTCATGTCCAGTATCTTGTTCCAAACAAGTACCCATAAATCTAACATGATCATCCCATGATCATTTAGCCTTTATACTAGTGCTTAACAAGTACTAGGGACGGATATTATTATCAGTAAACATGAACAACAATAATAATCAAAACATCTCTTTATTGATATGAAATAATTGATAACAATTACAACGTTTATTAAACGTGCCTAGGGCACCACTACCAACAGAAACATCTCTTTTGCCCAAAATAAAGCAAGATTTTGCCACACTAACTAGTTGACCAGAAAATTCTTGATAAGATTGAAGAAACTTCATGTGCATGTCAATAGAAAGCTTACTACCATTGCAAAAAATGATAATGTCGTCCGCATAAGAAAGATGAGAGATGAATGGAGCATGAATAGCACCCGAATGATAAATAAGATGATGATGATTCTCATGAAGAGAATTCAGCCCACGACTTAAAATCTCGGCTGCAATAATAAATAAGGAAGGGGAAATAGGATCACCTTGGAGAAGGCCCCTAACCGAAAGAAAATAACCGACCGCCTCTCCATTAACAAGGATAGAAAACCAACAATCCGAGATACATCGAAATATCATGTCAATCCAAATTTCAGAAAATCCAAAATGACACATTACTTTTATCAAAGCAAACCATGATAATCGATCATACGCCTTTGCCATATCCAATTTAAGAGCAATATTCCCCCCCCCCCAACAAACTTGTCTATTTATCGAGTGTATGAGTTCTTGTGCAAGAAGAACATTCTCATGAATAAGCCTCCCTTTAAGAAAACCACTTTGTTGAGGAGAAATAATTCTAGGGAGGACCAAGGAGAGTACCATTCAGGATCTTAGTAATGATTTTATTAGAGAAATTACAAAGACTTATAGGGCGCCAATCTGAGAAAGAGTTAGGGGTAGCAACTTTAGGGAGAAGCACAGTAGTTGTACTCGTCCATCCCCGAGGCATACGAAAACCCGCAAAAAATTCCAGAACAGCTCTAAATAAATCAAGGTTGATAAAATCCCAACATTTATGATAAAACTCACCACTAAAACCATCCGGACCAGCTGCACTCGAACCTGACATGGAGAACACTACCTCGCGGATTTCCTCCAAAGTTGGGGCAGCAATAAGGTGATTATTATCCTCCTCATTCAGAATATTAGGGATGTGCTCAAGTAAATTCTGGGCAGAACATGAGTGATTACCCGTAAGTTGCTCTGAAAAGAAACGAATCGCCTCATTCTGAATTTCAGAAACATCTTCTAACCAAACCCCATTGCTATCTTGGATACGGTGGATATGTAACTTCAATCTCTTTTTCTTCACATATGAATGGAAAAATCTGGTATTTCTATCTCCATCCTTCAACCAAGCGAGGTTGGCTTTTTGCATCCAGAATTCTTCCTCAATTTTAAGCCGGAATAGCAAATTAGCTTGTGCTAAATGAAGGGCAGCCCTATTTTCCTCATTTGGAACCTGATCAAACATTAACTCCTTAGCGGTAACCTCATCCTCAGCTAATCTCACTTGTTGATCAATTCTCCCAAACACTTCTTTATTCCAAACTTGAATGCGATGCTTCAATCTATTTAACTTTTTTGCAAACTTTACCATCGGCCTCCCATCCATATATCCAGCCCAAGAAGACTCCACAAGAGGAATAAAAGAATCATGTTTCAACCAAACATTAAGAAACCTGAATGCCCCTTTCCTTACCGAATTTGAAGTATTCACATTAATAAGAAGTGGAGAATGATCCGAGCATGTTCTATTAAGATGAGTGATAGAAGTACTATGGAATTCATTCAACCAATCAGAATTGTAAAAAACATGATCAATACGTTGCCATATAGCTGCTCTGCCTTCTCTTTTATTCAGCCATGTATAACCATTCCCAAGATAACCACCATCCAGCAAATTAGAAATTTGAACCATGTCTGAAAATTCAGCCACCTTTTTTTCTGTTACAGGACGACCACCCATTTTATCACTTTGATCCAAAACAGAGTTGAAATCTCCCGCGATAAGCCAAGGAGAGGGGAACGAACTCCGATCAATAAGATAGTCCCAAAGAGCTCTCCGTTGATATTTGCAACAACTAGCATAAACAAAAGATAAACAAACCTGATTAGGCCAAAGAAAGTGAGAAACCCGAAGAGTAATAACCTGCTCTTCATTATCCACAACTTCACAGTCAACTCCATGTCTCCAAAAAACCCATATGCTACTCTTAAGGTTTGATATTCCACCAATACACCGAAATTGTCTCATATTATAAGGAACAAGAGCAGAATCTAACTTGGGCTCATAAATTGCAAGAATCGAAACATCATGAGACCTTAATAACCTTTTAATACGATGACTAGAAGGTAAATTTCCAACTCCACGAACATTCCAACTAATGATACCTACCATTGGAAACTATAAAAGTGAAGAAAAAGAAGGGGCTTTTAAGCCAAAACTTCATCGGGGGACACTCCCCCACCATCACCCGCCTTATGTGTAACTGAAGCATCCATTCTTACAGCCCTTGGAGAAAGATTTAAGTGTCCAGTAAGACTTCCACTATGATCATGGTTAACCACACTTTTTGAAAGAACAATTTCGGAATCAGAATCTTGCTTATCCTCATTAAATGAGTTAGGCAAGTTTACTTTATCCATCACATTAGAGTTCTCATCTTCAAGGTCAATAACCCCACCTTCTACTACTTTAGCACCTTTATCCTTTTCAGATTGAGAGTCAAGAAAGTGTTCCTCAAAGACAGTATCCATATTCATATGTTCCAGCCCACCCGAGGCCTTGAGAGAAGCTGGAGAAACAAATGGAGTTCCACGAGTAGGAATAAAACTAAAACCACTACTAACAATATTAGGAAATAGAGTTTTTGAACCAAGAGGAGAAGGGGGCTTCAATGCCTTGGAAGAACCAGCAGCATGATTATCTTGAGCAACAAAAGAATACATACCAGTTTTTAACGGAGATAATTGTGTTTTTTGAGTCACGACTTCCTTGACGTGGTTAGAAGTAACTTTAGGGTTTGCATGGGCCATATTTGCAGCTTGGGAGGGCTTTGATCCAGCAGAGAAACAAACTCCTTCTAATTTAAAACCAATCAGATTTCCAAAGAAGAGCCAAACCATAGAAGCAATATCACCATGGAGAAGCATATGAGAAATAGTTTCAGCACTATATAAATTGCAACAATGGCATCTTGAAGCTAAATGAATACCTTTTCGTTGTATGTTATCATCAGTGGGGATAGAAGATTTTAACACCTTCCATAGGAAAATTGAGATCTTTTTTGGCAAATGCATATGCCAACACCAAGAAAAAACCGAGCTGCTAGTCCTGGACACATGGCATTCACGCCATGCCGAAGAAATAGAAAATTTCCCTGAATGGGCAGGGCTCCAGAACGGCTCATCCGAGAAATTAGAGAGGTGAATATCATGCTCTTGAATAGCAAGAAAAGCTTGCGGCCCAAGTAGATTTTGGACAAAATCTTCTCGGAGGAACCCATTCTCAAATAAAGAAAAAACTTGAGTGTGATCTAAAGAATTAGGAGCTTGAATACTAGGCAGCCATTTCTCATGGATAGATATTTCACCACGCCCAACACCCCAACGAATCCTTTCTTCAACAAGATCTTTCGCAGCAACCATACACTTCCAAATATGAGACGAACCAACTCGATGGGAGGCATCCATAGGGTGAGAATTATGACAGTATTTTTCCAGCAAGAAAGAACCCCATAAAGAATTGGATGTTCTCAACCGCCACCATAATTTCATAGAGAAAGCTAAGGACATCTCCTCAAGATTTCAAAGACGAAGACACCCTTCCTCGACTGGCCAAAAAAATTCCTTCCGAGAGACCCAGTGACATTTTTTTCCACCATCAACACTACTCCAAAAGAAATTAGCAATCAACTTGTTCAAAGCTCGAAAAACAGCCTTTGGAATGGCTTGAAGACAAGATTTGATGAGAATAAGTTTGGCTCCAGAGGATAAAATTATACCTTGGCAAGTATCAAGACGAGCATGAAGTTTTTCCATAATAGGGAGAAAAAGGGCTTGAGTTTTTCTGCCAATATATAAAGGACATCCAAGATAAATAATAGGGAGATTTTTCTTTTGAAACCCCGTAATATTTGCAATAGAATTATCCCTTTCCTCATTATCTTTCCCAACAATGAAACAAGATTTAGCAATGCTAACAAGTTGACCAGAAAAGTTTTGATATTCGACAAGATAACCCATGTGTAATTCAAGAGCAGAGACACTCCCATTACAGAAAATAATCACATCATCTGCATAGGAAAGATGAGAAATAATAGGGACATGTAAATGTCCCGTGTGATAGGAGATGTGAGGATGAAGAGCATGCAGATTGTTCAAACCTCGGCTGCAATGATAAATAAGCTCGGGGAGATAGGATCACCTTGCCGCAAACCTCGAGAAGAAGAGAAATAACCACAAGCCTCTCCATTAATAAGAATAGAAAACCAACTAGAGCTGATGCATCTGAAAATCATGTCAAGCCATACTTCTGAAAACCCAAACCTTCTCATAACCTTGATCACTGCAAACCAAGATAAACGGTCATAAGCTTTAGCCATTTCCAATTTCAAAGCCACATTGGACCCAAAGACCTTACTATTAAGAGAATGAAGTAGTTCTTGTGCTAGAAGAACATTTTCATGAATCAAACGCCCCTTAACAAAACCACTCTGTTGAGGGGAAATAATACGAGGAAGAATAGATTGGAGCCTTAGGGTCAACAATTTAGTAATTACTTTGTTGGAGAAATTACATAAACTAATTGGCCTAAATTCAGAAAATACCGAAGGGGCTGCCACTTTGGGAATAGTGACAATAAGAGTACTTGTCCAACTTCTAGGGAGGTGAAAACTCGAGAAAAATTCCAGGACAGCTTTATGAAAATCTGCACAAATAATATCCCAACAAGCGGGATAAAATTTCCCTGTAAAACCATCCGGTCCAGCGGCACTAGAAGCACTCATGCCAAAGACAACCATACGAAGCTCATACATAGTAGGAGGGGCAACCAGCCCTACATTATCCTCATCAATTAAAAGGCAAGGAATAACATCCAAATATGATCCGAAGAAGTGATAGTCGCACCATTAAGTTGATCAGAATAAAACCGAATGGCTTCATTTTGAATATACCTTTGATCCGTGATCCAACCACCATTAGCATCTAGGATTCTATGAAGAAATAATTGTTGCCTCCTTTTTTTCACATACGTATGGAAATATTTCGTATTATTATCTCCATCCTTGATCCATGCAAGATTAGCTTTTTGCATCCAAAACTCCTCCACAATTTTTAGCCTATAAGTCAGATTTGCTTGGGCAAGGTGCAGAGCAGCCCGGTTCTCCTCATTAGGATTCCCCTCAAACAAGAGTTCCTTAGCAGTCACCTCATCCTCGGCTAGCTTAACAAGTTGATCCACCTTACCAAACGTGTTTCTATTCCACTCTTTCAGCACTCTTCTAATAAGAGTCAATTTTTTAGCAAACTTAATAAGAGGCCTCCCATAAACTGTCTTTGACCATGCAGAAACAATGACATCTTGAAAAGAAGAGTGTTTGGTCCAGACATTAAGGAATCTGAAAACTCCTCTTTTAATATCTGTCAAAAGTCTAATATCCAAGAGCAAAGGAGAGTGATCTGAGCATGTACGATTTAGATGTTCAATCGTAGTCTGAGCAAAGAATTGCAGCCATTTATCATTATAAAGCGCTCTATCTAGCCTCTGTAGAATAGTAGCTCTGCCCGTTCTTTTGTTGGTCCATGTGTAAGTATGCCCCAAATAACCTCCATCAATAAGATTAGTAAATTGGATCATATCCACAAATTCAGAAATTTTAGAATCATTCACCGGACAACCACCCAATTTTTCAGCTTGCCCCGTGATTGTATTAAAATCCCCAACAATTAACCAAGGATCTTCAGTATTGCTAGTATCAATCAAGTAATCCCAAAGGTCCCTCCGAACGTATTTAGAACAGCTAGCATAAACAAATGTAACAAGAACTGAATTTGGCCAAAGAGGGTGGGACACACGTAAAGTAACAGCTTGAGCCCCATTGAAAACAACATCACACGAAATACTTTGTTTCCAAAAAATCCACATAGAGTTAGAAACATTAGAACAACCACCCATGCACCTGACTTTGCGAACATAAGACGGAAGCAAGGATGCATCAATCTTGGGTTCAAAAATACCACACAACGAAATATCATGCAGCCTCATAAGCCTTTTAACTCGACGAACAGAACTAGGATTACCAATACCACAAACATTCCAACTAAGAATCCCTACCATTATATCAATTATATTGAGAAGAGGAAAAGAATGTCTTTTAAGCCAAGGGAGTGGTCTTACCCGAGATCTGATTATCATTAGAATAAGCCTCAGGTGTGGGATGATTAAAATCCAGAACAGAAGTAACTCTTGGTCCTCTAGGAGAAAGTTGAAGTTGATCAACAATGACATCGCATGCCTTTTTTGAAACACACTATCTTGTAAAAGAATTTCAGAATCAGAATCACCTTTGTCATCATCAAAGTCAGCAACATGAATAGTGTTATCCCCATCTAGGTCAATTGGGCCAACCTTATTTCCAGCCGGCTTAACTAGAATTGATGGTGGCTTTATAGGAGAACTTTCATCTTCTAAATGAATAGACCCATCATTAATTTCAGTACCAACATTTTGGGAATTATGTAGTGGCTCTTTTTCAAAGGAAGTTGTGGTTTTCAAAGTATCAGGAGAGACCAAAGGAGCATTTCGTTTAGCTAAAAAACTGAATCTGCCCGTCAGAATATTAGAGAACGCGTTTTTTGGAGAGGAGGGCTTAGAAGCCAGAGAAGAATCAATACCTTGAGGTTGTTGACCAGCCTTAATAACCTTACCAGAATTAGGGTTTGAGCTAGAAAGGATGTTCAAAGGAGAAGTGTTCACATGAGTATGACTTTGTGGGTTGTTACATGGAGGATTAACTTGAGTATTCACCTTATTACTACCTGCTTTCCCATTTACCAATTGGGCATTACCATTCGCATTAGAAGTAGAAGCCACATCTTGCTTCTGAATTGTTTCCATATAAATCTGTTTGTCTTTCTTAGGCTGCTCTAATTTATGATCAGAAGGACCTTCCTTTGCGACAGGTTTCTTCGGTTGAAGATGATAACAGTTACCCATGTCATGACCTAATTTGTAGCAATGCTTACAATAAGCAGGAAGATTGTCATATTCGAGAGGCTGTCAAAAACTGGAAAAGTCATCACCACAATCAATATAAACTCTTGAGGGGAGTTTCTTTAACAAATCAACCTGAACTAATACTTTTGCTACACTTGGCCGAGACAGATTTGCAGTTGCTTGATCTATGGAGAGAGGTTCTCCAAAAATACGGCAATAGAGTAGAGACAAACCTTATTAAACATGTGAATTGGGAGACCCGGAAGACCAACCCAAACCGGGAACAAGGATGATTCTTTAGCAGGATGCCAAGAGGGAGTCCACCGAAAAACTCTCATTGGGAACCTCCTAAGATGCCATTGTTCTTTAGACCAAAGTATATTAAAATCTCCCTCATGAACCAACTGGATTAGGATGTGCTTAGCATCAACATGTCCCAATCGAAAATCTGCTCTTAAGCCAAACTTGATAAAATACTGCCTTGTTTCTTCCATGTTCGGCCTACCATGAGAGAATTTCCCAACCAACGTAAACTGAAAGGGTTTTGCGAGTGTTTGTGTGATCTCCTTTGTAAACTTAATAGCGGGTTCTCCTTTATGAGTTGCCATAGGAATCAGATTCAAAGTAGGATTCGACGAAGAGGAAGAATCCTTAAGCAAGGAAGCAAACGACTTCTTCTGCGTAGGAGAGGCCGGCTGCTTTAGTGTTTCCTGCTACGAGGGAGCCATATTGGGCGCCGCATTAGGGTTTCTTGCTGCATTAGGGTTTCCTGCATTAGGGGTCTGCACGTGAGATGGACATGCCTGGTCAAAGGAAGGAAAATAAGCCGGAGAAGCCACGATTTGATTGCCGGCGGCAACCCTAGCTAGGGTTACGACAGGCAAGGGGAAAACTAGAAGAGAGAGAAGAGAGAAAAAGTCAAAAAATCATGGTATTTTGGAGGTCATTGGGAGGTTACAAATAAAAAGGGTTTTGTAATAATGATTGTTTTAGACCGCACCCGAAGTTTGCCTACGTTCCTCCAGGTTTTGGGAGGCTCAGGTCTCCGTAGTTCAAACAAATGAAGACATTTTTTTTTTTTTCTTATGTGCACCCTGTTTTTTGCCTAGACCGCCCTTGCGGGTTTTCAATCTAGCGGGCTTCTTTTTTGCACTTTACTATAATTTTTTCCTAGGCCCCCCTTGCGGGTTTTCAACCTAGCGAGTTCTTTATTTTTTTGGTCTTCATTTGTCAAGCGTAGAACTTCTTGAGTTTGTCGAGGTTTCCCTCCTTTGGTAGTTGATCGCCATGCAAGTGTACGAGTCGGACTGCACCGCCACTCAGTATCCTCTTGACTACGTATGGACCGATCCATTGGGGTCCCCATTTCCCAAGGGGATTCATGGTATTGGGAGGATGTTGACTTAGGACCGAGTCATCTACTTTGATGTCTCGGGGCTTTACTTTTTTGTTGAAAGCCCTAGCCATTCTTTGTTGATAGGCCCTCGTACGTTCAAACTCCCTTAGCCTCTTTCTTTGAGTAGGGCTAATTGTTCATATCGACTCTGGATCCATTCAACCTCATTAACTTGATTTTTAAGCAAGACTCGTAAAGAGGGAACTTCGAGTTCATCTGGGAGCACGGCTTCGGGGCCATAAACCAATGTGTACGGAGTTTCTCCCATCGCTGACTGAATTGATGTGCGATAGCCCCATAATGCTAGAGGCAATTTCTCGGGCCAATCCCTTCCTGTTGAAGCCATTTTCTGTATAATGGTCTCAATTATCTTGTTTTCCGATTCGACCACACCGTTAGCTTGAGGACGGTACGAGGATGACTTGTGCTTGGGGATTTTGTATTCGACCAAGAGTGTATCCATTTCTTTCTCAAAATGAGAACCATTGTCGGAGATAATCTCGTGAGGGACGCCGTATCGGCACATGATGTTGGTCTTTACAAATTCGGCCACTTTCTTTACATTGAGAACTCGGTAAGCTTGTGCTTCAATCCACTTTGTAAAATAATCCAGGGCCACTAGAACGAATGATTGTCCATTGCTTCCCTTGAGATTGATCTTGCCAATGATATCTATGCCCCAACAAGAGAATGGCCATGGCGTGGTCATGTTGTATAGTTGTGAGGGTGGAGCATGTTTCAAGTTGGCATGGAATTGGCACTTGGCACACTTCTTGACCTTCTCGATGCAATCTCTTTCCATAGTGCTCCAATAATAACCAGTACGAAGTATTTTATTGGCTAACATGATCCCATTAATGTGGGGTCCACACTCACCTTCGTGGATTTCATGCATTATCTCTTGAGCTTCAGTTTCATTAGCACACAAGAGATTGATTCCTTCGTAGTGTCTCTTGTAAACTCGATTCCCAATCAGCACATATCTCGATGCCAACTTTTGTAACGCCACTTGAGTTTTCTTACTGCTACCTTCAGGGAAAGTGCCGTCCTTGAGGAAATTCATGATGTCAGTGTACCACGGAGGACTAGTTTGGATTTCGTAGATTTCAATGCTCATGCAATATGCTGGACTAGTCCTTCTCGAAATTTTGAAGGGCTTCACCATTTTACATTCGGGCATTTCGACTAGTGAGGCTATGGTGGCTAATGTGTCGGCAAAGCGGTTCTTGGCAAATAGGTAAACGTGACATCTTGGAATTGTTCGACCAACTCTTCAAGGTGTTGACCATATTTTTGGAGGGTCGGGTCTTGAATTTTCCATTTTCCTAACGTTTGATTGATGATGAGCAGAGAATCACCAAACACTTCTAGGTATGTGACATTTCTTTCTAGGGCCGCTTCTAGCCCCGCTATACATGCTTCATATTCAGCAACATTGTTGGTGACTTTGAATTCGAGACGAATTGCAATCGGAGTGTAGATGTCCTTTGGATCGACAAGCAACATTCTTATCCCATAACCGTGCTTATTGGCCGCCCCATCAAAAAAAATGTTGCCACTTGTTTTCCTCAGTTTTGGTGCAAATTAAGTCTTTGTCGGGAAATTGTAAGTCTTCCCCCTTCACTTCGTCACATGGAAATTTAGCAAGCTGATCACTGAACACTTTCCCCCTGATGGATTTGAGTATGACGTAAGTGATATCATAACCGGCGAGCATGAAATACCACTTGGCTATCCTTGCTGACATGAAAGGCTTCTCGAAAATGTAGTGGAGCGGATCCACTTTTTCTACTAGCTTGATTTGAAAGGATTCCATGTAGTGTTTGAGCTTTTGAGTGACCCAAACTATTGCGGCACATGACTTCTCCAAGGTGGAGTAGTTATTTTCGCCTCCTTAAAATCGGCGACTAACGAAGTAAATTGCGTTCTATTTTGTGGAGTCTCGTTGCTCTTGTACTAGCATAGCCCCTAGGGCTTCATCATTCACGGTGAGATAGAGAAAGAGAGGCTTATCTTTGTGCGGTGGAACCAAAATTGGAGGGCACGTAATGTAATGTTTCACTTGGTCGAAGGATTCTTGGCATGCGTCGGTCCATTCTCACATTCTTCTTGAGTAACTTGAAGATTGGCTCGCACATTGGAGTAAGTTGGTGCACAAACTGACTGATGTTGAAGTCGTCCATGAAGCCTTTGATTTCCTTTTGTGTCTTCGGAGGAGGCATGTCAATAATTGCCTTAATTTTCGAAGGATCGGCTTCGATTCCCCTCTCGATGACCATATAGCCAAGAACTTTGCCTCGTACAACCCCAAAAGTGCACTTTGTGGGATTGAGCCTGATTTTGTGTTGTCGAAGACTTTCAAAGAACTTGAGGAGATCGATCAAGTGTTGACCGTTGGTTCCTTTCGAGTGAATAATCATGTCGTCCAAATAGACTTCAATTTCTTTATGGATCATGTCATGGAACAAATCTGTCATGGCCTTTTGATAAGTAGCCCCTGCGTTCCTTAATCCAAACTGCATAACTGTATAGCAAAAAAAAGTTGTCTGTGTTGATCTTCTTCAGCCATAAGAATCTGATTATACCCGGCAAAACCATCCACAAATGAGCGGACCTCGTAGGCAGCAGTTGAATAGACTAACATGCCGATGTTGGGTAAAGGGAAGTCATCCTTTGGGGAAGCCTTGTTCAAATCCCAGAAATCCACACAAACACGGACGTTGCCATTAGCCTTTCTGACTGTCATAACGTTTGCTAGCCAAGTCGGGTATTCGATGACTTTGATGAAACCCACACTGAGAAGTTTCTCTATCTCTTCTTTGACTTGTAGAGACCATTCGGGCTTGATCTTTCTGAGTTTCTGTTTGACTGGCTTAGCGTCTTTCCTGATTGTTATTCAGTGCTCGGTGACCTTTCTGTCTAAACCCGGCATGTCTTTGTATGACCATGTGAAAACATCCACGAACTCTTTGAGCAGTGCAGTCAATCTGTCTTTCTCTTCCCCCTTGAAGAAGCTTCCTATCTTGGTTTCCTTTGGCACTTCGTCGGTACCCAGATTAACGACATGCAATTCTTTATCAGCCCCTGGACCATTTTCACCACGACTACGGACCTGTTGAGCTAATTCATTTAAGTATGTTTCATTTTCGTGGTCTATTTCATCATAGTTTGAATCGTCATTAACTAGTTCATTAAATTCGTCATTTATGATGTTTGCAATCTCGGGGTACTCAGAAAGATCAAATTTTTCATTAGCAAAGAAAGGGAACACACGCTCGGCTATTGCCTCCATATCCTCTTGGGTAAGGGTGTTGGAAACACTCTCGGACTCGAAAGTGAATGTCATTAAGTCTCCCTTCGTCGCCTTGCGGGGAATGCAACCCATTTTCTCGATCAAGAATTCCTCGGATACTATGAGGCCCTTCATTGAATACCAGTTATTGATCATCTTGGATCTTGGCTTGACCTCGCTTATAGGCTCGTTTGTCATGTCGGTGTTGTCGGAGATGGCGTTGACTTGGCATTCATCCATTATGGCAAGTCCCTCAAACATGGAGGCTAGCTCAGCCGATTCTTCCCCCACAGTAATTTTTATCTCGGTCTCGAAAGTCACTTTCTTTCCCCACCATTCTCGGGGTGACATCGGAGTAGGTTCCTCTTCACGCTTCTTGATTTCACAATCGGCAAACATTTTGAGACAGGCTTTCTGATGCCCTTGTTGTTGACCCATAGTTCGGGAAAGATCATGTATTGGACATCTTGCCCTTGGTAGACAAAGTAACCATTCAATGGTTTACGATAAGACCTTAAATTGGGGATTTCATAATAACGGCATCCTTTGCGAGCTCGGGCCTTCTCATTTTTTATGGCTTACTCGTAGTTCATGTCGTCCTCGGAAGGCTCATAACCCAATCCAAACTTGTTTGTGACAAAAGGAACTTCCACAGGTTTCTTTCTTCCTTGTTGATACTTCCCTAGACCTAAACCGGGGAAGTAGCTCATTCTTCTCATCATGCGGAGGACTTTGTGATTACTAGGGTCCCATGTCTCATTTCCCCCTTCTTTGTCAATGACGTTGATTGAGACGTTAGAGAGAGTAGAGTCTTCTAATCTATGTTAAACTTGGTGGACGGGTTGTCCCCCATTCTTATGGATAGTGACATTTTCGGTCATGACGGTCACTATATCATACCCATTTCAGATCTTGACACATTGATGGAGAGTGGAGGGGACGGCATTGGAGCTATGTATCCACGGTCAGCCCAAAAGTAGATTGAATGAAGCGGGGACATCGAGTACCTAAAACGGGACGGACATAACCATGCTCCCAAATTCAATGTCCACTTCTATCATGCCCATGACTGTGCGGGCGGTGCTGTCGTATCCTCGAATCACTTGGCTAGAGGGCTGCAAATCTAAATTTTTAAGCCCCAATATGCCCATAATTCGGCTAGGCATTAGGTTGAGTGCGGAGCCACCGTCGACCAAAACCCTTAAAATTGGTCTCCCTCTTACTCTTACTTTGAGATAGATGGCCTCACTGTGGTCGGACCCAAATGGTGGAAGGTCCATGTCGGCGAATGTGATGACATTGCCAAAGTGTGTGTGGCCTATCATAGCATTAACATCTTCGGGAGCTGTGTCAGGAGAGATTGATGTATCATCGAGGTTGTTGAGGATGAGGTCTCGATGCTTCTTTGAAGATGCGATGAGGTCCCAAATAGATATGTTTGCTTGAGTCTTCTTGAGTTGAACTAATAAAGGATCTTCAGGTGCATCGTGAGTTTGCGACCTTGGAGAAGAGGTGCTTGCTGCAGAAGCGTTGGGATTGCTTGCTATGACCCTGCCGGATCGAGTTAGCATGTTGACGCTCCTCCCGTTTTGCTTCTTTTTCCTATTCTCTAGGACTTTCCTCATTATCTCATCATAAGTCACAACATAACAAGAATTGTCAATTTCATTCATTGCATTACAGCCCTCATTCACAATAGGAATTGAATGAGTGGTCTCTTCAATCTCGCCTAGCTCTATTACATGAACATCGCCCACACTAGGAACTATGAACTCTTTTTTGTCGATGAGGTCTTGGATGATGTTTCGGAGGCTAAAGCATTCTTCGGTAACATGGCCACTATGTTGATGATAGCCGCACCACTTATGATGAGCGTGGTTGGCGGGAATCATTTTGGGCTTGTACCCTTGTAGAGGAGTAATGTACCCTTTGGCCTTGAGAGCCTCGAAAGCCTCGGTTAGAGTCAAGCCTTGGAGAGGAGTGTAGACACGGTCATTTTGGAACTTTTTTCCTTGGGGCGGAGGGACTTTCTTGTAGCTCCCTTTGTCGGTGGTGACGGCATTGACAGAGGCCTCTTTTGTTGAATATTGGGCCTTTCCACTATCTCGGCAAGTTTTATCATTCCACCTCCTTGTAAAATCAATAAAGGACTCATTGTCCCTTTGGGTGGTACTTTCAAGCTCCTTCTTTGTTGGGCGGTGAGTAGTGTTGCCTTGATATTGAGTTTTGAAGGCAAGCATGGTGGCGTCCCAATCAAGACGGATGGTGAGTGGGAGAGTTGCATACCAATCTTTTGCGGCCCCTTCTAGAGTAAGTGGAAAACATTGTGCCATCACCTTTTGGGAGACTTTCTTTGGAACCATGGCCCATATGTAAGTTTCAATGTGGGCCATAGGGTAAGAGTTGCCCTTGAACTTGCTAATGTCGGGCATTTTGAAATTGTCGAGGAGAGCGGACATTGTGCTCATGAGAATTGATGATTCATAAAGGCTTGTGTCGGAGCCTTTCCCCAAATTGAGCCCACTGAAGCGTTGGTCGATGTATGCCACGATTGAGTTGACCATTTTGTGATCCTTGCTCTCGTGCTAGGTTCTCCCACCTTCTTGTTGCGGACACTAACATACGGGATTTCAAATAAACCCTTGGTCCACTTGGATTCCTTGGTGTCATCCTTATTCTTGCCTTTGGAAATCTTAATGAGTTTAGCTTTCATTTGGTCCATTTCAGCCTCGTGAGCCTCCCTTTCACTTTCTAGGTGAGCTTGCCAAAAGTCATCTTTGTTTTGACCCTCCTTGTTGAGAGTGGAGACTTGCTCTTGGAGAGATTGGACCAAAGCAGAGAGTTGTTCGGGACACATGGTGTTGTTGGTGTTGGAGACATTTGCAAGAGAACCGGCCATTGATGTTGTTGGAGTTGTCGGAGTGATTAATTCGCTAACCAGCCGGTTTGTTGAGTCTCGGTAAATGCGTTGAATACCAATCGGACCTAAATTGAAGAAGTGGCCCTTGTCAATCTCGAGTAACACTTTCGGTCCATGGAGAGGCTTTAACACACAATGGGCACACGACTCGAATCACATAAAGAAAAAAGACTTCTTTTTTTTTTATATAAGTCAGAGAGGGTTCCTTTTGGGGTTTCTAAGAAAATAGTGGAATTGTCATACTTGTATATTAATGTAGTAAAGCATACATGCGGGGACGGAGTTTTATTTTGTCTATAATAACCACTTGTTTCTTTTTTAAACGGCATGTATGATTTGAAAACATTAGTTTAGGGAAATCTCGGCACATGAAAACCGACTTGGTCATGGAGTGTTAGACACTAACTAGAATGTGTTGGCTTGTGCTCGGCTAAAGAGAGGCTTAAAGGTAACCCCCGACATGTAGTCGTGAACTACGCCACGGGCTGAGGTTTACCGCTTCGGAATAGTCAAGGTCGAATGGAGCTTGAAACTTCCTAGGATGGGCCTCGACAGGTTTGGGGCTATGGACTTTGTGCGACTCGATAGTGAGCAATTCATAGGAGTTTAGTGCACGTAGTGTGAGATCAAACACATGTGACAAAACGTTTTTTTTTTTAAAAAAAAAAAACAAAGAAAAAACACATAAAAAACAATTAAGGGTCCAAATCAGTCCTGATGCAGGCAACTGTGCCCACAGCCCATCATTCTGTCCAGTTCTGGGAACCTGTTCATATTTTGGAAAATTTCCCAGAAGCGTGCGCCTCTGGTCTGTATGATGGGATGCGCGCGCCTTGCGCCCAGTAACTGAGAGGCGCCCGCTTCTGGGCAGAACCTGTCAGACATTTGGACTCAGGGGATTGCCCTGGTCCTGAATATACTTTGGAACAACTGCAGAAGTGATTAGCACGGAAAATAAGAATAGGAAGAACACGTCGGACGCGGGCGCTTCTGGTCCTTGATGTGGGACGCGCACACCTTAGGCCAAGAAGGCCAGAGGCGCACGCTTCCCAACATCAGGAACCAGAATGCCCAGAAAGCAATGTAGACTATGAACAGAACGCAAGTTTAACCCTTAAAAGTCCCCAGCGGAGTCGCTGTGGGAGCCCGCGCCTCGAATCTAATCGAAAATTGGTATCTCAAAATAGTTTCCCTTTTGAGTTTTGAAAAAGAAGAGTCGCCACCTCATTTTATTTAAGGAAAATAGAGGTAACACCTTTTGTTTGAAAAAGAAGTGGGTTCGGGGGCTATGTTACGAGAGGAGAAGGTGTTAAGCACTCCGCTCGCCCTTTCGGTCTCTAGCAGGCTTCCGCCTACTCTTTGATTTTAATTTACCTTTTTGAAAATGTATTTTATGCCCTAAATTTTAGAAAAATGTGTGTTTATGTACAAATGTGTCTTCCTAGTCTAGGTCGATTCATTTGATTCACAACCGGGAATCAATTTGGGAGGATCCCCGATTGGTTTTCGAAAATGGTTTTGAATCACATAAACAGGGAGAACACATAAAGGGGGAGAGGGGATGATGCAGAATCATGGGCACACCAACGTCATTCTGCACCTGAATCATCAGGGATTGAGGCCGGAAAGTAGCAGCAGTTTTTTTTTTTTTTTTTTTTTAAGTAATTTGAAAACTTAAAATGAGAATAAAAGATAGAAGGATATGATGGTACCAGGCTAAACTCTCAAGGACTCCACCAAGTTTTTTTTGCTTTCTCTGGCACTCGAGAGACTAGGTTTCAAACTCTTTCGAAACTCGAAGAACCACAATCTTTAATCAAGACTTTTTCAGAAATTCGTGAGACTAGGTTTCGAACTCTTTCGAAACTCGCAAAGAATCACGTTCTGTTTCAAAGCCAATTCTAAGCATCGCGGAGCAAGGTTTCGAACCTTTCGAAACTCGAAGAATCACGATTTGTGTCGAAGCTATGAAACTTTTGGAGCCATGTTTTTGGCTCTAATCATGAACCAGGAAACTGATACCAACTAATGCAGAATCATGGGCACACCAATGTCATTCTGCACCTTGACAGGATTACCACTATCAAGGCCACGTTCAAACTGTGTCAAGATTCGAACGATTCAATAATGGGATACGTAACCCTTGCACACCGAATTTGTATCATAATTCGGATAAGGGTGAAACCCTAGTTTCTCTTTCTTAGAGAAGACCTAGTTTTCAAAGAACATCAAGTTCTACATTTTTATTTTTTTTATGTACATGAAGGATTTATACAAATTATATACAAAAATGGGAGACAAATCCCATAAAAATGAATGTCCAAGCTTATGGTTGTTTTGCACTTCCTAGACCAGCTGCTGTTCATGGAGCAATGTACCTGTCCAAACCTAATCCAAATCCAGAGAAAAAACTTGGGATTTACTCCCAATATATTAATGAACATGTATGTATTTTGGTTGGATATTTAGATTAGTATTTCAAGCACAAAAAACCTCTTGAACTCAGACCCTAAATCTGTCCAGGCTGGAAAAACAGAGCATATTTTATTTTGATTCGAAATTTACATCATCAATACATGAAAATCTGGAGAAACTTAAAACATAAAAGTTGAAGATAACATATTAAATATTAAGCATCAAAAAAATTTGTGAAGAAAATGAGTTTAATTTCTTCAAAAGACCTCTGACATTCTAATGTCAGAAACTGAAAATGGTTAATCTTAGAGCAGGCACTTGAATCAAAAAATGGAAATAGGTCTTTTTCTGAGTTCATAAAAATATTTTAAATGCATAAATGTTTTCCTTTGTGTGTTGAGAACAAATTTCATGTTTCGACCTCACTTTAAAAATCGATTTTTGGTGGAGTTTTAGACATGAAAACACATGTTGGTCAGAGATACTGCAAATAGGACAGCACATCTAAGCTACGAAAATATCCACCAAAACATGACATCATGAAATATGACCACGAAACATGGCATGCATCATCTTCAATATGTAAGGAACAACTTTTATGTTTTGAGATAAGTCCAGAAATGAAGTGATGATAGAGTAAAAAGCACATGAACAAGCCTTATTTAAACAGGACATGCTGGACAGATTGTATGTGGCATGAAGATGAACATCAAAACATGGCTTAAACTCAAGAAAAACCCATGAAACTTGAGTAACTTAAACATTAAGATGTTATTAACATTATTGAGTGCCTATTTATGAACAATCATGGACAAGAAAATGGTAAAAAGATGGAAGAACATGAGTTGAAATAACATTGTATTTACATATAGAGGTCTAGCTATTAACTAGCTAGACCTCAAACCAACTTACATCAAAGATTACATTGTAATAACTTACATATATAAAAGGGATTTGTGCTTCCTTTGCTTCCAAAGGAAGGCTTTTTGTTGTTGTTTGAAGTTGATTTGAAGTTGGATTAAAGTTGTTTGAAGTGTGCTTGTGTTTGCTAGTCGTTTGAGTAGTGTTTTTTGTGGTTGTTTTTGAGTGGTGATAGGGTGGTGGTGTGGTGGTTTAGGAGATGATTTTAGGAGCCTTAGGAAGGGCTTTTGGGCTGTGCAGAATGGATGGAATGAGTACTCTCCTCCTTTTTTTTATCTTGCTTGGAATGTCCCCCTTTTCAAATGAGATGAATGATGGCTAATATAGATGAGGGAGGTTGTAAAAAGACCAAAGGTGCCCCTACTAGGCCTTAGGAGGGTGGTGGGATAACTTGGGGAGGCTTAGGGCTGATTTGGGAATTTTTGAGGAAACCCTTCATGGAGGGTTTGGTACCATTTAGGAATTATGAAATGATGTGGGAGTGTTTAGTAATAAGAAAAGTCTCCTTGCCACTTGTCCTCTTTGGATTGGCCATTGCTTTTTCTAACATGTCTAATCTTGCCAACCCATTTTGATGAATTTTCATGGATTTAATGTGTGTGGGCTGGTCACAATGATTTTCTTCCCGCTCCGGCTTTCTGCTTCGCAAATGCTCCGTCGTGCGCGCTCCGGTGTCCCGGTTGTCCGCGGCCCCAACATGAAAGTTGCTCAGAATATTTTTCTGGTCAGAATGATATATCTAGAATATGTTAATAAGTAACGAAATGACATAATATAATTTTAAATGCAAAGGATGTCCGGTAAAAGGTTTTTCTAGGTGTGCGGGGCCCGCCGTGGGGTCCCGACGCTCGATTTTCGAAGGTTACGCCTGTTTACTCGGTTTTGAGCCCTGATTATGAATCTGGACTCGGTTTCTTCATCCGATACACCGATAAGGCGGTCGGTAGTCCTAAACCGCCCTATCTAGGGTTTTAGGTCAATTATCGGGTTTAGACCAATTTAAGGGTATGGTTTAGGGAGTGCGAGATCGGGGTGTCTACAGTCACCACTGTAGATACTCCGGCGCGTGCGGGGTGATCCCACACCGTTTCGGTTAAAGTTTTGGTTTTTATTTCGTTTGTTAGAGTCGCCACCTATGTTTTAGAGGGAACATAAGAAAAACCTAATAATGACCTAAGTTTTGTTTATGAAAACCAAAGATTCGGGTATGTGAGGTTCAGAGGTTAGGTTACGAAATGGGAAGTTTTCGCCCAACTAAATGGTCTTGCTTATTCATAGTCTACATGATAAAACGTGATCTTCCTATACTTTGAAAATGAGTTTTAAAGGGGTTTGAAAGAGGTTTGAATGTGGGGAGATAACTCCTTGGCCAACTTCAATGTAATGAAGTAACCTTTGGCGTCATGTCCCAAAATAGTTTGGGTTGATTGCACACTTTGATAAAGATAAAAGAAGTAGAGATGAATATAGAGAAAGAGAATAGTAAGAAAATACCTAAACTTCAAGAACTTCTTTGGAAAATGCTTGAAATCCTTTTTGAGAGAGTTTTTGTATAGTTTTCTTGTGTTAAAAAGTCCTCCCTTCAAAAGGTGGAGAAGGGGGGGTTTTATAGGTGAAAAGAAGATGTTTTTGGTGCCAAAACAGGGTCAACGAATAGGGAATTCCTGGGCAAAATCATGTAAATTGAGCAAGGGAGGAATTCTTGGAGAGAATCTGTAATTGACGCCCAGAAGCGCGCGCCTCAGGCCTTTAGGGCGGAAGGTGCACGCGTCTGACCTCAAAGGGCAGAGGCTCCCGACTTTGAAAAGGCAATTTTGACAGAATGGACTGGAAAGTTAGAACTGTTATTCAATTTAGCCCCCAGACTTAACAGAGTCAGTCAGGAACTTAACGGAAGTAACAGAAACTAACGAAAAACACTTAAAATAGTAGAAACACAAAATCAAATGTGCAATCGGGGTGAGTGGTCCAAGGCAGGGTGTCTACAGTTAGATCCTAACTAGAATGTGTTGGCTTGTGCTCCGCTAAAAAGAGGCTTAAAGGTCACCCCCGGCATGTAGTCGTGAACTACACCACGGGATGAGGTTTACCTCTTCGAGAGAGTCAAGGTCTGGTGGATCTTAAAACTCTCTAGAACGGGCCTCGACGGGTTTGGGGTTATGAACTTGTGCGACTTGATAGTGAGCAATTGATAGGAATTTGTGCACGTAATGTGAGGTCCAACCAAGTGACAAAACGGTTTTTTTTTTTTTTTCCAAAAAGAAAACACGTATAGCACATAGGGGGTCCAAAACAGTCTGATGCAGGCAACTATGCACACAACCCATTGTTCTGTCCTGTTCTGGGCTCTGTTCATGTCCTGGAAAACTGCCCAGAAGCATGCACGTTTGGCCTGCATGATGGGAGGCGCGCGCTTTAGACAAATGAAGGATAAGGAGCCATCTTGTGGGCAACACTTGTGAAACAGTGGACTCAGGGGATTGCCCTGGTCCTAAATAATTCTTTTTACCCCCTGCAAAAATGATTAGCACAGAAAACAAAAACATGAAAAACACATGCAGGGCGGGCACTTCTGGGCTGTGATGTAGGAGGTGCGCGCCTTAGGCCAAGAGGGCCAGATGCGCACGCTTTCCAGCACCAGAGACCAGAATGCCCGCAAGACAATGTAGAACACAACTTAAAGCAAGTTTAACCCTCGAATCTCCCCAGCGGAGTCACCACTGTAGATACCCTGGGGGAGGCCACGGCTTTAGGCTAGAGCGGTGGTCTATCCTAGGATGTCTAATTAGTTTTAGTTGTTAGATTCGCCACCTAATTTTTAGAGAAACATAAGAAAAACTTAATATAGCCTAATTTTTATACGAAAATCAGAGATTCGTTTATGAGGTTCGGGGGTTAGGTTACGGAATGGGAAGTACTTAAACACCCATTCCGCAAGACTAATGTCGGTCTTGCAAGTAAATGTTCTACATAAATAAGTGTTTTTCCTATGCTTTTAAAAGATGATTTGGTGGTAAAAGAGGGGTTTGAATGTAGGGAGATAACTCCTTGGTAAACTTCAATGAAATGAAGCAACCTTTTGTGTCATGTCCCAAAATGTTTGGGTTGATTGCACATTTAAATATAATGAAGAAGGAGATGAAGTAGAGAGAGAGAGAGAGAGAGATAAGAAATACCTAAAGCCTTCAAGAACTTCAAGAACTCTGTTGTGCTTTTGGAAATGCCTTGAGAGAGTTTTGTGAGTGTAATTTGTGATCAAAATTCTTGGTCTTTTTGTTGTGATCCAAAAGTGGTGTCCTTTGTAATGGATGAAGAGGGGGTATTTATAGGGGTGGAAAATTGAGTATTTTGGATCTACCCATTTAAGTTAAAAACACTCGGGTATCCAATGAATTTTTAACTTTAATGGGAAAACCCAAAATACGTAATTTGCCACCCGTAGGTATTTATAGGTGAAGAGGGTTGTTTTTGGTGCCAAAACAGAGTCAACAAAGAGATATTTTTCGGGAAAAATCGTCATTGATGAGTAAGGGAGGGATTCTTTGAGAAAAATCTGTAACTGACATCCAGAAGCGCGCGCCTCCTACATTGGGGGCAGAAGGCGTGCGCCTCAGACCCCAAAGGGTGGAGGCGCCCGACTCATAAAAGGATTTTTTGACAGAATGGACTAAAAAGTTAGAACTGTTATTCAATTTAGCCCCCCCAAAACTGACGGAGTCAGTCAGGAAATTAATGGAAGTAACAAAAACTAATGCAAAACACTTAAAACAAAGTAAAAACACAAATTAAGCACGCAATTTGGGTGAGCGGTCCAAGGCGGGGTGTCTACAAGTCCCTTCCTATTTATTGTGCATATACTTAGGCCGAAATTTGTTTATCCCCCTAAAGTATACACACAATTCCACTTTCCACCCTGACGCGAATTTTGTCCCAAAGTAACACTCTAATTAACCTTTCGTCCCACTTTACCCCTGGCCCCAAACGATGTTAAAAAATTAACAAAAAATGGTCATGTGCATGTCACATGTTGGATTTTTTAGTCATTTACCTTGAAATGAGAAGGGCATCTATATCAATTTGTTATTGGTCAATCACTACCCAACACCACAATCACCCACCAGTTAATGACCACCTCCACCACCTTTTCAAAGCCCACCCACCACCAACAACATCATTTCTTCCAAAATCAGGCCACCGCCAACAACACCATTTTACCCAACCGTCATTATCAGTGTTCACTCAGAAATTAATTGTTGGTCAACCACGTTTTTTAACACACGAATTTTGCCTATAAATGTGCTTTGAAAATCAAAGTTAGTGAGTGTATATGATTTGGTAAATCGAAGACAAGAGGTGGAATTATCGTGTTTTCAGAGTAAAGGAATGAATTGGCGCTTCCGTCGATTAATTGACAAGACAATATCAAAGATAAATAAATGCCAACATCCCAGATTTGGGATCCAAGAAATTCAAAATTTCTGGATATTTACCAATCTAAGAGAATCGATCAAGCTAGGGTAAAAGGGAAAGTCGAATTGGGGGTACGGGAGGGTTAAAGTAGAAGGAAAGGAAAAAGAGAACAAGGACAAGTAGAGAAGACAACTGGTAGAGGGGAAAAGGAGGGGCGAATAGGGGATGAATGGAAATCAGGGAGATGAGGGGTAGAGGTAGAAGGGAAATATGTAGACCTAATTGATGGGGAGAGGGAGTAAAGGCGGGTGGGGTTGTGACTGGACAACAAAAAACATGGAATTTGGGGTGGGGGAACTTCAACGGAGAAGAGGATGAGGGAGTAATGGGTGGGGAAGATGAAGTGTATGAATGTGGGAAGACAAATAAGACGTGTGTGTGCCGTGTTTTTTTAGTCAATTAGGAGCTAAGGATGGGAATGACCAATACATCCCTCATATGACAACCGCGTGACCATTTTCTGTTAAAAATCTAACGTCGTTTGGTGTAATGTGCAATGAATGGCTAGTTAGAGTGTTCTTTGGGGCAAAAATCGCGGCAGTGTGGAAAATGGGATTGTATGTATACTTTAGGGGAATAAACGTATTTTAGCAATATAACTTGTTGGTCCCAAAGGGAAATAAGGGTATGAAAAATAGCTATAAGGGGGGTGAATAGCTGTTTTAAAATTCTTTTCGTACCCTTGATAAACTAAATTGCAAATGCGCACTTTATCAAATAAGCGTTATGATATGCGCCTATGTGAGTGAGTGAAATGCACAACGGAATTTAGTAATGTAAATAGGCGCAAAGTATGATAAAGGGGGGGCACACACACTCTAAGTATTTTGGCTCAAAGTGGGTGAAATAAGAAACTAAGGCAAATGATATAACAAACACAACACAGTTCAATCAATCAATCTACAATGAATAAACAAACAAATAGTTAGATATGATATGAACTTGAAAGGAAATAGCAATAAGTAAGTACGCACTATTTGGAGAGGTTCAATCGGTAAAATGATCTACGTCCTCTACCAAGATGGTTAGTCTTTGATTTTCTAAAGGAGATCTTATTATAAGAGAGTGTTACAAATTACAATCGTTTTGAGCTTATACACTAACTCAAGATCTAATATCTATGAAAGAACAAATCCTAGACAATAACCGGTGTATCTCTTAAAGAAAGATCTAAGTGATCAAACTTAAAGAGGCGCGTGTGTGATTTTAGATTCAAGGCTCTTTAGATCTTTGAGATTGAGAGCACAAGAAAACTAAAGTGTTTTTGCTTGAGGTTCTGGGCTAAGGATGAAGTTATGAAGATGTTCTTGAGAAATCTGGTAAATCAAAGGCAATCTTCAAATCTTCAACAAATGCTTGAGAGAGAAATTCTTGAAATGCTTAGCAACTTCAAATGGTTGAAGTTATGGGGTATTTATAGTAGAGCCCCAAAAACTAGCCGTTGGAAATCCTTGGTGAGTCAGAGAAAGGACGGATGTGCTGTCGCTCATTGAGTGGAGAACGTGTCCTTTTATAGCCGTTAGACACATAATACAAATACGACCGTTATGGACAGGTGTCCTTAGATGCAGGTGCATACGTGTTATTTTACCACCGTTGGATCATTGGCATAGTTTGAATCTCTTCAAGTTTTCGATTCTTCATTAAATCACTGAATGTTATTTAAACATTTATGCGCGTTGAGCCAAGGGGTGCGTAGACATAGCACGCGCTAAGCCATCTGGGGCGTATAAGCTAAGCTAGGCGCATACTCATGCGTGCGCCTAAGGAGGCGCATGGCGCATGGGAGAGGCACATGGCGCGTGGATTCAAACTGAACTTGTGAATTATCTTGAATCTTGATCTTCTTGCCCTGTTCCTAAGCCTATTCTGTTACAATAGACAACCTAAAAAATGAAGTATAAATACTTCTTACATGTGGGTCTAAAGTCCATGAAATAAAACTTAGGTGATGGATCAATCAAATCTAATCAATCCTATTACATTGAAACTGAGATATAAGTGGGCATACCCAACAATCTCCCCCTATTTGATTGATGTCATTACCTACTATATCAGGGACAAACATTATACTTGATAAAAACATGTTCAAATAAATGATATTGGTAAATCATGTCTCAAGTTAATGCACACACTAGTCCAAAACATAGATTTCTAATTTATTGCAATAAAGATAGAACATTACAAATGGAATGATAGAAACAACAGTAACACATACAAAATGTATATGAGTTTTAGTTTTGAAATGTGTTTAAACATAGTTTAAACTCAATGCATGAAATATGAAGCAGTTCAAATATGATGCATATGATTTTAAACAACATTCATTGTTCTACAAACAAGAAGTTTGAGTGAACAAGGTTTGATAACAAGTGATGCATTGTTCTCATTAATACTTGAAATATAAGAGTTACAGATAACAAGTATTTAAAAGAACAAAGACAAAAGAGTGCTAAAACACATAGGCACTAAATCACTAACAAAAGTTTCTAATAAAAAAAAAATTCAAATAAATTACAAATAAAAGAAACTAAGGGTTGGGAGGAGGCACGTCGTCTTCCTTCAATCCTTCTTCAATCTCCTTCACGGAGCGCTGAATCTGCTTTGAAAGCTGGTGACAACGGTTTACAACACTGTGAGTATCAGTGACACCATCTCTAATGTAGCGCAGATGATCAACATTGGTGTTTTGATACTCATCAATGGTGCGCTGGGTGATGGATTGATGTTGTGAAAAGTTTTCAGGGAAGGCTTGAAAGTTAGCTTCAACAGTAGCTTGGGCAGTGAGAATATCAGCATAAACTCTATATGTGCGCCTGTCTGCACTGGAATGCGCGGCATTAAAGTGAGTGACAACTAATTCCTTCAAAACATCAATCTTTGAGAGAAGTGAATTAATGTCTATATGCGCGCCAGGAGCAGAGCTGGAAGAGGGCGCAGGAGTTTCAGGAGCTGAAGGCGCATGGGATTCAGGAGCTTTGGGTTCTGCGCCAGGATCAGCACCATAAACTGTTAAACCCAGGATTTCTAGTTCATCCTTAACTTCTTTGAGTTTATCAACAACACTCAATAATTTTTGGCTATCTCCAGCCACCATCTCAAACAACTTCCTTATATCACCTGCTATATTTAACTCTACCTCCCTTATGGCATTAATGAAATCTTGGCCATCAGTGAGTTTGATGCCACCATCTATGCGCTCGTGTAGGGAAGCAAGAGTACCTTTGAAAAGCTCATTCATTTGGTCTATAGCGTCATTCCACTGTTGAGGAGTAAGGAAATGTTTGTCCTTGATATTCGCATCTATGTGCGCCATCTCCCCCTTAATGGCAGCAATCTCATCAGCCTGCTGAGTAAGCATAGAAGTGTGAAGCTCCATCTAAGAATTAATGTGAGCTTGGCCTTGCTGAAGTTGCTGTAGCAGAGATATAACCACACTCATATCAGGAGTGGGAGGAGGGGCGCAGGAGTAGATTGGGGCGCAGTAGAAGAGGAGCGCCTAACAGGTGATGGAGTAGGAGCGCGAGGAGAGGGAACATAGTCATCAAGTTCTGGCTCCCCCTGAACTTGATCATCACTCAAGTTGCCAAAAAGTTCATCAGATAGCTTATCTTTGAGAGCTTGGCGCTCAGCAGAGAGTGGTTCTGGAGTTGGTTTCTGAACTGGAGCAGGAGTAGAAATTGGTTTTGTTGGAGGCGCAGTAACACTAGGAGGCGCAGTAGAAGCAGGCGCGCGTATATCAGCGCTAGACCCTGCGCCCTTGCGCCTTTTGGATTTAGCCAATAAAGCAGCTTGTTTCAATCTGAAGTCTTCATCTCGCTTTTTCTGCGCTTCCAGTCTACTGGCTTTTTTTGCGCGCTTCAGTTCTTTCTCTTCTTCTGTGTCAGTTCGAGGGCACTTAGGAGGTCTGCTTGTACCTTCAGCAATCCCTTTTCCCTTCACTTTGTCTGCGCCAGGAGCAGTTTCTTCTGCGCACGGTGCTGCTTCAGGTTCTGCGCCATCTTCTGCGCCATCTGCATCTTCATCAGACTCAGTGGTTTCATCAACCAACTGATCTCCTTTATCTCTTGGCGCGCGCTTAGCCATGCGCTTTCTGAGCCTTTTCATAACCAAACTGTCTTTGCCAAAAATTGGAACGTCAGTGGTTTGATAAGCTGGGTTCTGAACGAGGAAATTAGCAAGAGCAGGATAGGTGAGAAATATCTTCATGAGTATTCTACAGTGTGTCTTGAACTTAGTTTTTCCTTCAGCCTTGTTCTTGTTGTATTTATCAATCTGGTCCTTTAAAGTTTTGAAGAGGATTTGGGGCCAGTTGAGGACGGTTTTTCCCATTATTGTAGCAGTATACTCCCATTGCTCCATTGTGAATCTGTTCACATTTCCAGTCTTGAAAATTATGGAAGTACCCACCAGATGCACTATGTGCGCCAGCAAGTCACCTCCATCCCTTATCTCAACAGATTTGATGTTATTCTGAAGAGTAGGAATATTGAGATAAGTATGCGCTATAATGTTCTGCGCGGCTACGGAGTAAGTTTTGATTTTCCCGGAGACGCCAAGAGGGCCAATAGTGGTGAAGTTGATGATATTCTTCAAAGTACCAGTAGAAATGGTAATATCAACATTCTGAACCACGGTGCGTATTCTGTAGCGCATAACCCCTTCAATGTCTGTTGGAGTTTCCATGAACACAGCAGTGGAGAAAAATTCATCAACAAGGAGCGGTGAGTAGAAGTGTTGCTCCAGGGTGAATAAATGTAGAAGACCAGCTAGTCTTATGTACTCCATGACATCAACTCCAATCTGGACAGTTGATAACTCAGTGAGATTAAATGTCTCACCAGGTCTGAAATTTGCTGGATCCTGAAAACATAACAATGATTTAAGTTAGGAGTGTATCAGGTGCATAGAATCATAAAATGAGCAAAGTAAAAATAAGCGCATAATAAGATATAGGCGTATAACAATAGTATGCGCATACTATTATTAGGCGCGCATATGTTGGAAGCGCATACAAGTACGAGGTGCATATTATGGTTCTATGAAAATATACTAAGGGAATAATTAAAACATAAAAAACTGACTAAGTATGAATAGAGGCGCATAAGATGTTTAGGCGCATAATGTTATTAGGCACATAAAGGATTGAGGCGCATAACATTTGTAATAGCTTAGAGGCGCATACGAATGTCAGGCGCATGAATCATTTTGAGGCGCATAAGGTCAATAGGCGCATAAATAACTAGGCGCATGAATTCATATATAGGCACATAACTATGTAAATAATTTAAACTTAGCATAAAAACACACAAAAACATACAAACACATGCAAACATACATATGCAAGTTTTTAAGAATCAAAATATGAAAATTTTGAAAAACATGTTTTGAAAATTTTGAAACCCAAGTCATGCAAAAATAACGAAGAACACGAAGAACATGGCTTGAGTGCTCGAAGAACACCATAATTCATGTAACTTCGCCAAATCTAGCATACAATATGTCAAAATGACCGCATGAACACAAGGAGCACGAAAATGTAAACCAAAACAAGTACAAATCAACAACAAATCCATAAAATGGATTCAAAGATCCGAAAATTTAAAAAGTCAAAAATCTAAGATTTTCAGATTCGCAAAATACAGTGCATCGATCTTCAAAAAGTTGGTTTCAAAATATTCGTAACCACTAAAAGAACACAACCCAACAAACGATTTTGAAAACGGAGAACCGAAACAATATTTATCAAGAAAAATGATTTTCGGTTTCTAAGAACCCGAAAACCCAGAAATTACGAAACTAAAATGCATAAATTAAGAGTTTTGAGTTCAATAATTCATACCATTTTGTCTTGTGTAGTCTTTGCAGAACGTTTAGGACCCATTAATGGATATATAGAGAGAGAAATGAGAGAAGAAGAGATGAAAATAGAGTGAAAAAGAGAGAGAGAGAGAGAGATGACGGGAAGGAGTAGAGGGAGAAGAGAGAGTTGGTGAGGGTTTTGTAGGGGAAATGATTAGAAAAGAAAAAAATAGAGGGGGGGTGTAAGAGTTTATATAGGTTTAGGGTTTAAGAGAGAGAAGGTGAAAAGACAAGAATTAATGGTGATGTGCAAGGAAAGGACAACCATTAATGAGGGGTATTTGGAAATGATGGCTATTTAATGGCTGAATGACACAAAGAAATATTGATGTGACATTTTGGGTTAAGAAAAACTGATCCACTTCCCTTATAAGTGTATGAGCAATTTTGACTAATTTTTGCACAAACTCCAAAAACATCTGTTTTGGTGTAAGTTTGGGGTGCAAGAAATATATCCCCAGAAAATAAAATTTTTGAAAAATTTTTGAAAGACGAAAAACGAGGGAAAAATTAATTGCACAAGTACCCTTGAACAATTATGGAATGTCAAAAGACAAGAATTCCTATAATAAATGAATAGCATTTACATACCTGGTACTTGTGACAAATTTAATACGTTCAATCATTGAAATAAATTTTGAGCATTGATTGAGCATTGACAAATATTTATTGCGCGCATAAGGGGCGCAATAGTCTTATCTAGGTGCGCAGGATGATTTACGGAATCATTGAATGCTAGGCGCGCATAGAGAGAATGGGGCGCGCATAAGGATGTGGGCGCGCAGTGAGTTTCCTTGAAACTTTGAAATTTATCTATCTTTTAAAACCTAGTATACTTATAACTCAACAAAACATAAAATCATTAGTATTGACGAACTATATTGAATTTAGTTGAGTTCAAGCATACCCATTTCACCTCTCAAAAAAATGAACCGTTTCGCGTCAAGTGCTTTCGTTAGAATGTTGGCGATTTGAAAGTCGGTTCCCACGTGTTCCAAATGTATATTTAATTTCTCCATGTGGTCTTTGAGAAAGTGATATTTGATGTCGATGTGCTTGGTTTTTGAGTGCATGATAGGATTTTCAGAAACGGCAATGGTTGATGTATTGTCGCAGTAGATGGGACAATTTTCTTCAATGATATCATAGTCCACCAATTGCTGCTTCATCCATAGTATTTGACAACAACAACTTCCCGCAGCGATATATTAAGCTTCGGTTGTTGAGACATATACTGAAGCTTGTTTCTTACTTGCCCATGACACAAGTCGATATCCGAGGAAATGACAAGTGCCACTTGTGCTTTTCCTATCAATTGTGCACGCTGCATAATCCGTATCTGAATAACCTACAAGTTTAAAGTTTGAATCTTTGGTGTACCAAAGTCCAAGGTTAACAGTACCGGAGAGATATCTTATAATACGTTTCACAGCAATCAAGTGCGCTTCTCTAGGGTCAAATTGATAGCGAGCGCAAACACAAACACTAAACATAATATCGGGCCTACTAGCAGTAAGATAAAGGAGCGAGCCAATCATACCTCGATAGAGCGTTTGATCAACACGTTTACCTTTTAAATCTTTGTCGAGATTGTTGCCGGTAGCCATTGGAGTATCGTATGGTTTAGCATTGTCAAGTCCAAACTTCTTGATTAAGTCCTTTGTATATTTGGCTTGATTGATAAATATGCCTTCACTCATTTGCTTGATTTGTAGCCCGAGGAAGAATGTGAGCTCTCGCATCATGCTCATTTCAAACTTGCTCTTCATTAGTTTCTCAAAGCGCTTGCACAACAATTCATTAGTAGAACCAAATATAATATCATCAACATAAATTTGAACAAATAATTTATGACCATTATGTTTGGCAATGAAAAGAGTTGTATCGATTTTACCGCGAGTGAAGCCTTTTTTGATGAGAAACTTGGATAGTGTATCGTACCATACTCTTGGTGCTTGCTTGAGCCCATATAAAGCTTTCTGAAGTTTGTACACATGATTTGGAAATTGTGAATCTTCAAACCCAGGTGGTTGAGCAACGTAGACTTGTTCTTGGAGTTCACCATTTAGAAACGCGCTCTTCACATCCATTTGATATAGGTTGAAGTTCTTGTGAGTGGCGTAAGCTAGAAAGAGTCTAATAGCTTCAAGTCTTGCTACAGGCGCAAAAGTTTCATCGTAATCAATTCCTTCTTCTTGCCTATAGCCTTGTGCAACCAATATTGCTTTGTTTCTTGTGATGGTTCCATTCTCATCCATCTTGTTTCTGAACACCCATTTTGTACCAATCACTCCTTGATCATTTGGTCTTGGAACAAGAGTCCAAACCTTGCATCGTTCAAATTGATTGAGTTCTTCTTGCATAGAAACAACCCAATTAGGATCTTGGAGCGCTTCATCAGCCTTCTTCGGTTCAATTTGAGAGATAAAAGCAGTGTAAGCATCAAAGTTTGTAGCTCTCCTTGTACGAACACCAACGTTTAGATCACCAATGATATTATTGATTGGGTGGCCTCTAACTTCATGAATTTCAGGAAATAAGTTAGGTTGAGTCGTAATAACTTGAAGGTCTTCAATTGGCACATCTTCACCAGATTCTAAATCATCAAAATTTGGGGGTTGAATTGGTGTAGAGTTGAAACTTGGGTTTACACCAGATGCAACAGTAGATATAGGCGCATGAGAGGAATCAAAAGGCGCAACATGTGAGTGAGGCACAGCTGATGATCCATTTGGCACGCCATATGAGGAGTTAGGCGCAACTGATGTGGATGGATTTCCTTGAGTTGATAGATTCTGATTTTGAGTAGTGCAACATAAATAAGAGCACCTGTATCATTAAGCTCAACAGAATCATCAGCAACATTTGGGGCCAAATGTGGCTCAAGGAGAGAATGTTCATCAAATGTAACATGTACAGATTCAACTATCACTAATGTAGATCTATTAAAAACACGAAAAGCTTTAGAATGTTTGGCATACCCAACAAAAATACCTTCATCGGCTTTGGCATCGAATTTACCTCTATGTTCGTTTCCGTTGTAGAGGATATAACACTTACAACCAAAGATCTTGAAGAATGCAATGTTGGGAGTTCTACCATGCCAAAGTTCATACGGAGTCTTGTTGTGAAGTTTGTTGATGAGGGAACGATTTTGAGTAAAACATGCTGTGTTGATAGCTTATTCCCAAAAGTACTTGGGTAATTTAGCTTCAGCTATCATCGTCTTTCTTGCTTCAATCAACGTCCTATTCTTTCTTTCCACAACACCATTTTGTTGAGGAACTCCAGCGGTTGAGAAGTTGTGATCTATCCCATGATCGTCGCAATATCGAGCAACACTGTTATTCTTGAATTCTGTTCCATTGTCGGATCGAACACTAATGATGTCATCTTCTTTTTGGGTTTGGAGTAGTCGAAATAAGGTGGTCAAAATGTCGTAACAATCGTCTTTTGAGATCATCATTTCCACCCATGTATATCTTGAATAATCATCCACTACAACTAGAGTATACTTGTTTCTTCTAATACTTGCGGTGGTGAATGGTCCAAATAGATCAATGTGAAGCAGTTGCTAATATCTTGAAGTTGAGGGATTGGTCTTGCTGGAGAAAGACTTCTTCAGTTGTTTGCCAAGTTGACATGCGGCGTACTTCTTGTCATGATGATCAGCAACCTTGGGAAGTCCTTTAACAAGGTTATTCCTGCTAAGTTTAGATAGATATTTGAAGTTCAAGTGACTTAAGCACTTGTGCCACAGCCAACTATTTTCGCTCACACTTTTAGCTACAAAACAAAGATTAGTACTAGAGTTCATACTATGGAAGTCAATAATGTAAATATTTGTCTTACGATATCCCGTGAGTAATGTAGCTCCAGTTTTGCCATTCTTGATAAGACATTGAGTTGAGGTGAAATGGCATTCTAATCCTTTGTCGCAGAATTGAGATATGGATAATAAATTGTGCTTGAGACCTTTGACGAGAGAGACTCTTTCAATGCACACTTTGTCTTTCTTGAGATTTCCATATGCTACGACTTGACGTTTGTTATTATCACCAAATGTTACTGAGAGACCTCTTTCTTCATGGACATCTTCTAATAAGGATTCATCTCCAGTCATGTGTCGTGAACACCCACTATCGAGAATCCATTCATAATTTCTAGCTTTTGAAGATCCAGCCATGAAACAAAGAACCTGAAATATAGACATTTAAGCAGGTCCCCTTTATTCCTTTTGGGTCCTAGAGTTAGCAACTTTTGACAACCCACTCTTGCTTGACCTTAGGGTTTTTACGTCCTTTGGCATTGGGAGTGAATCGCAAAAGGCATTCCACGGCCTTGTGTCCAGAACAATCACAAATGGAACAATGATGAAAGCCACCAATCACATGAGTTTTCACAAACTCTTTACTTTTCTTTGGGGTAGCATTCTTCTTTGGGTCAGATGGACTAGCCTTAACAAAATCCTTCTTTTGAAATTTTGGAGCGCTTGATCTAGGAGGGCGCATAGGGCTAGGAGGCGCACGGCGATGAGGCGCGTGGCTCTTAGGTGCATAATGAGCACTCGGAGAAGGAGTGCGCTTTGTTTCAAGAGGGATTTTGCTAGAGGATGATTCATCTGTAGCTATATCTTTCCCATTAGCTTTCCCAAATTGCTTCGTTGGGTAGACATAATGGAATGTTTGTCTTTTGACTTTTTCCTGTCCTTTTCCATTGAGTTAGAATGTTTTTCCTTGGGAATTTCAAAAGTTTGCTGTTTTGTAAATTCACTATCTCTTTCAGCACAGACATCACACTTAAAGTTGTCACTAGTTGATGAGAATCCCAAGCCACTTTTATCACCACTGGCTTTTTGGGACTCAAAAATATTGTCCATAGTGACACGAGAATTGGACCACTCATTTGTAATCTTTTGAGATCAGTAATTTGAGCGACTAATTCATCGTTTTGAACTTTAAGAAGTGAGTTCTGTTCTGTTAGAAAAGTGTTTTTAACAGTAAGAGGAGTCATGCTCTTTATCTGCTCCTTAAGGAGGGTGAGTTCAAATTTTAGAACAGTTTTCTCAGTCTTAAGCTGGGAAATTTCATCACATGATAGTGCTAAAGCTTCCTTCATATTATCAAATCTACTGATTACCTTTTCAGCCTTTTTGAATAACTTTTCTTATTCAGCAACAATTTCATCATCGTTGATTTTAGGAATTGGTGCAGCTGGTTCAACTTGTGGTCTGATGTAAGTTCCCTTTCTTAGCTTGTTCCTTGCACTTAGATCACATCAGGCAAACAATAATCCACCATCGCTTTGAGCCGGAGTAAGACATCCTTGTTCAATTAGCTCACTGATGGTTGGTCCTTTCTTCTTTTTTGCCACAGAGTGACTAGCAGATTTCTTGATTGGTTTGTTCAAGTTTTTCATATCGGGAACATCCTTTGAAAAGTCATCAGAGTCATAGTCATTAATTTCAACATCATCTTCATCTTTTGCAACAAAACAAACGAGTCCATCATCGGAGTCTTCATCGCTCTCATCGGAGTCTGTTTCAATCCACGTGTTGTGCTCATTTACTGGTGCTTCTTCTCCAGCAACCATTCCCTTATGACGAGTGAACTTGGGAGTGAATTTAGGAGTATGGCTGCTCTTCTTTTGCATATACTCGAACTTGGGAATCAGGCAGCTCGATACAAAGTGTCCGGGTTTCCTGCAATTAAAACAAACAAGGTCTTCTTTTCTTTTAGAATCATTGCTCCTTATGAACTTTGTAGGAGCTTTGCTGGTAGATCCTTGATATTTGCTAGTTGAGCCGGGCTTGGTGAATTTTCTGAACTTATGGAATCTCTTCACAAATAAAGCGAAGTCTTCATCGTCCATGTCCAATAGCTTAGAAGTAGAAATTTGGGGATCGGAACTTTTCTCTTTCTGAATAGGCGCAGGCGCAGGAGGTTGGGCTTCCTCTCTTTGCACCACCATTGCAACAGATTTTGATTTTCCTTCAGTTTCACTAATTCGCTGAAGTTTGAGCTCGTAAACTTTAATATTAGCATAAAGGTTCCTTAGAGTCCAATCATCCAAAGTTCCAGCGTCTTCAAGAGCGCTAGATTTATGTAGGTATCTTGATCCAAAATCTTGGAGAAAATTGACATTCAAATCTTTGTTTGAAAACTTCATGCCAAGTGAAATACATAGATTGATAATTTCACAAAAGTGTTTATAAGTTTGTCTTAAGGTTTCTCCGGGGAGTTGAGAGAAATTGTTGAATCTCTTTTGTACTTCGTATCTCTTATTCTCCTTGAAAACGGTATCTCCTTCTATATGCTCTTCAATGGCATCCCATAGCTCATTAGAAGTAGCACAATGCATGACTTGTTGTTTCATAGCCGTGCTTAGAGTGCTTAGGAGAATGTTTCTTGCTTTTCCGTCATTTGCAACTCTTCTTGTTTCTTCCTCAGTCCATTCTTCCTTCGGTTTAAGAACTGTAGGTTGAGTAGCGTTGGTGCGTGGATTTGGATTCGCTTTAACCGGAATGTAAGGTCCATAAACTACGGTGTCATGGAGCCTTTCGTCTATTGAGTTGAGATGGGTCAATATACTGAATTTCCACACGTCAAAATGATCTTCATCAAAGACCGGAACATGAGTGTAGTTTGAAGTTGCCATAGGTTTTGAGTATGCCATTTAGAATCGGCACCCAAGCTGTTAAGCTTGAAAAACAAAAGTGTTTTATAAAGGTGTTTGCTCTGATACCACTTGTTGGTCCCAAAGGGCAACAAGGGTATGAAAAATAGCTAGAGGGGGGGTGAATAGCTGTTTTACAATTCTTTTCGTACCCTTGATAAACTCAATTGCAAATGCGCACTTTATCAAATAAGCGTTATGATATGCGCCTATGTGAGTGAGTGAAATGCACAGCGGAATTTAGTAATGTAAATAGGCGCAAAGTATGATAAAGGGGGCGCACACACACTCTAAGTATTTTGGCTCAAAGTGGGTGAAATAAGAAACTAAGGCAAATGATATAATAAACACAACACAGTTCAATCAATCAATCTACAATGAATAAACAAACAAATAGTTAGATATGATATGAACTTGAAAGGAAATAGCAATAAGTAAGTACGCGCTATTTGGAGAGGTTCGATCGGTAAAATGATCTACGTCCTCTACCAAGATGGTTAGTCTTGGATTTTCTAAAGGAGATCTTATTATAAGAGAGTGTTACAAATTACAATCGTTTTGAATTATCTTGAATCTTGATCTTCTTGCCCTGTTCCTAAGCCTATTCTGTTACAATGGACAACCTAAAAAATGAAGTATAAATACTTCTTACATGTAGGTCTAAAGTCCATGAAATAAAACTTAGGTGATGGATCAATCAAATCTAATCAATCCTATTACATTAAAACTGAGATATAAGTGGGCATACCCAACATAACTACTAACAAAATTTAATATCTTTGACCAAAGGTGGTTAAACATTTAGAATGCTTTAACATAAATGAACCCCTATTTACTAGACTGTAATAAAACTTTTTACATATACAATTTAATATGTTTGACCAAGTTTTCTTTGGACACTTGTCTTTATTGACCTACTTTCTAGGTTGTAACAGTTTTTGTGCATGCTCATTGATTTGCAATGTGTTAGTGTTTGTAAAGAAATGTGTCAGTGCTTTGTTTTTGAAAGTGCCTGTATGTTTTTTATTCACATTGACATTGTTTGTGTTTATAATGTGCCAATTATTATCATTGAAGGAGTCATTGGTGTAGATACCCTGGGCGGGGCCCGCTCGCTTGGCTAGAGCGGCGGGTCATCCTAGGATGTCTATTTATGTTTTGATTGTAGAGTCGCCACCTATGTTTTAGAGGAACATAAGAAAAACCTAATATTTAGCCTAAGTTTGATTACGAAAAATAGAGATTCTTGTTATGAGGTTCGGGGGTTAGGTTAGAAGATGGGAAGTACTTAAACACCCATCTCGCCCAACTAATGTTGGTCTTGCTTGATCAAAGTCTACATAAATAATAAAATTTTCTTCCTATTCTTGACTATAATAAAAGGGGGTTTAAAAAGGGGTGTTTGGAATGTAGGGAGATAACTCCTTGGCCAACTTCAATAGAATGAAGTGGCCTTTGGTGTCATGTCCCAAAATGGTTTTGGGGTGATTGCACGTTTGATCAAAATAAAAGAAGAAGAGAAGAGATGAAGTAGAGAAGAGGGAAAAGGATGGAATTTTACCTAAACTCAAAAAGACTTCAAGTACTTCTTATAATCGCCTTGGAAATGTTTTAAAAGTATTTTGTGTATAGTATTCTTATGTTGCAAAAAAGAGGTCCTTCAAGAGTGCTAAAAAGAGTCGTTTGAAATGGTGGAGAAGAGGGGTTTATATAGTTGTAAAAGACATGTTTTTGGTGCCAAAACGAGGTCACAAAGAAATCCTTCCCGGGCAAAATCATGTTTTTTTTGGCGAAAGGAGACGGAACTCCCTAAATTTTATTAATTGAAGAAAAAAGATACAAGCGAGGTTGGAGACATGACAACCTCAACCACCAGAGATAAAAGTCTAGGGGGGAGGTCTTACACAAATTGTAAGAGCCTCTACAATAAAGGACGGGGAACCTACCATGAAAAACAAGAAGCCTATACAAAAATCTAGCCATAAATTAAAGTCTATTATAAGAGATAGCAGCTTTATCTAACTTATACGAACCTTTGCAGTATGTGGAAGAGAATCAAAAGAGTAATATACCGTCGATGGTTTAGAGAATGCAGCCGCATTAGCCAAACCATCAGCAACCTTATTACCTTCACGGAAGATATGAGTAGCTCGAACCCCAATTTCAGTCAAGAGAGTTTTGATTTGCTGAACCTCATACCATATACTCCAAGGAATATGGTAATCAAGAATCAACACTTTAAACAAAATTTCGGAATCAATTTCGAGCCAAACATTAGTGATCCCAAAATGTTGTGCATACACAAGACCATCTAAAACAGCTTTAGCTTCAGCAACCATGTTAGAACCATACCCATAAAAATTAGAAAAAGCAAACAGTATATCACCATTCCGTTTTCTAAAAATACCACCACCCGACATAATACTTGGATTTCCTTTTGAAGCTCCATCCGTGTTAAGCTTTAACAATTCAAAATAAGGGGCTTTCCAAAGAACTAACCTTATTTGGCGATTAGAGGGGGGAGCTATCGGCATATTAAAACAATAAAAAATTTGATTATCCAAGTTAGACCTCGGAAAACAAAGATTGAAAGCCTTAAAAACATCCGAAATCTGCTTTATAACAGCTCCAATAATAGCCCGATGATTCATGCGAATATTTTCAAATTTGGCCTTGTTTCGAGATTTCCATAATTCCCATAAAATGAAACAAGGAAGGATACGAAAAATCCATAGAATACCAGAATTAGTACCTTTCGGTTTACCAAACCACCAATAAAAAAGGATAGCTCGAATCCCATTAAAATGACCCGAAACACCAAGCATTGCAGCAAAGAAAGACCACACTTCACCCGCCACTTCACTTTCAACAAATAAATGTTTTTGCATCCTCATTAGAATGTTGAGTGCAGCAAACACAAGAAGAAGCAATAGGGATACCTCTCAATTGAATGGCTAAATCAGTTGGAATGCCATTATGCAAAAGCCTCCATAGGAAGATAGAGACTTTAAGAGGGATATGAGCATGCCAGCAAAATTCGAAAATCTCATTCTTAGGATGCTTCTCCCTACAGATATGCCAAGCCGAAGATATAGAAAACTGCCCTTTAGTCGATGGGAGCCAATAAAGAGAGTCTGGGACATTAGATACAGTAACATGCTGTTGTTGTAGCAAGGATAACAACTGTGAGTAAAACGTAAGACAAACAAAATCAGTCCGAAGAAGACCATCAACAAATAAGGTGGAAATCTCTACATGATTGCCCGGGAGATGAAGCCGAGGACCTTCAACCCATCTTTCATGGACTGAAATATCTCCCCTACCAACCCTCCAAGCCATATGAGCCTCTACAAGATCTTTAGCCTGCAACATTCTTCGCCAAATATGAATTGCAAAGGAAGGTGCATTCGCATCCATAGGATGAGTTAGGGGTGGCAAATCGGGTGTTTTGGGTTTACCCATTAAAGTTTAAAATCCATTAGATATCCGGATAATTTAACTTTAATGGGTAAACCCAAAACACCCAATTTGCCACCCCTAGGATGAGTGCCAAAACAATACTTATCCCGCATAAATCAGACCAAAGATTCGAAGTGCCACGAAATTTCCACCATAATTTTATAGCAAAATCCGTAGATATATCCTCTAAACGACGAAGACCTAAACCTCCCTCCATCGTAGGCAAAAACAACAAATCTTTTCAAACCCAATGGCATTTCTTTTGTCCCTCGTCGTTACACCAAAAAAAGTTAGAAATCAGCCGGTACATGGAATTAATAACTCCCTTAGGCGGCTCAAGTAAGGAAATGTAATAGAGACGAATAGCTTGGAGACAAGTTTTAATGAGAGTCAGCTTTGCCCCAAAAGAAAGTAGTTTACCATACCACGTGGTTAAACGATCAGCCATCTTTTGAAGCACATGGTCAAATAACGCATTCCGCTTTCTCCCAACATATAGAGGACAACCTAAATAGGTAGTAGGAAGGGGCTGCTTAATGAAACCAGTGGCCTCAGAAATAATCGCATCTCTATTTCCATCACCTATTTCAGAAATAAAACAAGACTTTCCCGTGTTCACAAGTTGCCTAGAGAAGGATTAATACCATTGTAAGCAGCGTTTATGAGCGTCAAGAGAAGCTTTTGCACCATTACAGAAGATAATAATATCGTCCGCATTTGCAAGGTGAGAGACCATTGGAGTGTGAATATGAGCTCGGTATCGATATTGAGGAAATTCAGTATGCAATAAGTTCAACCCCCTACTTAGAACCTCAGCTGCTATAATGAAAAGCGTAGGAGAAATAGTGTTGGTAGTGGTGCCCTAGACATGTTTAAAAAACGTTGTAATTGTTATCATTAATTTCATATCAATAAAGAGATGTTTTGATTATTATTGTTGTTCATGTTTACTTATAATAATCTCCGTCCCTAGTACTTGTTAAGCACTAGTATAAAGGCTAAATGATCATGAGATGATAATGTTAGATTTATGGGTACTTGTTTGGAACAAGGTACTGGACATGACCCGCTGTATGAGACTTATGTCATGGTCTATGTCGTACATACGTCTCATATTAGTTATGTCATTCGAATCCTTAGACATGAAGTTATTAAAGTCTTCCACTTGATGAACATTATGTTTGACATATTCAAACGCTACCTTTAACCGGGTAGTTATAAAGTGTATGATTGGCATAATCGGATTCACGTAGGGAAGAATAATAAGCTAAATGGATTTGTCCCTCTTCGGAGAGATCTCGAGCTTATGCCTCTCGTAGGAATGATGTTGATGAAAATGTTCGGCCGGACTCAAATGAATTGATTAGATTAATGTCATTTGGATTATCAACATATTCGGAATTGAGAAAGTATTGAACAAAGACAAGTTGACCGTTTGACCATGACTTGTGTTCAATGAGATCGAGGACAAAGGGATTGTGACATATTCTAAAGGAATGCGAACTTGTATCTAGTTATACTATTTGGGTAGGTATGACGGTTTGCTAGAACCTAATCATATCTTATGGTTTCATGTTTGAACCCATTCCCAACTTAGTGTAATCCTAGAGGGTCACACACAATAGAACGAATCTTAAATAAGGACTATATTGGAAATTAGGGAAATCTGGGCAGGTGTGCGACCGCACAAAAGAGTTTGGGCGGCCGCACAGCTTGGCTCAAAATGTACCAGTAACCTTCCAGATAGATGTGCGACCGCACAGGTTGTTTTGGGCGGCCGCACACCATGTCGGGACTGGTTTCCTGATTTGATTTGGAAAAGAATTTTGGACGGGTTTAGACACAAGTTTCCTATTTGGAATAGGTCTAACTTGTATATAAACAGCCAAATTTGGGCCAGAATAATAAGAAGTTTTTGTGAAAGTCTCCAAAGAGTTTGAGAGAGTTTTAGTTTGTTCTAAGATATCCTAGATTGAAGAACAAAATAATACACAAATAAAATTCCATATAGTTCATATTGATTGTGGAAACGTGTTTCACAATTTTGGTCTAGGAACCAAGATCAAGTGTTCTTGATATTCGTTCGTGGTGTGGATACTGCTAGAGGGTGAACCTCATCATCTTCAAGTTCGTGTTCTTACTTGTTCGTGATTAAAGTTTCAATTTCTCCACCAAGATCAAAGACCAAATTCATAGTCATCAAGGGTTAGTTTTTCTAGTATTCATATTGCTAGTATTTGATTCAATCATATGAGTGGATCTATGTGCTTTGGGTTTCATAAAATTTTAAATGCTATTTTCCGCTGCGCATGTTACTTGGAAACCCAGCAGTGGTATCAGAGCCCCGTTCATGTTGATTATTTCAATACCAAGAATCATGTTGTGTGTATATAAATTGTTTATGTGCCTAACATGATATGAATATTGGATATATGATGTTTATGTGTTGTATGATTTTATGTGGTTTATTGTTTTACAACTTTAATCGCACTATTGAATCGCACTAAAAATTATGTTGGATTCTGAATTGTTTGATTATTAATTTTTGATTGGATCAAAGTTTTAATAATCGGGGAAAACAATTTTGAGACAAATTTTCGAACTTTACAAAATTCTGTCTGATGCTACTGTGCGACCGCACAGAACATATTGGGCGACCGCACATGTTTGGGCGACCGCACAGATATTCCTGGGCGGCCGCACAGTTGGTCAGAATCAGAATCAGATTCTGGAATTTTGATGGGGTCCAACCGAATCAGTGACAATACTGGCCAGACCTGCTGATCTGGAGCAGGTTTTGGGCAGTTGGTTTTTGTGTGGATCTTGGGGTTTGATTTTCCTATTTGTTTTGATCTTGTGATTCTAAGTTTGGTTCAAGGTTTGGATGGCTAATCTACGTTTTTCGAGATTGTGTTTCCCAAATTTGATCGCAATCAAAGTTTCAAAGATAAAACGAAGTTAGAATTATGAAGAGTTCATAATTGCTAAAATTGAGAAACAAAGTTCTTGATTCAATGATTTGAGATCCATGTGGAATTGTGGATGCAATTGGCCTACGTTTATCGAGACCATCTATTGCTTAGTTTCGGCCACATGGATTACTTTGTTGGTTTCTTGAATTAGTGCGGAATTGTGGATGCCTTATGGCTTAGTTTCGGCCGCACTTTTTGTTGTCTTGATTTGGAAGATGATAACCAAAGTTCAAAGAGTCTCATCCTCATAATTATAAAGAAACTAATGACACATAAATATTATGCTTAAATTAATGGAGATTAATTTAGTGGCTAAACTTGATGCGTAACATGTTTATATTATGTGCTCATAAATGTGTTGTATGCTATATATGATGAACCTTCAAAGAAAGTTTTAAGTTCTTTTTGTCATGCCATGATTAAAACACTTGTTTATACATGGATGATTTTAATGTGGGTTCGCCTCCGCGAGGTGCATTAATTTTATTCATGTATGAGCAAGATGAGGTTCATTAATTCAATGTGGGCTTGCCTCCGCAAGGTGCATTAAATTGAATGGTTCCTATACGTTTAAAATGGTTGGACTTAATTAGGCGTCAAAACAGTTTTGGGCCTAGGAAAAAGATGAGATTAAACATGCTTTTTGAAATTGGATTTCTCAAAGAATCTCATAAAATGATCTAAGAATCATATGGGATATGATTGACATGATTGTCTACCTAATTAATTTAGTTTTGAGCAGTCCGCCTCCGTGGACTCAAAAGTTAAATTAAAGTTGGATCTTAGCCTAATTAAATTATATTATACATTGGATGTATATGAAGGTTATATAATTTAGTGGGAGTATTTTTGTTTGGAAAAATACATTATTTCTTTAATGAAACCGGTACTTATTAAATTTTGGAAATTTTGCATATTTGTAGAAAATGACTACTAACACTCAATCAATTTCGTTGCGATCGATCCTTGAGAAGGATAAGCTCCAAGAGAATGGTACAAACTTTATGGATTGGATCCGTAGCCTAAGAATTGTTCTTAGGCAAGAAGATAAGTTGTACATTCTCGATGGGCCTCTTCCTGCTGAACCAGAACCTACTGCCCCTAGGGCAGAAAGAGACAGTTACAAGAAACATCGTAATGATTCTAGAGATGTAAGCTGTCTCATGCTTGCTACTATGTGCTCAAAACTCCAACAAAGTTTGGAACATTTGGAAGCCTATGAGATAGGCGTGGAGTTAAGAGCCATGTTTCAAGAGCAAGCTAGGCAAGAGAGGTACAAGACCATTGTTGCATTCACTTCTTGCAAAATGAATGAAGGGAAACAAGTGAGTCCTCACATGCTTAAAATGAAAGGTTATGTAGAGCACCTTGAGAAACTTGGCTATCCAATCCCATTGGAGTTAGCCACGGATCTCATTCTTAATTCATTGCCTAAAAGTTATAATCAGTTTGTGATGAATTATAACATGCATGGAATGGATAAGAATCTCTCCGAGTTGCATGGGATGCTTAAAACTGCAGAGATGAAGATTGTGGAGAAAGGTTCTCCCGTGCTCTTGGTTCATGATGGGAAGAAGGCTAGTGCCAAAGGAAAGGGTAAGAAAGTTGTCAAACCCAAGATAAGCAAGGCAAAGGTTGCCAAGGCTTCTGAGACAAAACCTGATTCACAAAAGGATGCAATCTGTTTCCATTGTCAAGAAATTGGTCATTGGAAACGTAATTGCAAGGCTTTCTTGGAAGAGCAAAAGAAGAAGAAGGGCAGCAAGGTTGCGTCGACTTCATGTATCTATATGATAGATATTCTCTTTTTTACCATTAATTCTTGGGTATTGGATACCGGATGTGGTTCTCACATTTGTTTAAATGTGCAGGGATTAAAGAATAGGAGACTACTTAAAGAGGGTGAAGTAGACCTACGTGTGGGGAATGGAGCAAGAGTTGCTGCATTAGCCATAGGGACTTATGAAGTCACTTTACCTTCCGGATTAATTCTTGTTTTGAACAATTGTTATTATGTTCCGGATTTAAGTAGAAATATTATTTCAATTTCTTGTTTGGATAATGAAGGTTTTAAGTTTCTTATTGAGAATAAGAAATTTTCTATTTATTTAAATGATGTGCTTTATGGTATTGCTAATTCATTTAATGGCCTTTATGTCTTAAATGTCAAGAATGAAAATAATGACAATGTCTATCATATAAATAAGAAATCTAAACCTAATGATGTAAATCATACTTATCTGTGGCATTGCCGTCTTGGTCATATTAATGAGAAGCGTATCTCAAAACTCCATGGGGACGGACTTTTGGGTTCATGTGACCTTGATTCATATGATACTTGTGAGTCGTGTCTTCTTGGAAAAATGACTAAGATACCTTTTACCAAGCTAGGTGAAAGGGCAAGCGACTTATTGGGGTTGATACATTCCGATGTATGCGGACCATTAAGTAGCAATGCTAGGGGAGGATTTCAATACTTCATAACCTTCACCAATGATTATAGTAGATTTGGGTATGTTTACCTAATGAAACATAAAAGTGAAGCATTTGAGATATTTAGAATATTTCAAAATGAAGTAGAAAAACAACTTGACAAAAGTATTAAGGCACTTCGATCAGATCGAGGTGGAGAATACTTGAGTCATGAATTTGATGATCATCTAAAGAATTGTGAAATAGTTTCACAATTGACTCCACCCGGAACACCACAATGGAATGGTGTGTCCGAGAAGAGAAATCGAACTTTATTAGACATGGTTCGATCAATGATGAGTCAAGTTGATCTTCCAATATCCTTTTGGGGTTACGCTCTAGAAACCGCTGCATTCACACTAAATCGTGTTCCAACTAAATCGGTTCAAAAGACTCCATATGAGATGTGGAGCGGAAAGAAAACTTGTTTATCTTTCATGAAGATTTGGGGTTGCGAAGCCTTTGTCAAAAGACTTGTCTCTGACAAACTTGCACACAAATCTGACAAATGTATTTTCGTGGGATATCCAAAGGAAACTAGAGGATACTACTTTTACAACCGAGAGGACAACGAAGTTTTTGTTGACCGAACTGGTGTCTTTCTAGAGAAAGAGTTTCTCTCCAAAGAAATCAGTGGGAGTAAAATAAATCTTGAAGAGATTCGAGACCCAGAAAATGACGTTGAACCAATAGTGGAACAAGAACAAGAACCACAAGGAGTTGTGGAACCTGTTCAAAATACACAAGCAACTCGCAGATCTAGTAGGCTACGATCCGAGCCCGAGAGATATGGATTTCTCGTAACGGATAGTAATGAGGTGGAAATCATTGAGAATGATGAACCTACAACCTACCAAGAGGCGATGTTTTCTCCCGATTCGGATAAGTGGCTTGGAGCCATGGAATCTGAATTGCAATCCATGCAAGACAATCAAGTTTGGAACTTGATTGATACGCCCGAAGGTGTAAAAACCATAGGATGCAAATGGGTCTTCAAGAAGAAGACTGACATGGATGAGAATGTGCATACTTACAAAGCTAGACTTGTAGCAAAGGGTTATAGGCAAGTTCATGGTATTGACTATGATGAAACCTTTTCACCCGTAGCAATGATCAAGTCTATAAGAATTTTGCTTGCCATTGCCGCATATCATGACTATGAAATATGGCAAATGGACGTCAAAACCGCTTTCCTAAATGGAAAACTACAATAGGATGTGTATATGACACAACCGGAAGGTTTTGAACAGAATTCTAAGGTATGCAAATTGCAGAGATCTATCTATGGATTGAAGCAAGCTTCAAGGAGTTGGAATCTCCGTTTTGATTAATCGGTCAAAGAGTTTGGTTTCATCAAGAACGAAGATGAGCCTTGTGTATACAAGAAGATTAGTGGGAGCATAGTGCTATTCCTGATTTTATACGTGGATGACATATTACTCATTGGAAACGATATTCCTACACTTCAGTCCGTGAAGACTTGGTTAGGAAAATGCTTCGCAATGAAAGATATGGGAAAAGCCGCATATATACTTGGCATTAAGATCTATAGAGATAGATCAAGGAGGCTACTTAGTTTAACCCAAAGTACATACATTGACAAGGTCATTAGAAGATTCCGTATGGAAAATTCTAAAAGAGGAACCTTACCAGTGTTACATGGAGTTTCTCTAAGCAAGACTCAATGTCTTAAGACAAAAGATGAGCGTGAAAAAATGAATGATGTTCCATATGCTTCGGCAATTGGGTCCATCATGTATGCCATGATTTGTACTAGGCCGGATGTATCTTATGCTTTAAGCATGACAAGTAGATACCAATCTGACCCCGGTGAAAATCACTGGATGGCTATAAAAGTGATTCTTAAGTACTTGAGAAGGACTAAAGATTCGTTTTTGGTCTATGGAGGAATGGAAGATGATCTCGTGGTAAATGCTTACACGGATGCAAGCTTCCAAACCGACAAAGATGATAGTCGATCTCAATCGGGTTTTGTGTTTATGTTAAATGGTGGAGCTATAAGCTGGAAGTGTTCCAAGCAAAGTACAACCGCTGATTCTACAACGGAAGCTGAGTATATTGCTGCATCGGATGCTGCAAAGGAAGCTGTTTGGATTAAGAAGTTCATTACTGAACTTGAAGTGGTTCCTAGCATTGCTAATCCAATAGACCTTTATTGTGATAATAATGGTTCTATTGCTCAAGCAAAGGAACCGAGAGCACATCAGAAATCCAAACACATACTTAGGCATTTTCATATCATTCGAGAAATCGTTGATAGGGGAGACATAAATATATGCAGAGTACCTACTGATGACAATGTTGCGGATCCGCTAACAAAGGGACTTCCACAAGCTAAACATGAAGGTCATGTTAGGTCCATGGGTATTAGATACATGGGAGATTGGGCCTAGGGCAAGTGGGAGATTGTTGGTAGTGGTGCCCTAGGCACGTTTATTAAATGTTGTAATTGTTATCATTTATTTCATATCAATAAAGAGATGTTTTGATTATTATTTTTGTTCATGTTTACTTATAATAATCTCCGTCCCTAGTACTTGTTAAGCACTAGTATAAAGGCTGAATGATCATGAGATGATCATGTTAGATTTATGGGTATTTGTTTGGAACAAGGTACTGGAAATGACCCGCTGTATGAGATTTATGTCATGGTCTATGTCGTACATACGTCTCATATTAGTTATGTCATTCGAATCCTTAGACATGAAGTTATTATAGTCTTCCACTTGATGAACATTATGTTTGACATATTCGAACGCTACCTTTAACCGGGTAGTTATAAAGTGTATGATTGGCATAATTGGATTCACGTAGGGAAGAATAATAAGCTAAATGGATTTGTCCCTTTTCAGAGAGATCTCGAGCTTAGGCCTCTCGTAGGAATGATGTTGATGAAAATGTTCGGGCGGACTCAAATGAATTGACTAGATTAATGTCATTTGGATTATCAACATATTCGGAATCGAGAAAGTATTGAACAAAGACAAGTTGACCGTTTGACCATGACTTGTGTTCAATGAGATCGAGGATAAAGGGATTGTGACATATTCTAAAGGAATGCGAACTTGTATCTAGTTATACTATTTGGGTAGGTATGACGGTTTGCTAGAACCTAATCATATCTTATGGTTTCATGTTTGAACCCATTGCCAACTTAATGTAATCCTAGAGGGTCACACACAATAGAACGAATCTTAAATAAGGACTATATTGGAAATTAGGGAAATCTGGGTAGGTGTGCGACCGCACAAAAGAGTTTGGGCGGCCGCACAGCTTGGCTCAAAAAGTACCAGAAACCTTCCAGATAGATGTGCGACCGCACTGGTTGTTTTGGGCGGCCGCACACCATGTCGGGACTGGTTTCCTGATTTGATTTGGAAAATAATTTTGGACGGGTTTAGACACAAGTTTCCTATTTGGAATAGGTCTAACTTGTATATAAACAGCAAAATTCGGGCCAGAACAATAAGAAGTTTTTGTGCAAGTCTCCAAAGAGTTTGAGAGAGTTTTATTTTGTTCTAAGATATCCTAGATTGAAGAATAAAATAATACACAAATAAAATTCCATATAGTTCATATTGATTGTGGAAACGTGTTTCACAATTTTGGTCTAGCAACCAAGATAAAGTGTTCTTGATATTCGTTCGTGGTGTGGATACCGCTAGAGGGTGAAGCTCATCATCTTCAAGTTCGTGTTCTTACTTGTTCGTGATTAAAGTTTCAATTTCTCCACCAAGATCAAAGACCAAATTCATAGTCATCAAGGGTTAGTTTTTCTAGTATTCATATTGCTAGTATTTGATTCAATCATATGAGCGGATCTATGGGCTTTGGGTTTCATAAAATTTTAAATGCTATTTTCCGCTGCGCATGTTACTTGGAAACCCAACAAATAGGATCTCCTTGGCTTAAACCCCGAGACGAATGGAAAAACCCCGAGCTCTCTCCATTTACAAGCACCGAAAAACAAAAAGATGAAATGCAGCGATAAATCAAATCATTCCAAGTTTCCAAAAAACTAAACTTCCTGAGAACCTTAATTTAACGCAAACTAGGAAATTCGATCATAAGCCTTGGCCATATCCATCTTAAGACACACATTAGAACCCCAAACCTTCTTTTTAATAGAATGCATAAGTTCTTGAGCCAATAAAATATTTTCATGGATCAGCCTACCTTTAACAAAGCCACTTTGCTGCGGGGAGATAATTCTTGGAAGGATAAGAGATAATCTACAAGTGAGTAGCTTGGTTATAACTTTGTTTGAGAAGTTGCAAAGACTAATAGGCCTCATTTGAGAGAAAGTGGTAGGCGCATTGACTTTAGGGAGCAGCACAATAAGAGTGGAAGTCCAACTCCGAGGCAATTGAAAACCTGAAAAGAATTCCGAAATGGCATTATAGAAATCATTTTTAATGATATCCCAACAATTTTTATAGAAATCCCCTGTATAACCATCTGGTCCGGTTGCACTTTGACCATTCATCGACCAAATAACATTCTTAATATCATCCAAAGAAGGAGCAGCGGTAAGCATCTCATTATCCTCATTTGTAATCATTCTCGGAATAACCTCTAGAATATCATCATTAGGGTTATCATGAGGGCTTTGCAGCTGATCAGAAAAAAAAAAAAAAAAGAAACCGCTTCATGTTGAATATCTTCTTTGGAACTAAGCCATTGCCCATTTCGACCCCGAATTCTATGAATATGTAATTTTTGTCTTTTCTTTCGAACATACGAATGAAAGAACTTCGTGTTACGATCTCCATATTTAAGACAAGAAATATTAGCGTTTTGCTACCAAAATTCTTCCTCACCTTTAACCGAGCAAGCAGATTTGCTTGAGCTAAGTTAAGGGCTGCTCTATTAGACTCAGTAGGATTAATCTGAAAATTAGCCTCCTTATGAGATACATCTTCCTCAACCATTCAAGCATTCACATCCACTCTCCCAAACACCTCTTTATTCCAAGCAGCAATAACCTTTCTTAGCCGGGCAAGCTTCTTAGCAAATTTAACCATCGGCCTTCCATCCATAGGAGCTCCCCAAGATTGTTGCACCATAGGAATAAACGAATGATGCTTCAGCCATACATTAAGAAATCGAAAAGCACCTCTAGTCATATCCGCTCCAACTTTAACTTGAATAACAAGCGGGGCATGATCAGAACAAGTTCGGTTTAAATGATGAACCGAAGTCAGATGAAACTTTTCAGCCCAAGCATTATTATAGAGAGCTCTATCCAGACGTTGATATATAATAGGTCTTCCCCTTGGTTTATCAACCCAAGTGAATTTATTCCCAATATAACCTGCATCAATCAATCCAGAAAATTACATCATATCCGAAAATTCAGCCACTACCTTACTACGAATAGGTTTGCCTCCCTTTTTTTCCGACTGATCAAGAACACAATTAAAATCCCCCGTAACGAGCCAAGGATTAGTGCACAAACTCAGCTCCATTAGATTATCCCAAAGCTCACGACGATCATAACGATCACAGCTAGCATATACCACCGTAATCTGGATAGCAGATTCCCAAAGAGCATGAGATACTTGAAGAGTTAAATCTTGACTGGAATCATGAATCACTTGGCAATCAAAGCCATGCTTCCAGAAAAACCAAATCTTACAATTACAATTAAAGGCACTACCAACACAACCCAATTTCCTTTGGACAGGAACAACATGCATCGGAGATAACTTTGGCTCAGAAATTGCAAGAAAGGAAGCCCCATGCAATCTGAACAAACGTTTAACTCTTCTGAAAGTGGCCCTATTACCAATGCCACACACATTCCAAGATATTAAAGCTACCATTTAAACACAGTAAAAAGAGAATAAAAGAACTACCGACGTGATTAAGAAGGAGGGGAAGTGGATTTACTTCGGTGTTTCATAGAAACCACCTTGGTAAATCCATCTGCATCAATATTTTTTGAAGAGTTATTAGTAAAAGGAGTAGAACCTGCCATGTCCGTGACAAAAACATTTGATTTAGGAGCCCGAGGAGATAAATTCAAGCCTTCCATAGTATTCCCAGCATTAGATAACTCCTCTACCACTATGGAAATAGGGTTCGAGTCCTCCACTATGACCGTCGGATGTTGAGTTTTAAATTCTTCCACATTTTGAACTACAATGTGAAGAGAATCATTCTTATCTCCCTCTACCATGCCTTCATTAGTAGAGTCTTCAACTTGCATTGTAGACAACCTAGCTTCATTGCCTTTGTTAAGCACAGCAGCACAAGCTTTTTGAAGGGCTGCATTAACCACCTCAGGAATCTTTTGACCTCTTTTAGCAAACTTAGGAACACCCCCAGAATTCCCCAAAGAAGATCCATTTTTTGCAGTTTCAGACTCTGTAGCAGTTTCATTCTCCTTCACACCACTACTAGACGGCGGAATATTTTTATTCCCTTTATTTTTATCTTCATCAACTTTAGCCTTGCTTTCCTTAGCAGCCTTATCAATAGGTTTCTTACTAGTGACATTTACATGAGGATTCGCCTTCTTGCACTGCCCAACCTCATGCCCAAACATCCAACAATGTTTACAATATTATGGAAGATTATCATATTCCACTTTTTGGTAAAAGCTAGGGAAAACATCACCACAATCCACAAAAATTTCGTGAGGCAGCTTTTTAGACACATCTACTTGTATCAATATCTTAGCAATACTAGGACGAGAGAGTTCTTTTGTAGCTTTATCAAGCGTTAAAGGAGATCCAATCATTTGAGCAACCGAGAATAGAAAAGCCTTGTTAATTAAATGATCAGGAAGACTCGGCATCCCCACCCAAACAGGAACAATTGGGGACTCTTGTTCAGGCCTCCAAGATGGTGACCACGCCAAAGTACGCATAGGATAACGAGAGACATACCAAACTTCTTTCATAAACAACCATTAAAAATCAGCTTCATTAGACAATTGAATGAGAAGATGCCAAGAATCCAGATTTCCCAAAGAGTACTGCCCTTGCAAATTGAATTTTGCAAAAGCAATACGAGCATCCTCCATAGTAGGCCTACCATGCATGAACTTGCCCACGAGAGTAAATTTAAAAGGCTTCGCAAAAGCATCCAGAATTTCCTTAGAAAGTTTGATGGAGGGCGTACCCTTGTGATTTACCTGTAGGAATATTGGGCAATTCTGCATCCAACGGCCCAGAATTAGAGAATAATCCAGCGTATGACTTCGGGATCCCATTAGTATTAGGAGCGGGATTAGGGTTTGACTGCACTTTGATGAGAGGCGCAACATTAGGAGAATTTTTCAATTGGGATTGGGCAGGAATCCCTTGAATCGAAGGATTCACCAATATAGAAGGATTACTATTCAAAAAATTATTAGAAGGTTGCAGAATCAGTTTGAACGACATTAGGGTTAGCATGAGCCGCCACATTAGGGTTTAAAACTGTATTTTATTGTTGAAACGAAGGAGTATAGTATGGATTATGGGAGCTGGAGTTCAAAGACGGGAAAAAAGACACCGGAACAACCATGGCTGCCGGCAAGAAGCCCCTAGGGCAAAACCCTAGTGACGAGGTAGAGAGAATTTTTAGAGAGAGAAAGCTAGAGAGAGCCCGGGCAAAATCATGTAAAATGAGCAAGGGAGGGATTCTTGGACAGAAATATGTAACTGACGCCCAGAGGCGCGCGCCCCCTGACTTAGTGGCGGGACGCGCGCGCTTCTGACCCCTACGGGCGGAGGTGCGCGACTTCAAGATGGATTTTTTGACAGAATGGACTGGAAAGTCAGCCCTGTAATTCAGTTTAGTCCCTGGACTTAACGAAGTCAGTCAGGAACTTAACAAAAGTAACAGAAACTAACGAAAAACACTTAAAATAAGGAGAAACACAAGATCAACCGTGTAATAGGGTAAGTGGTCCAAGGCGGGGGTGTCTATAGAGCCCCTCGGCGGTGTGGATTGGAAAGCAAAATGCGTCGACGAAAGAAAGTACACCCGCCGAGGACATCACTAAGAAAAAGAAATGACTTGATGAAAGCAGGAATTTGAAATAACGAGAGATAGAGATGCGCTCCCTGTATGAGCGACTTTTGCTGATTAGAGGACCGGCGAGATCCGAGGATCCGTCTGCCGCATTTAAAGTCGAGAGAAGACTTGGCGAGATCCAAGGACCCGTTTTCCGTCATTTAAAGTCAAGAGAAGACCTGACGAGATCCGAGGATCCGTTTGCCATCATTTAAAGTTGAGATACGACCTGGCAAGATCCGAGGGTCCGTTTGCCGTCATTTAAAGTCGAGAGAAGACCTGACGAGATCCGAGGATCTGTTTGCCATCATTTAAAGTCGAGAGAAGACCTAGCGAGATCCGAGGATCCGTTTTCCGTCATTTAAAGTCGAGAGAAGACCTGGTGAGATCCGAGGACCCGTTTGCCGTCATTTAAAGTCGAGAGAAGACCTGGCGAGATCCGAGGACCCGTTTGCCATCATTCAAATTCGAGAGAAGACCTGGCGAGATTCGAGGACCCGTTTGCCATCATTTAAAGTCGAGAGAAGACCTGGCGAGATCTGAGGATCCGTCTGCCAATAAATGCGAGTTTGTTGAGTAGACTTTGTTGGATAAATAGGTGGTGATTTCAGCGATTCACCATGGACCAAATTGCTGCTTGGAGTTGTATGCTATTCGGAGCTGTACTTGCTGTTGACTTTGTGGGGTGCAGGCACAGTTGACTGCGGACCGAAAGAATGTTTTCCTTTTAGAGAGGAAAATGTCGAGATTGACCTTGATTTTTGTAAGAAAGGCACACCCTACTTTAAGTTTAGTGGGAGTTTCTATCTAATTTTAATTTTTACATGCCTTATGGGTGGACCAAATTAATATGTGCCGAACTGTGTCCCCAAGGGCAGAGCTGTCGTGACTTGGGAGTGTCCGGCCTTTGTTCCTACATGATTTCTTCTTTTGACCAGGGCCAGCTGAGGCATTTCTGAAACAAGAGGCGGGCACCTCGGCTAGTGGCTTCGGGACGCGCGCGCTTCCCAAGTAGGTGGCGGGAGGCGCGCGCTTCTGGGGAGAGAATTTTAGGGCTTGACATTTGCTAGCCAAAAAATCCCCAACAGCTATAATATCAGCCTCTGTTCGAACATATTAATCCAACAGCTCTTTTCTGCCATTATTGAACATCTTTTCTTGCTTGATTTTGTTTGTAATCCACCTTTTCCATGGCTTCCAATTCTTTCACTCTTGACACCAAGGTTGTTGGTGAGTAAGGATTTGTCAACCTTCGTTTATTCTTTCAAGACCCATCCTAAGAAGTCTTTTGTGAAAGACATCGGGTTCCGAATTCTCTTCACACTTCGGACCTTGAAGCCGGATTGGGATTTGTTGAAGGCCGCTGCAGCCTTTTAGGACTGTGACAGTCACACTTTTAAATTTTCGGCAAATGAAATGGTGCCGACTGTTGATGAATTTGATGCCATTCTTGGCATGCCATTGGTGGGTCAGATTGCCATCCCTAAATACCATCGGGGTGTGATTGACTCTTAGTCCGGTTTGTTGAACCTCCCTGTTGAGGATGCGAGGAAGATGTTGCACGGCACCGTGGTTGACATAACTGAGTTGCCGATGTTCTTCAATTTGCATTCGGAGGACCCGCTGATTTAGTCCTTTAAAAGAAATTCCATGGCAGTTTTCCTTTTCAGCGAGGTTCTGTTCGTTACACCCCTAGGGACTGCGGATACGCAACTGGCTGAGATTGTCTTGCAGGCGAAGGAGCAACATTTTAGCATAATCCCTCTTGTAGTGGGGGAAACCTTGCATGGCTTAGATGAGTTGCACCGGACGGGTGAGATGAGACGGGGAAGCCCCTTGCTCTTGACTGTATGGCTTCGAGAGCATTTCAAGATTTATTCTCCGGAGGGTGATATTTCTCTTTTTGCTATTCATAGGAGAAAACTACTGACTTGGGATTTATCTGAAGATGGTTGGAAGATATTCTTTGCATCTCGGTCATCGGCCGACATTGAGTGGTGCCCTCTCTCATGGGGTCTCCGTCCTTTTGTGGAATGGACTTTGGGTTTTGAGCATGTGGTCCTACCGGGCCTAAGAGATTCTTCATTTTACCAACCGGAGTGGGTTTTGAGGCAGTTCGGTCGCCAACAGATTTTTCCTTTCCCGAGGAGTGGGGTGCTCCACCTAGTTTCATATATGGGTCCGGACTTTTCGGAGGAGCTTCAGTCAGCTTGGGGAGATGACCGCCATCAGTGGGCTTCCGTCCCTATTCATCGGGGTAGTATCTTTCTCCCCGAGAGTTACTTGGACTATCTGTTCGGTACCCTTTACCGCGGTATCACTTGGGTTAACGTGCTTCGCGCTGAGTTGCTAGGAAAGGACTTTGAGCCTAGCAGTGCTTTGAGGTATAAGAAAGCTGCTGCTGATTCGCACAATATTTTGGCTGACCCTTTCGGTACTCCTTTGGACAATTTTTTCTATGCTCGGAGGCGCTTTGCTGCGCAGAAGGTTTCGATCCGTCTCAGTGTTCCTAGACCGCCAAAGAGGAACAGGATTGAGAGTCGCTCGGGTGGCCTTTCGAAAGATAAGAAGAAATTAGATTTTTCCTAATACCCCAAGATTGCAATTAATAGACCACTTGTTTAGGATTTAATGTTTTAATGTCTTTTAATGCTCAACATTATCCATTGTAATGGTCAAAATGATTTGAGAGATGAATAAAAGTTGCATTTTGTTATGACATGATTGGGTAAGAATTATTGTTTTAGACCGCACCCGAAGGTTGCCTACGTTCCTCTCGTAAAGAGGCTCAGGTCTCCGTAGTTCAAACAAATCAAGACCATTTTTTTTTTTTTTTTATTTTTGTGCACCCTGTTTTTTGCCTAGACCGCCCTTTCAGGTTTTCAATCTAGCGGGCTTCTTTTTTGCACTTGCTCTAATTTTTGCCTAGGCCGCCCTTACGGGTTTTCAACCTAGCGAGCGGTTTTTTTAATGGTCTTTATTTGTTAAACGTAGAACTTCTTGAGCTTGTCGAGGTTGACCTCCTTTGGCAGTTGATCACCATCCAAGTCTATGAGTCAGACTGCACCGCCACTCAATATCTTCTTGACCACGTAAGGACCGATTCATCGGGGTCCCCATTTCCCAAAGGGATTCATAGCATTGGGAGGATGTTGTCTTAGGACCAAGTCTCCCACTTTGATGTTTCAAGGCTTCACCTTCTTGTGCGCTCAAATGCTCTTAGCCTCTTTTCATCGAGTAGGGCTAGTTGTTCATATCGACTTTGCATCCAATCAACCTCGTTGACTTGATTCTCGGGTAAGACCCGTAGAGAGGGAACTTCGAGTTCGACTGGGAGTACGGCTTCAGAACCATAAACCAATGTGTATGAGGTTTCTCCTGTTGCTTAATCGGATTGATGTGCGGTAGCCCCACAATGCTAATGGTAACTTCTCAGGCCAATCCCTTCCTATTGAAGCCATTTTCCATATGATTACCTCAATCATTTTGTTTGCTGTTTCGACCGCTCCATTAGCTTGGGGACGGTACGGGGATGACTTGTGTTTGGTAATTTTGTAGTTAACCAAAAGCGCATCCATTTCCTTCTCAAAGTGAGAACCATTATCGAAGATAATCTCATGAGGAATACCGTATCGGCACATGATGTTATTCTTCACGAATTCGGCCACTTTCTTGGCGTTGAGAACTCGGTAAACTTGTGCTTCGACCCACTTAGTGAAATAATCCACGGCCATAAGAATGAATGACTGTCCGTTGTTTCCCGTAGGATGGACCTTGCCGATGATATCTATGCCCCAACAAGAGAACGGCGAAGGTGTGGTCATGTTGTACAATTGTGAGGGTGGAGCATGTTGCAAATTAGGATGGAACTGGCACTTTGCGCATTTCTTGACTTTCTCGATGCAGTCTCTTTCCATTGTAGTCCAATAGTAGCCAATATGGAGTATTTTCTTGGCTAACATAATCCCATTCATGTGGGGTCCACACTCACCTTCGTGGACTTCGTGCATTATTTCTTGAGCTTCGGGCTCATTTGCACATAAGAGATTAATCCCTTGATGATGTCTCTTGTAGACTCGGTTCCCAATCAATACATATCTGGTGGCTAGCTTCTGTAATGCTACTCAAGACTTCCCATTGCTGTTCTCGGGGAAAGTGCCATTGTTGAGAAAGTTCATGATGTTTGTGTACCACGGGGGGTTATCTTGGACTTCATTGATATCAATACTCATACAGTATGCCGGACTAGTCCTTCTTAAAATTTTGAAGGGCGTCACCATTTTTCCTTTGGGCATCACAACCAGTGAGGCTATGGTGGCTAAAGCATCCGCAAAGTGGTTTTTGTCCCTCGGTAAATAATTGAACATGATGTTTTGGAACTGTTCAACTAACTCCTCGAGGTGTTGACCATACTGTTGGAGGGTCGGGTCTTGGATTCGCCATTTACCCGATGTCTGATTGATAAAGAGCAGGGAGTCACCAAATACTTCTAGATCTGTGACATTCCTTTCTAGGGCCGCTTCTAGAAAGGAATGTCACAGATCTAGAAGTATTTGGTGACTCCCTGCTCTTTATCAATCAGACATCGGGTAAATGGCGAATCCAAGACCCGACCCTCCAACAGTATGGTCAACACCTCGAGGAGTTAGTTGAACAGTTCCAAGACATCATGTTCAATTATTTGTCCCTCGGAAAATAATGTTGTTGGTAGCTTCGAATTGAAGACGAATTTCAATTGGAGTGTAGATGTCCTTTGGATCGACAAGCAACATTCCTATTCCATAACCATGCTTATTGGCTGCGCCAACGAAAAAATTTTGCCACTTATTTTCCTCAGTTGTAGTGCAAATCAAGTGCTCGTCAGGAAATTGTATGTCTTCCCCCTTCACTTCGTCACACGGAAATTCAGCAAGCTCTGAACACTTTCCCCCTAATGGATTTGAGTGTGACGTAAGTGATATCGTAGCCGGCGAGCATGAAGTACCGCTTGGCTATCCTTGTTGACATGAAAGGCTTCTCGAAGATGTAGCGGAGTGGGGTCTACCTTTGCTACTAGCTTGATCGGAAAGGCTTCCATGTAATGTTTGAGCTTTTGAGTGACCCAAACCAATGACCTCTTGGTCTAGTGGTATCCACTTAGTATTAGAGGCTTCCCCTGGGGGGAGGTCTCAGGTTCTACTCCCGCTGGGAGCAGGTTCTATTAATATATAAACAGTTTATATATTAAAGGCACTATAAAAGCGAAAAAAGAGAAAAAATAATGATCACATGAGCTTTTAAGTGACCCAAACCAATGCTGCACATGACTTCTCTAAGATAGAGTAGTTCTTTTCGCCTCCTTGGAATCGGCGACTGATAAAGTAAATGCATTCTCTTTTGTGGAGTCTCATTGCTCTTGTGCTAGCATAGCCCCTAGGGCTTCATCATTTACTGTGAGGTAGAGCAAGAGAGGCTTCTCCTTGTGTGGTGGAACCAAAACTGGAGGGCATGTCAAGTAATGCTTCACTTGGTCGATAGCTTCTTGGCAGGCGTCGGTCCATTCTAGAGCCACATTCTTCTTGAGTAGCTTAAAGATTGGCTCACATATGGAAGTGAGTTGATGCACAAACTGGCTGATATACTGAAGTCTGCCTATAAAACCTTTGATTTCTTTTTGTGTCTTTGGAGGAGGCATGTCTATGATTGCCTTAATCTTTGAGGGATCTGCTTCAATTCCCCTTTCTGTGACCATGTAGCCAAGGACTTTGCCTCGGATAACCCCGAAAGTGTACTTTGCAGGATTGAGCCTCATCTTGTATTGTCGAAGCCTTTCAAATAACTTGCGGAGGTCGATCAAGTGTTGACCATCGGTCCCCTTTGAATGGATGATCATGTCGTCCACATAGACCTCGATTTCTTTGTGAATCATGTCGTGGAACAAGTCTGTCACAGCCCTTTGATAAGTAGCCCCAGCGTTCCTCAACCCAAATGGCATGATTGTGTAGCAAAAGGTGCCCCATGATGTTGTGAAAGCGGTCTTGTGTTGATCCTCCTCGGCCATGAGAATTTGATTATACCCAGAAAAACCATCCACAAATGAGCGGACCTCATAAGCAGCAGTGGAATCGACTAGCGTGTCGATGTTGGGTAGTGGAAAGTCATCCTTCGGAGAAGCTTTGTTCAAATCCCGGAAGTCCACACAAACACGGACCTTGCCATTTGCCTTTCTGACCATCACAAAGTTTTCTAGCCATGTCGGATACTCAATAACTTTGATGAAGCCCACACTGAGAAGCTTCTCTATCTTTTCTTTGACTTGTAAAGACCATTCTGGCTTGATCTTTCTGAGTTTCTGTTTTGTCGGCTTAGCGTCGTCTCTGATTGGAATCATGTGCTCGGCGACCTTTCTTTCTAAACCCGGCATATCATTGTATGACCATGCAAATACATCCACGAACTCTCTGAGCAGTGCAGTCAATCTGTCTTTCTCTTCCCCCTTGAAGAAGCTTCCGATCTTGGTTTCTTTCGGCTCTTCGTCGGTACCCAGATTAATAACATGCAATTCTTCGTCAGCCCTTGGACCATTTTCACCACGACTACGGACCTGTTGAGCAAGTTCATTTAAGTATGTTGTGTTTTCGTGGTCTATTTCATCATTGTTTGAATCGTTATTAACTAGTTCATTAAATTCGTTATTAGTTAATTCATCATTCATGATGTTTGCAATCTCGGGGTACTCAGAAAGATCAAATTTTTCATTAACAAAGAAAGGGAACACACGCTCGGCTATGGCCTCCATATCCTCTTGGGTGAGAGTATCGGAAACACACTCGGACTCGAAAGTCAATGTGAATAAGTCCTCCTTTGTAACTTTGTGCGGGATGCAACCCATTTTCTCGACCAAGAAATTCTCGGATACCACGGGTCCTTTTGTAGAATACCAGTTGTTGATCGGTTTGGATCTTGGCTTGATCTCGCTGATGGGCTCGCTTCCCTTGTCGGTATCATCGGAGATGGCATTTATTTGGCACTCATCCATAATGGCAAGTTCCTCAAACATGGAGGCTAGATCTTCCCCTACGGTAATCTCTGTCTCGGACTCTATAGTCACTTTCTTCCCCCACCATTCTCGGGGTGACATAGGAGTTGGTTCCTCTTCGGATTTCTAGATCTAATATTCGGAAAAGATTTCGAGTTCGGGCTTTCTGACGCCCTTGCTGTTAACCCATGGCTCGGGAAAGATCACGTACGGGACGTCTTCCCCCTGATGGATAAAGTATCCATTTAGTGTCTTGCGGTAAGGCCTCAAGTTGGGAATTTCATAGTAACGGCCTTCTCTACGAGCTCAGGCCTTTTCATTCTTGACGGCTTGCTCGTATTTCAAGTCATCTTCGGAAGGCTCGTATCCTAAACCGAACTTGTTCTTGACGAATGGGTCCTCTACGGGTTGCATTCTCCCTTGTTGGTGCTTCCATAGGCCTAAACCGGGGAAGTAATTCATGTTCCTCATCATACGGAGGACTTTGTGGTTGCCGAGGGTCCATGATCCGTTTCCCCCTTGTTCGTCTATGGCGTTGATTGAGACGCTGGAGAGAGTGGAGTCTTCTAACCCATGCTGTACTTGATGAACGAGTTCCCCATTCCTATGGATAGTGACGTTTTCTGCCATGACGGTCACTATTTCATCTCCATTTCTGAACTTGACACATTGATTGAGAGTTGAAGGGACGGCGTTGGAACTGTGTATCCATGTTCGGCCCAAGAGTAAGTTGAACGAAGAAGGTACATCGAGCACTTGAAACGGGACGGACATGACCATGCTCCCAAACTCAATGTCTATTTCCACCATACCCATGACTGTGCGGGCAGTGCTGTCGTAACCTCAGATTACTTGAGTAGAAGGCTTTAGATCTGAACTCTTAAGCCCCAGTATGCCCATGATTTGGCCGGGCATTAAGTTGAGTGCGGAACCACCATCAACCAAGACTCTTGAAATAGGTCTCCCCCTTGCTCTCACTTTGAGATAGATGGCCTCATTATGATCGGACCCAAATGGTGGAAGGTCAATATCGGCAAAAGTTATGACATTGCCAAAATGAATGTGGCCTATCATTGCAGTAAGGTCCTCAGGAGTTGTATCGGGAGAGACTGATGTGTCATCAAGATTGCTGATAACGAGGTCTCGGTGCTTCTTTGAGGATGCAATGAGGTCCCAAATATATATGTTGGCTTGAGTTTTCTTGAGTTGAACCAGTAAAGGATCTTCGGGAGTGTCGCGAGCTTGCGATCTTTGAGAAGAGGTGCTTGGCGTAGAAGTAGTGGGGTTGCTTGCTATGACTCGTCCGGATCGAGTTAGCATGTTGACGTTCCCAGCTTGCCCTTTTTTCCTATTCTATAGTACTTCCCTCATTACCTCATCATAAGTCACAACGTAACAAGAATTGTCAATCTTATTCATAACATTAGAGCCCTCATTCACAATTGGAATTGAATGAGTGGTCTCCTCAAACTCCCCTATCTCCATTACATTGACATCACCCTCATTGGGAACTATGAATTCCTTCTTGTTGATTAGGTCTTGGATAACATTACAGAGGACGAAGCATTCCTCGGTGAGATGGCCACTATGTTGGTGGTAGTCAGAATACTTGTGATGAGCATGGTTGGCACGGATTACGTTGGGCTTAAACCTTTGGAGAGGAGTGACTTGCCCTTTGGCCTTGAGTGCTTCGAAGGCTTCGGTGATGGTCATGCCGTGAAGAGGAGTGTAGACACGATCATTTTAAAACTTCTTGCCTTGTGGTGGAGGAACCTTTTTGTAATTACCCTTGTCAGTAGTGACGGCATTGACTGAAGCCTCTTTTGTTGAGTTAGAGGCGGCCTTGTATCGGAATCTAGGAGAACTTTTCTTGATCTCCTTGAGCAAGTCATCCATTCGGACCCCCACCTCATACATTTGAGAGAAATCCGCATCGCAAGCCCCACTTAGGTGGGTGCAGAGATCAATCTTTAGACACTTAAGAAAGATGTCCATTTGCTCCTTGGTGTTAGGCCTCTCAACAATTTCAGCAAGCTTGTCATTCCACCTTCTTGTAAAATCAATAAAGGACTCATTGTCCCTTTGAGTGGTGTTTTCGAGCTCTTTCTTGGTCGGGCGGTGAGTGGTGTTGCCTTGGTATTGACTTTTGAAGGCAAGCATGGCGGCATCCCAATCAAGACGGACTGTGAGCGGGAGAGTTGCATACCAATCTTTTGCCGCCCCCTCGAGAGTAAGAGGGAAGCATTGTGCCATAACTTTCGGAGACACCTTCTTCGGAACCATAGCCCATATGTATGTCTAGATGTGTGCCATGGGACAAGAGTTGCCCTTAAATTTGCTGATGTCGGGCATCTTGAACTTGTCGGAGAGAGCGGCCATGGTGCTCATGAGAATGGATGACTGATAAAGGCTTGTGTCGGAGCCTTTCCCCATGTTGATACCGTTGAAACGTTTGTCGATGTAGGCCATGATTGAATCAAACATCTTGTGATCTTTGTTGTCGGTGCTCGGTTCCCCCATTTTCTTGGTACGGGAACTAACATAAGGGCTTTCAAACAAACCCTTGGTCCACTCGGACTCTTCATTGCTTTCTTTGTCTTTACCACTCGAAAGCTTGGTGAGCTTAGCATTCATTTGGTCCATCTCGGCCTCGTGAGCCTCCCTTTGATTGTCAAGATGGGATTGCCAAAGGTCATCTTTGTTTTGGGCCTCCTTATTGAGAGTGGAGACTTTCTCTTGGAGAAGTTGGACCATAGCTGAGAGTTGCTCAAGAGACATGGTGTTGTCGGTGTTGGAGCGCTGGCCATTGATACTGTCGGAGCTGCTGGAGTGATCAATTCATGAACTAGCCGGTTTGCTGAATCCCGGTAGATGCGGTAAGTACCAATTGGACCTAAATTGCAGAAGAGGCCCTTGTCAGTCTTGAGTAGCACTTTCGGTCCATGAAGAGGCTTAGAACACACAATGGGAACATGACTCAAAACCACATAAAGAAAAGACTTTTTTTTTAAAGTCAGAGGGACGGAGTCCCTTTTGGGTTTTCTAAGAAAATAGTGGAATCATCACACTAGTATATAGACCTTCTCGCGGTCCCATATACTCATCGGATTCCACCACGCTTGTGATTCCTACATGTGTCGGGATTAAACTAAATTAATGTAGTAAAGCATACATGCAGGGATGGATTTTTATTTTCGTCCAAAATAACCACTTGGGGATGGCTTTTTATTTCGTCCAAGATAACCACTTGGCATGTGTTTTGAAGACATTAGTTTAGGAAAATCTTGATACATGAAAACCGACTTAGTCACGGAGTGTTAGACCCTAACTAGAATTGTGTTGGCTTGTGCTCAGCTAATGAGAGGCTTAAGGTCACCCCCGGCATGTAGTCATGAACTACGCCACGGGCTGAGGTTTACCAATTCGAGAGAGTCAAGGTCGGGTGGAGCTTAAAACTCTCTAGGATGGGCCTCGACGGGTTTGGGGTTATGAACTTGTGCGACTCGATAGTGAGCAATTTATAAGAATATGTGCACGTAGTGTGAGGTCTAACATGTGACAAAACATTTTTTTACTTTTTTTTATGAAAGAAAAGCAAATAAGCACATAATTTACAACTCTCGAATCACCCGTGTGACCGATAAAACAAAACACAAAAGTAAAACAGTCCAAAGGTCCAAATCAGGTCTGATGCAGGCAACTGTGCCCACACCCCAATATTCTGCTATGTTCTAAAAATGTCCCTGTTCTGGAAAACTGCCCAGAAGCGCGCGCCTCTGGAATGTGCCATGGAATGCGCGCGCGGGGCGCAAGTTCTATGAGAGGCGCCCGCTTCTGGGTAAACCTGTCAGACACATGGACTCAGGGGATTGCCCTGGTCCTGAATATACATTGTAACCCCTGCAGAAATGATTAATGTAGAAAAAATAAGAATATGAAGATCATTGAGAAGTGGGCGACTCTGGTTTCTGATATGGGACGCGTGCGCCTTAGGCCAAGTAGGCCAGAGGCGCACGCTTCCCCCATCAGGAACCAGAATGCCCAGAAAAATGTAGACTTTGATCAGAAACGCAAGTTTAACCCTCAATTTTTTTTATTTTTTTTTTGCGAAAGGAGACGGTACTCCCTAGGTTTTATTAAAATTAAATAAGATAACTACAAACGAGATGGGGGACATTACGGCCATAAACAGCTGAAGATAAATACTAGGGGAGGAGGCCTTACAAAAATTGTAAGGTCCTCTACAATAGATGGAAGGGAGACTACGAAAAATTAAACTATACAAAAGTCTAGCCATAGAAAACTATTTAAGCCGAATATAAGGTGTAGAGTGGTGATCCAGCAAGTATGGGCCTTTGCAGTCCTTGGGAAGCTCACTAAAAGAATAGAAGACAGAGTTAATACCAGAATTTGTGGCGGCATTAGCTAAATCATCAGCTACTTGATTTCCTTCACGAAGGATATGTGTTAGTCGAACAGTCATCACATGCAAGTAACATTTGATCTCCTGAACTTCATACCAAATGCACCATGGAATATGATAATCTTCAATTATGATCTTGAGAAGGACTTCAGAATCTATTTCGAGCCATAAGGAAGTGATACCAAAACTACGGGCAAAGGATAAACCATCTCAGACAGCCTTTGCCTCAGCAACCATGTTAGTGCCAATACCATAGAAATTAGAAAAGGCAAAAATAATTTCCCCTTTCGAATCTCTAATAATGCCGCCACCTGAACTTGGACCAGGATTCCCTTTTGAAGCTCCATCGGTATTTAACTTAAATTGATCACAAACCGGAGGCTTCCATATCACTAATCTCAACTTTTTGACCTTGGGAGGAGAAGAAGAAATGCCAAAATAAGACATAATTGAGATATCAAACCATTTGGGCACAAAGGTTATATTATAAGCAGTAAGAATATCTCGAATGGCATTAAGAACCGAAGTAATGATGAGTTGAGCATCCATTTTGTGACCTTCAAACTTAGATTTGTTTCGCCCTTTCCAAATTTCACATAAAATGAAACACGGAAGCATGTGATGCAGGCATTTCAGTCCATTGGAACTTCCTTTAGAATTAATAAACCACCAGCTAGCAAGGATCGTCCGAGTATTAAAATGATGAGATTTTATGCCACAAAGGTTGGAAAATCGAGCCCATACCTCAATAGCAATTTCCCCATGAGCAAACACATGATCAAGGTCTTCAAGGGAGGGGTTAGTGCAGCAAACGCACGCCGAGGCCAGTAGAGTCGCCACTGTAGATACCCCGTGTCACGACCCGAAATCTAGGCTCTATTTTATTAGTAATTAAATGATTATTATTTAATTATTTGCCTATTTATTTATTTAAATTATTATTTATTTAAATATTTATGTGTGCAACTTATGTGTTATAATAATTATGCCTAGCATTTTAATTGGGTCATTTGTGCTAGTGTAGAAGTGTTGAGTCTTATTAGTTAGTGGGGAGTTTAATTGAAAAGGTAGTATTAGGGGAGGGGCCTTTTTGTAACATTTCAAATATTTCTTCATCTTCTCCCTATTTCCCTCACCTCCTCCCTCACTCTCTCCATCCCATCTCCCAGGAAACTCTCTCTCTCTCCTCCCTTTTTGGTAAGTTTTCTTTCCTTTCCTTCTCTCTTCTTTTTCTTCATCTTCTTCTAGTTATTTCTCATCTCTTAAAACATGAACATTGTTTAGATCGTCGTTAGGATCGCGTAGAATCAAAAAGAATTGAATTCCGTCAACTTTGAGATTTATCAAGTCACTTTTCCCCCATTTTTATGCTAAATTGTTCATATCATGTTTATATGATGTTTGATGTGTTATATTTGAAGTTTGGTTGGGTTTTGAAATTATTGAGAATTTATTTTGAGTTTTGATCAAAAATGGTGAAATCTTGAATGTTGGATTTGATTCTTGATTTTGGTTGTTAAATGTTGTTGTTTGAGTCTTTTAGACTTATTAGTTGTGTTGGTACATTAGTATACTAGTTGGAATGTTGGATTTTGGTGGAAATGTGTTTTGGGTATAAAAATGGAAGAACCCATATTGTTCTTCCCGATTTCTGGAAATTCAGAAGGTTGGGCGGCCGCACAAAATTATCTGGGCGACCGCGCATCTATCTGAAAGCTTTTGTTCTTGTTTTGAGGCTTTTTGGGCGACCGCACAGTCCACTTTGGGGCGGCCGCACAGAACCCCTGAAAATTTACATTTGTTAAAATTGTGTGAATGAAGGATGCGTTTTGGTCTAAGTCTTGGGTGTCCTTCTAGTTGACCCTAGTGAACATTGTTGTACACTTTAGTGATAGAATTGGGTCCTTTGTGATCAAGTTTGTGTTTGAAATTCATAAATTGTTAATTAGAATTTTGGAGCACCTTTATTGTGTGTTGTTGGTTCAATTCATCTTTTGGTGATTATTTGGCATGATACCCTTCTTTGGAATCCTTTGTTGTTTATCATGCTAGTATTTCATTACTTAGCATTTATTTGGAAGCCCAGCTGGCATATTTGTTGCATCGGGCGATGGGAAAGATTATAATGGCAAAGCCAAGTCCATTATAATGTTGACCATTGTTTTGCCCCCTTCTTTACCCTTTTCCAGATTGGCCTTGGAAGAGATGAGTTAGCTTCCTTTGTGAATGTATCTAGCTAGCGGGCATGACTTTGTGTCATGGTCCTTGTCCTTTGTGACACTTTTATGGTTATTGGTTCCGGTACCGGGGTTTTCTCTTCAGCTTTCATGCTATTATGAAGATGATGATTTGTTGATTATTGAAGCTGCGCAGCGATCCTTTATTTGGATGTTCCGGTTTGGAAAACCTTGGCTATATCCTTTGTTATGTGTTTATTTCCGCTGCTATCTGTTATGTGATAAATGCTATGTGCTATGTGATATTTATTATTGCTTATTGCTTCTTGCATCATAGCATGTCATGTAGTTGCATTAGTAACTTATTGAGATTTATCTCACCCCTTTTTTTTATCTTTGTTTTTCCTTAACCCCCCCCCCCAGGTGCTAAGGATTAGTCTCGCTGATCACGAGAAAGAGGACGTCGAGTGTGGATCCATTCTTTTGGGGAAGGTTGTTATAGGTTGGTTTACATTATGTAAATGTGTAACTATTTTGGGACAGTTGTACCAAACATTGACGTCATTAAGAATTGTATATTTGTATTTTGTTGGGCATAAACTTGTGGAAGTTTATGATAGTTGTAATTGGTTTTTATCAAACTTGGTTTTGTAAAACTTTGGATCATCACCTTTTGGTATCAAATGAAATTTTTAACTCTAGTATTTCTTAGTTTTGATTTTAGAGTCGACGTCCAGATCGCGGTCTCAGGCCCGCGGGGTTCGGGGTCGCGACAGTTGGTATCAGAGCTATGGCATTAGCTCTAAGTATAAGTCTAGGTGGATTAGTATGACCTAGGTGGGTAGTAGTGTGCGGAGTGATTAACGGTTGATGTCTTATGCAGGTAATTACTCGCAATGTCTGGAAGAAGAAACAGAGGAGGTACTAGTGGGGCACAGAATCAGAATGATACAAGGGAAGAAGCACGTGCCATGTTTCAAGGCATGTTCGAGGCGGCCATGAAGGCCATACATGATCAAGGTCCGAGGGTAGAACAAGCACCACCCCGTTATGGATTAGAGCAATTTCTGAAGTTGAAACCGGTTGAATTCAATGGGGAACCCGATGTAAGGAAAGTTGAGTTGTGGATTGAGTCGATGGAGAAGATTTATGATGTGTTTGGGTGCACGGATGAGGACAAGGTCCGGTTCGCGGCTTACAAGCTTGTGGGAGCCGCCGAGCATTGGTGGAAGGGTGTTAAAGCTACTTGGGATGATACTCACACGGTGTATGCGTGGGAGTTGTTCGTGCGCAAATTCAAGGAGCATTTCATTCCGGTTGTTGATCAAAACCGAAAGGAGATCGAGCTACTCAACCTGGAGCAAGGTGTGTTGTCTATAGCACAATACTCGGCTAAGTTCATAGAATTAGCCCGGTATTGCGACTATTTGGTGAGGACCGTGGAACAAAAGGCTATGAGATTTATGCGGTAGACCGAGTCTATTTGATAGAGCAAGATATTGGGGAACATAAGAGAAAGACCGAGGTGGCTAACCCGAGTAAGCAAGGAGCGCAGAGCAAGTCACAACCAAGGGTTGATAATCGAGGTAACTTTGGGGGACAATCTCAGTTCCGAGGGCAACCGATCCCAAGGAACCCGGGTACCACTTCCGGGAACCAAGGGAGCCAAATTAGGAAGCCTTGTACCTTTTGTCAGAAGGTAGGCCATTTGGAGGATAGGTGTTGGAAAAAGCAAGGCAAGTGTACCAATTGTGGCGAAATGGGGCACTTTGCGAGAGAGTGCACGAGGTACCGAGGTCAAGCATCCGGGTCAGGAGTTGGTATTAATCAGGGTCAGAAAAGGGATGCCGCCGGGAAGCCCAAAGTTCAAGGGAAGGTTTATGCCATGAATCGACAACAAGCTACCGATGATCCATCCGTTATTGGAGGTATTGTTTCTGTGTCTAATGTGAGCGCACGAGCGTTAGTAGATCCAGGATCATCTCATTCATACATTTCTGTGCAATTTGCTTCCATGTTAAATGCTGCATTTGAGTCTTTACCGTACGTGCTAGAGGTGTCATCCCCTATAGGAGAATGCTTGATTTCTGATCGAGTCTTTCGTGATTGTGATGTGGTTATTTGTGGTCGTGTCCTTTGTGCAGATTTGGTGGTTCTTCCTATCCAAGACTTTGATGTCATTTTGGGTATGGATTGGTTGAGCAAGTTTCATGCTTCCGTTGATTGCCGTAAGAAAACTGTTACTTTTTCTATTCCCGATGTGCCTAAATTTGTGTTTGAGGCTTGTCCTCTGAGTAGAAAGGTTCGCTTAATTTCTTTTATGAAAGCGAGAAAATTATTGAATAGTGGTTGTGAGGGGTATTTGGCTAGTGTTCTTGATACTAGGAAGGAATCCCTTAGTTTTGATAGTGTTCGGGTAGTCCGGGAATTTCCCGATGTTTTCTCTACCGAGTATGATATGCCTCCCGATCGTGAGATAGAATTTTGTGTAGACCTTTTGCCGGGTACGGCTCCAATTTCGAAAGCACCTTATAGGTTAGCTCCCGCAGAGTTGAAAGAGTTAAAGGTTCAGTTGCAAGAGTTGCTTGATCGAGGGTTTATCCGCCCTAGTGTTTCCCCGTGGGGAGCACCGGTTTTGTTCGTGCGGAAGAAAGATGGTTCGTTAAGATTGTGTATAGATTATCGGAAGTTGAATCAGGTTACGGTGAAGAATAAGTATCCTCTACCGCACATCGATGATTTATTTGATCAGCTTCAAGGGTCCATGGTTTTCTCTAAACTTGATTTGAGGAGTGGGTACCATCAGTTGAAGGTTCGATCGGAGGATATTCCGAAGACTGCTTTTCGCACTCGGTACGGTCATTATGAGTTCTTGGTTATGCCGTTTGGGTTGACTAATGCGCCGGCCGTATTTATGGATTTGATGAACCGAGTTTTCCACCCCTATCTTGATTCGTTCGTGGTGGTTTTTATTGATGATATACTCGTCTACTCTAAATCCCGAGAGGAGCACGAGCAACACTTGAGGACAGTTTTATCCGTTCTTGCGAGGGAGAAATTATTTGCGAAGTTCAGTAAATGCGAGTTTTGGCTCGAGAAGGTGTCATTTCTGGGGCATGTGATTTCTAAAGATGGGATTTCGGTGGATCCTTCAAAGATAGAAGCCATAGTGGATTGGAAGAGACCCGAGTCAGTGACAGAGATTAGAAGCTTTCTTGGTTTAGCCGGGTATTACCGAAGGTTTATTGAGGGGTTTTCGAGGATTGCTACTCCGATGACTCAGTTGACCCGGAAGAATGTTCCATTTGTGTGGACCGAGAAATGTGACAAGAGTTTCGAGGAATTAAAGAAGAGGTTGACTAGAGCACCGATCTTGACTTTGCCTAATGGGAGCGATGGCCTAGTGATTTACAGTGATGCTTCGAAGGAGGGTTTGGGTTGTGTGTTGATGCAGAATGGGAAAGTGATTGCGTATGCTTCGAGGAAGTTGACCCCTAGTGAGCAGAATTACCCGACTCATGATATGGAATTGGCCGCGATAGTCTTTGCGTTGCACAAGTGGAAGCACTACCTTTATGGAGCGAAGTTTGAGATTTTTACCGATCACAAGAGTTTGAAATACCTTTTCTCCCAGAAAGAGTTGAATAATAGACAGCGCCGATGGATGGAATTGTTGAAGGATTACGATTGTGCGATTTCTTATCATCCGGGAAAGGCGAATGTGGTAGCCGATGCGATTAGTAGAAAGTCTTATGTGGCTTCGATGATGGTTCGTGAATGGAAAATGCTTGAGGATGTTCGAGATTGGTCTCCTCATGAATCGAGACATGGGGCTATTTTTGCGAATATTAGGGTATCTCCGACCCTAATTCAGAGGATAAAGGAAGCTCAGAAAGAAGATCCTGAGTTGGTGAAGATAATGGGTAAATTGAAGGAAAAGAATTTCGAGGATTTTTCTGTTAGCTCGAGTGGAGTTTTGACTTTCCGTGGTCGTTTGTGTGTTCCGGATGTTGATGGAATTAAACAGAGAGTTCTTGATGAGGGTCACAAATCGAGGTATACTATTCATCCGGGCAGTACGAAGATGTATCAGGATCTGAAGCAACAGTTTTGGTGGATTAATATGAAGAGGGAAATAGCGGAGTATGTTTCGAAGTGTTTAACTTGTCAGCAGGTCAAAGCCGAGCATCAGAGACCCGCGGGATTACTCCAGCCGTTAGAGATTCCCGAGTGGAAATGGGAGCATGTGACTATGGATTTCGTTACGGGACTACCTCGTACCCGTAGGAAGTATGACAGTGTTTGGGTAATAGTGGATAGATTGACCAAGAGTGCCCATTTCTTGCCCATTGACATCAGATATTCGATGGAGAAGCTTGCGACCCTTTATATTGACGAGATTGTTAGATTGCATGGGATTCTGGTTAGCATTGTGTCAGATCGAGACCCGAGGTTTACTTCTAGGTTTTGGAAGGCGTTTCAGGAAGCTTTGGGTACAGAATTGCGATTCAGTACGGCTTTTTATCCTCAGACAGACGGTCAATCCGAGAGGACTATTCAGATTTTGGAGGATATGTTGCGAGCGTGTTCGATAGACTTTTCCGATTCTTGGGATTCGCACCTACCGTTAGTGGAGTTCTCTTACAACAACAGTTATCAGGCTAGTATCGAGATGGCACCGTATGAGGCCTTGTATGGAAGGAAATGTAGATCGCCTATTTGTTGGGATGAGGTCGGTGAAGCGAAAGTTTTGGGTATTGATTTGCTTCAGGATTCAGTTGAGAAAGTCAGAGTTATCCGGGATCGATTGAAAACAGCCCAGAGTCGACATAAGAGCTACGCAGACAACCGAAGGCGAGATCTTAGTTTTCAGATTGGTGATTTGGTGTTCTTGAAAGTGTCTCCAAAGGTGGGTATTCGTAGGTTTGGGAAGAAAGGCAAATTGGCTCCGAGGTTTATTGGTCCGTTTGAGATTTTGGGAAAGGTTGGACTTCTAGCGTATCGTCTCGCGTTACCGCCATCTTTGGACTGGTTGCACAATGTGTTTCACGTTTCTATGCTTCGGAAGTATGTTCATGATCCGTCTCACGTGTTACCGAGGATACCGGAGGATATTGAGCCCGATATGACTTATGAGGAACGACCGGTTCGGATTCTAGATTCTAAAGTTCAAGAGTTGAGGAGCAAAAGTATTGCGTTGGTTAGAGTCCTTTGGAGGAATCATAACATCGAGGAGTCGACGTGGGAGCTTCGAGATGAGATCGAGAGGAAATTTCCTTGGCTTTTTGTTTAAGGTGAGTCTCGTTAAAATTCGGGTCGAATTTTCTTTAAGGGGGAGTGAATGTCACGACCCGAAATCTAGGCTCTATTTTATTAGTAATTAAATGATTATTATTTAATTATTTGCCTATTTATTTATTTAAATTATTATTTATTTAAATATTTATGTGTGCAACTTATGTGTTATAATAATTATGCCTAGCATTTTAATTGGGTCATTTGTGCTAGTGTAGAAGTGTTGAGTCTTATTAGTTAGTGGGGAGTTTAATTGAAAAGGTAGTATTGGGGGAAGGGCCTTTTTGTAACATTTCAAATATTTCTTCATCTTCTCCCTATTTCCCTCACCTCCTCCCTCACTCTCTCCATCCCATCTCCCAGGAAACTCTCTCTCTCTCCTCCCTTTTTGGTAAGTTTTCTTTCCTTTCCTTCTCTCTTCTTTTTCTTCATCTTCTTCTAGTTATTTATCATTTCTTAAAACATGAACATTGTTTAGATCGTCGTTAGGATCGGGTAGAATCAAAAAGAATTGAATTCCGTCAACTTTGAGATTTATCAAGTAAGTCACTTTTCCCCCATTTTTATGCTAAATTGTTCATATCATGTTTATATGATGTTTGATGTGTTATATTTGAAGTTTGGTTGGGTTTTGAAATTATTGAGAATTTATTTTGAGTTTTGATCAAAAATGGTGAAATCTTGAATGTTTGATTTGATTCTTGATTTTGGTTGTTAAATGTTGTTGTTTGAGTCTTTTTAGACTTATTAGTTGTGTTGGTACATTAGTATACTAGTTGGAATGTTGGATTTTGGTGGAAATGTGTGTTTGGGTATAAAAATGGAAGAACCCATGTTGTTCTTCCCGATTTCTGGAAATTCAGAAGGTTGGGCGGCCGCACAAAATTATCTGGGCGACCGCGCATCTATCTGAAAGCTTTTGTTCTTGTTTTGAGGCTTTTTGGGCGACCGCACAGTCCACTTTGGGGCGGCCGCACAGAACCCCTGAAAATTTACATTTGTTAAAATTGTGTGAATGAAGGATGCGTTTTGGTCTAAGTCTTGGGGGTCCTTCTAGTTGACCCTAGTGAACATTGTTGTACACTTTAGTGATAGAATTGGGTCCTTTGTGATCAAGTTTGTGTTTGAAATTCATTAATTGTTAATTGGAATTTTGGAGCACCTTTATTGTGTGTTGTTGGTTCAATTCATCTTTTGGTGATTATTTGGCATGATTCCCTACTTTGGAATCCTTTGTTGTTTATCATGCTAGTATTTCATTACTTAGCATTTATTTGGAAGCCCAGCTGGCATATTTGTTGCATCGGGCGATGGGAAAGATTATAATGGCAAAGCCAAGTCCATTATAATGTTGACCATTGTTTTGCCCCCTTCTTTACCCTTTTCCAGATTGGCCTTGGAAGAGATGAGTTAGCTTCCTTTGTGAATGTATCTAGCTAGCGGGCATGACTTTTTGTCATGGTCCTTGTCCTTTGTGACACTTTTATGGTTATTGGTTCCGGTACCGGGGTTTTCTCTTCAGCTTTCATGCTATTATGAAGATGATGATTTGTTGATTATTGAAGCTGCGCAGCGATCCTTTATTTGGATGTTCCGGTTTGGAAAACCTTGGCTATATCCTTTGTTATGTGTTTATTTCCGCTGCTATCTGTTATGTGATAAATGCTATGTGCTATGTGATATTTATTATTGCTTATTGCTTCTTGCATCATAGCATGTCATGTAGTTGCATTAGTAACTTATTGAGATTTATCTCACCCCCTTTTTTTATCTTTGTTTTTCCTTAACCCCCCCCCAGGTGCTAAGGATTAGTCTCGCTGATCAAGAGAAAGAGGACGTCGAGTGTGGATCCATTCTTTTGGGGAAGGTTGTTATAGGTTGGTTTACATTATGTAAATGTGTAACCATTTTGGGACAGTTGTACCAAACATTGACGTCATTAAGAATTGTATATTTGTATTTTGTTGGGCATAAACTTGTGGAAGTTTATGATAGTTGTAATTGGCTTTTATCAAACTTGGTTTTGTAAAACTTTGGATCATCACCTTTTGGTATCAAATGAAATTTTTAACTCTGGTATTTCTTAGTTTTGATTTTAGAGTCGACGTCCAGATCGCGGTCTCGGGCCCGCGGGGTTCGGGGTCGCGACACCCCGGGCGGGGCCCGCTCGCTTGGCTAGAGCGGCGGGTCGTCCTAGGAAGTCTATTTGTGTTTTGATTCTAGAGTCGCCACCTATGTTTTAGAGGAACATAAGAAAAACCTAATATTTAGCCTATGTTTGATTACGAAAAACAGAGATTCTTGTTATGAGGTTCGGGGGTTAGGTTACGAGATGGGAAGTACTTAAACACCCATCTCGCCCTACTAATATTGGTCTTGCTTGATCAAAGTCTACATAAATAATAAAATTTTCTTATTATTATTGACTATAATAAAAGGGGTTTAAAAAGGGGTGTTTGGAATGTAGGGAGATAACTCCTTGGCCAACTTCAATAGAATGAAGTGGCCTTTGGTGTCATGTCCTAAAATGGATTTGGGGTGATTGCACGTTTGATCAAAATAAAAGAATAAGAGAAGAGATGAAGTAGAGAAGAGGGAAAAGGATGGAATTTTACCTAAACTCAAAAAGACTTCAAGTACTTCTTAGGAGATTGCCTTGAAAATGTTTTAAAAGTATTTTGTGTATAGTATTCTTATGTTGCAAAAAAGAGGTCCTTCAAGAGTGCTAAAAAAAGAGTCCTTTGAAATGGTGGAGAAGAGGGGTTTATATAGTTGTAAAAGACATGTTTTTGGTGCCAAAACGAGGTCACAAAGAAATCATTCCCGGGCAAAATCATGTAAAATGAGCAAGGGAGGGATTCTTGGACAGAAATCTGTAACTGACGCCCAGAGGCGCGCGCCCCTGCCTTGGTGGCGGGACGCACGCGCTTCTGACCCCTACCGGCGGAGGCGCGCGACTTCAAGATGGCTTTTTTGACAGAATGGACTGGAAAGTCAGCCCTGTTATTCAGTTTAGTCCCTTGACTTAACGAAGTCAGTCAGGAACTTAACAAAAATAACAGAAACTAACGAAAAACACTTAAAATAGGGAGAAACACAAGATCAACCTTGCAATCGGGGTGAGTGGTCCAAGGCGGGTGTACATACCCCGGGGGGACCACGGCTTGGCTAGAGCGCGTGAATTACCCTAGGATGTCTAATTGTGTTTTAGAGTCGCCACCCACGTTTTTGAGGAACGTAAGAAAACCTAATATTTATGAGCCTAAGTTTGATTTACGAAAACAGAGATTCTTTGGGATGAGGGTTTCGGAGGTTAGGTTACGAAATGGGAAGTACTTAAACACCCATTTCGCCCGAGCAACGTCGGTCTTGTTTGTTCATAATTCACTTTTAAAGATAAATGCGTTCTTCCTATTAAAATGATGATAAAAAGGGGTTTTAGAGTTAAAATGTAGGGAGATGATTCCTAGGCCAATTGAATGTAATGAAAGGACCATTAGTGTCATGTCCCAAATGGTTTTGGGTGATTGCACATTTGATTGAAGAAGAAGAAGAAGAAGAAGAAGAAGAAGAAGAAGAAGAAGAAGAAGAAGAAGAAGAAGAAGAAGAAGAAGAAGAAGAAGAAGAAGAAGAAGAAGAAGAAGAAGAAGAAGAAGAAGAAGAAGAGGAGAAATGTTTAAGACATTTACCTATAGTATCCTTCAAAAAAGAACCTCTTGTAAAGCCTTGAAGAAGAGGTTGAATCCTTAGTTGAAGAAATCCCAAGAAAAGGTCTAGGAGAGAAGTGAGTAAATGGTCTAAAAGTAATGATGTCCAAGGTCCTCCTCCAATGATAGATTGGAGGGGATTTTATAGTTGAAAAAAGACTGTTTTTGGAGCCAAACAGAGTCTCCAAGAAATCTTTCCCGGGCAAAATCATGTATAATGAGCAAGGGAGAGATTCTTGGGCAGAATCTGTAACTGACACACCCCAGAAGCGCGCGCATCCCACCTAGGCAGCGGAAGGCACGCGCGTCTGGCCTCAAAGGGCGGAGGCGCGCGACTCTGAGAGGCAATTTTTGACAGAATGGACTAGAAAGTTAGAACTGTTATTCAGTTTAGTCCCGGGACTTAACGGAGTCCGTCTGGAACTTAACCAAAGTAATAGAAACTAACAGAAAACACTTAAAAGAGGGAGAAACACAAAATCAAGTGTGTAATCGGGGTGAGCGGTCCAAGGCGGGGTGTCTACAGAGCCCCTCGGCGGCGTGGGTTGCGAAGCAAACGCGCCGACGAAAGACAGACATCCGCCTAGGACATCACCAAGAAAAGGAAAAGACTCGATAAAAGCAGGAATTTGAAATTGCGGAGGATAGAGGTGCACTCCCTGTGTGAGCGGCTTTGAGAGATAAGGGTGCGCTCCCTGTGTGAGCTGCTTTGCCAATAGCGGGATCCGTTTGCCGATAGCGAGATCCGATTGCTGGAGGCGGGATCTGTTTGCTGATAGCGAGATCCATTTGCTGGAGGCGGGACCCAGAGGACCGTTTGCTGAAGTGGTCCCGTTTGCTTTGAAGTGCGGGACCCGGAGGACCGTTTGTTGAAGTGCGGGACCCGGAGTACCGTTTGCTGAAGTGCGGGACCCGGAGGACCGTTTGCTGAAGTGCGGGACCCGGAGGACCGTTTGCTTAAGTGCGGGAGCCGGAGGACCGTTTACTGTGAAGTGCGGGACCCGGGGGACCGTTTGCTTTGAATGGATGTAGATCTTGCTTGATGAGGAGACGGTGATTCTGTGGCTCACCCCGGACCAAGTTGTTGTCGTGAGTCGCCCTTTGATGTTGACTGTTTGACTTTCGATGGGGTGCGGGCACAGTTGACTGCGGAGTGCTTTGTGCTGGGGATGAATTGTAAAAACTGATTTTATAGAATTAACGGCGTCTGTTACGAATTTCACTCAGCTTGTAGTGGTGGAGCTGAAACTCAGATGAACATGGATGTGACATCTTGATTCTCGCGTGGGGAATTGTGTTTGAATTCCTCAGGGAGCAAAGGCGCGTGCGTCTGGTTTTCGCTATGGGAAGCGCGCGCGTCTTAGTGACATAGCGGGGGGCGCGCGTATTCCATTCCAGTTCAGCATACATAAACAGACAATTCACTTTTTTGGCGAGTTTTCAAGATTCCGAAGAGCCCTCTAAATTCTGAACCAAATTTTCACGGAGAAATCACCCCAATACACTTTCTTGTTGTTCTAGGTGCGATTCAATCATAGAAACGATGTCGGATCATCAACAATCTCCTCCATTCGAGATGCCATAGGGCGAGGAGCCCGAGGTTGGAATTGAGGCGATGGACCCGAGTTTGCTCACGTATTAGCCGCATACCCATATCACCCACTTTGTCACAGCGGGATTGGTAAGAGTCTCTCATTCTCTTTGTGATTTTCGTGCTTTGGGGCTGCTCTGTTTCACCCGTATTTTTCGCTGCAACTTCTTTTGTTGATTGTCGCTGTTGATTTACTGCAAGAAACATGTTCGGATACCCCTTTTCATACCCACACACTCGCATGCATGTTGAAGTTTCTGTTTCGGGTTTGTCCGTTTTTCTATCCGTTATGCTGACGAAATTTTTGTTGTTTCTTTCTTTTCAGGAGTGGAGCCACCTGTCGGAGATTCGAGGCGGAGCTTATGGCCCGGTCACCATTTGGAGTAAGCTGCCCGAGAATGTCAGGGCTCGGGTTCAGGCCACCCATTTTGGCCTCTTTATTACCAGTCTGCCGGCGTTAAAGAATGATCCGGATGTTATTTAGGCTCTGAGAGAGAGATGGTGGGACACCACCCATACTTTCCATCTGCCTATGGAAGAGGTCATGATAACGCCCACTGATTTCACGGCATTGACTGGTCTGCCATTTGCGGGGGAGCCAGTCCCTTGTGTTTTGAGAGGGACCCTTCGGACTGCTGACGAGCTGTTAGCCCTGGTTGACTGTGGTTTCCCGGTGAAGAACTACCGGGTCACTTGGGGAAGCATCCGTCGGTATTTTAGTATTCTTGCAGCCAAGCCTTTAGGTGTCACTGCTGAGCGGGTCGATGCTGTGGCCCGTTGTTTCATATGGTACCTGTTGTCCTATACTCTGTTTGCCAGTGAAGGATCATCGGCTTCCTTGGCTTTGCTTGACTTGTTGGTAGACTTGGACCAGGCCGGTCAATATAACTGGGGCGCATCGGGCTTGGCTGCTTATTATCACGGCATGGATCTGACCAGCCGTTCGACCACTAGCTCGGTCACGGGCTTCAGCCTGTTGTGGGAGGTATACTTCTTTCCCTTTTCTTTTCAGCTTTCTTGTCATTGCTCTACTGTATCTTTGAACTGTCATTTAATTCTTCTCTTGTCTCTGTTTTACAGCTATGGGCCTTTGCTGTCTTGGAGCTGAGGGACTTCAAGATTAACAGAGAGGGTCAGCCCCAGTATCCAGACTGTGTGAGGTGGTCGTATAGGGAGAGGAACGTGAGGACTGGCACTGTTCCCATCAGCCTGCTTTCAGCTCGACGCCACTTGGATGCTTTGAGGCCAGAGGCTGTCGCCTCTTCTTTGTTCCCGTGGAGAGCTATTTATGCTTTTATTGAGCATACTCTGATTCCCACCCGTTCGAGGCTTCTGATGAGCTCAGTGGAGTGTATGGCGATGTATCTTGGAGAGAGAGTGTTCTGGCAGCATGGTGGTCAGGTGACGAACTTCCACCACCCTCCTAGGCCAGCGGTTCCTGATGTTCCTCCTTTCTGTCCTCGTAATTGGAGGGCTCTTTCAGAGGCAGACCGGGTAGTCTACGTTGCGGGGGTTGATACTGCCCCTTTCATTCATCCAGAGTAGGATTATGGTTTATTCCGGGAGCATAACTTCCAGCAGGGTTTCATGTTTACTGATCCGAGGGAGACACATGCTGCTCCACAGACTTCGGCTCGATTTTATCCCACCGGTGCTTGATATTGCTTTGATCCACCTTTGCCTCCTTCATATTATATTATTCAAACTTTGGGGTGTATGAGGAGCAGAGGGAGATTGTTCCCGAGGACATGTCGCCGGAGAGAGAGCCTCCTATTCAGGCTGCTGTGGTATACTTTCCTGACTGTCTTTCTCAGTTTCAGTCTTGCTTTTCTGTTCTTTGTATTGATGCAACTTCCTTTTTCTGTCCTCTATTGCGACAGGTACCTGTAGCTGCTTATAGGCACTTGGGCAGACAGAACAAAGGGATGAGGAGGAGACTCCGTCAGCTGGAGGAGAGGGTGCTAGGGCTATGTAGGGACATTGCTGCCATGACTAGAGATGCTGCTGGTGCTGTCTCTGGTGCTGCGAGAGGAGCTGCCCGAGGTGCTCGGGGCATGGGACGAGGCTGCAGGGATGCTGCACTGGATATTGATGAGGCTGTCTCTTCGGCGAGGCAGTCACTGAGCAGGAGTCTGAGCTGAGGGGGTAGCCAGAGCAGGGGTGGTGCTAGTTCATCGGGGAGAGCTGCCAAGAGGACCCGACATGATGTCGTGGTGGAGACATCTGAGGAGGAAGAATCTGCTGGTGATGATGATGATGATGATGACGAGGAGACTGAGAGCGGCAGTGGGGGTGGGCACGGTGCTGCCGATGATGATGATTCTGAGTAGCCTTCTAGGGAGGGCGAGAGATTGAAAACACTTTTATTTACCTGTAATAAACATTTAGCATGTATTTACAATCCTAGCTATTTACTATGCTTTTTTAGTTATCTGTCTAGACTCGTTCCTAGGTGCCGACTCTTTACAAACAAATGTGTGCCCAAATGTGTTCATTATTGTTGCTTGAACTCCTTTTCTGTGCTGGGATCTGATTTCTTGCAGGTTGAAGGCATTTAAACGTGCCTGGGCTTCCTTCTTGAACTGACAAGGGCATGTTCTGTTTCTGTCTGCTCTCAAACGCGCGCGCGTCTGGCTTTGGTCGCGGGAGGCGCGCGCATCTGGAATCGCTTGTCGGAGGCGCGCACTTCTGGCTTGCTGAATTCCAGCCCCTTTCTTTTCTGAGCAGGGCACTCCAACAGCTATAAATTTAAACCATTTTCGATCAGAATGATCACACAGCAATATTCTGCATCCTTTCCCTTACTCTACACCTCAAAATTCTTGTAGCGATGGCCCCGATGACCTTTACTTTTGAAGTCAAATTTTCCGTCCCCGAAGGCGAGAAGTCCGTCCCCATCGCTCCAATTGTGAAGGCGCGTCCTAGCATCTTTGATCGTTTGGGAAGGCCAAGTGAGGGTGTTGTTGCTGTGGATTCCGTGAAGCCGGTGGTCCATGTGAGGGATTATAGGCCTCGTTATTTGCCTAAGAAGAAGAAAGGAAAGGGAAATTCTTCTCATGTGTGGAAGCGTCCCGCGGTTGTTCCGGTCAAAGCTCCTTCTAGCAAGGGCAAGGAGAAGGTTGTTGATGAAGCTCCGTCTCGCCCGAGTGTCTTTTCTCGTCTTTGCAGTCTCGAGAATGCTCCGTCTCCATCCAAGAGGACTAAAGGCCGTCCCCAAAAGCGATGGGTCCCCAAACCGAAGAAAGATTAGATATTTATTTTGTACCACCGAGATTGCAATTAAAATAGAACACTTGTTAGGATTTTAATGTTTTATGTCTTTTAATAGCTCAACATTTCCATTGTAATGATAAAAAATAGTTCAAGAAATGAATAAAAATTGCATCTCGTTAATTTTGAAATGATTTGGGTATTTGTTTATGTTTTAGACCGCACCCGAAGGTTGCCTACGTTCCTCCAGTGTAGAGGCTCAGGTCTCCGTAGTTCAAACAAACGAAGACCATTTTATTTTTTTTGTATGTGCACCCTGTTTTTTGCCTAGACCGCCCTAGCGGGCTTCTTTTTTGCACGTGCTCTAATTTTTGCCTAGGCCGCCCTTGCGGGTTTTCAACCTAGCGAGCTTTTTATTAATTTTTTTTTTTTTGGTCTTCGTTTATTAGACGTAAAATCTCTTCAATTTGTCGAGGTTGACTTCCTTCGGAAGCTGATCTCCGTCTAAATCCACGATTCAGACTGCACCGCCGCTTAGTATCTTCTTGACTACGTATGGACCGATCCATCGGGGTCCCCATTTTCCAAGGGGGTTCATGGCATTAGGAGGCTGTTGTCTCAGGACCAAATTTCCAACACTGATGTTTCGGGGCTTCACCTTTTTGTTGAAAGCCCTAGCCATTCTTTGTTGATAGGCCCTCGTACGTTCGATTGCCCTTAGCCTTTTCTCGTCGAGTAGGGCTAGCTGTTCATATCGACTTTGCATCCAATCGACTTCATTGACTTGGTTCTCGAGGAGGACCCGTAGGGATGGAACTTTGAGCTCTATTGGTAGTACAGCTTCGGAACCGTATACCAGTGCATAAGGAGTTTCTCCAGTCGCTGTCCGTATTGATGTGCGGTAGCCCCATAACGCTAAAGGTATCTTTTCGGGCCAATCCCTTCCAGTGGAGGCCATTTTCTTCACAATGGTCTCGATTGTCTTATTAGCTGCCTCGACCGCACCGTTTGCTTGAGGGCGGTATGGAGATGACTTGTGCTTAGTAATCTTGTATTCTACCAGGAGTGCGTCCATCTCTTTCTCTAAGTGAGAACCGTTGTCTGAGATGATCTCATGAGGAACGCCGTATCGGCACATGATGTGGGTTTTTACGAATTCGGCCACTTTCTTAGCGTTGAGGACTCGGTAAGCCTGTGCTTCGACCCATTTTGTAAAATAGTCCATGGCTACTAGGATGAAAGATTGTCCGTTGCTGCCAGTAGGGTGGACTTTCCCAATGATGTCTATGCCCCAACAAGAGAAAGGCCAAGGCGTGGTCATATTGTAAAGCTATGGGGGTAGAGCGTGCTGTAGATTGGCATGGAATTGGCATTTGGCGCACCTCTTTACTTTCTCGATGCAGTCCCTTTCCATGGTACTCCAATAATAACCCATGCGGAGTATCTTCTTGGTCAACATAAACCCCGTTCATGTGGGGCCCACATTCACCCTCGTGGATCTCATGCATTATTTCTTGAGCTTCGATCTCATTTGCGCATAGGAGATTAATCCCTTCGTAGTGCCTTTTGTAGACTCGGTCCCCAATCAGTACATATCGGGAGGCTAGTCTTTGTAATGGCACTTGAGACTTCTTATTGCTATTCTCGGGATAAGCACCATCCTTGAGGAAATTCATGATATCCGCGTACCACGGGGAGTTTGCTTGGACCTCGTTGATCTCGACACTCATGCAGTATGCCGGATTGTTCCTTCGGGAAATTTTGAAGGGCTTCACCATTTTACCCTCAGGTATTTCGACCAGTGAAGCGATGGTAGCTAGTGCATCAGCGAAACGGTTTTTGTTCCTTGGCAGGTAGTTGAAGGTGATTTCTTGAAACTGTTCAACCAACTCCTCGAGATGTTGACCATACCGTTGTAGAGTTGAGTCTTGAATCTTCCACTTTCCAGATGTCTAATTGATGATGAGCAAGGAATCACCGAATACTTCTAAACTTGTGACATTTCTCTCGAGGGCTGCTTCGAGCCCCGCTATGCATGCTTCGTACTCAGCGGTATTGTTGGTGGCTTCAAATTCGAGGCGGATAGCGATTGGAGTATACATGTCCTTAGGATCAACAAGTAACATCCCTATGCCATATCCATGCTTATTGGCTGCGCCATCGAAAAAAAGTTGCCACTTATTTTCTTCTGTTGTAGTGCAAATTAAATGCTCGTCGGGGAACTGTACGTCTTCCCCCTTCACTTCGTCACACGGAAATTCAGCAAGCTGATAACTGAACACTTTCCCCCTGATGGATTTAAGTGTGACGTAAGTGATATCGTAGCCGGCGAGCATGAAATACCATTTGGCTATTCTTGTTGACATGAAAGGCTTTTCGAAGATGTAGCGGAGCGGGTCCACTTTTGCTACCAACTTGATTGGGAAGGCCTCCATGTAATGCTTGAGATTTTGAGTAACCCAAACCAATGCAGCACAAGACTTCTCTAAGACAGAACCGGCGGCTGAAAAAGTAGATAGCATTCTCTTTTGTGGAGTCTCGCTGTTCTTGTGCTAATATAGCCCCTAGGGCTTCATCATTGACAGTGAGATAGAGCAAGAGAGGCTTCTCCTTGTGCGGTGGAAACAAAACTGGAGGGCATGTCAAGTAATGCTTCACTTGGTCGAAGACTTCTTGGCACGCATCAGTCCATTCTAGAGCCACATTCTTTTACGTAGCTTGAAGATCGGCTCACACATGGAAGTGAGTTGGTGCACAAATCGACTGATGTATTGAAGTCTGCCCATGAAACCTTTGATTTCCTTCTGCGTCTTTGGGGGAGGCATGTCAATGATTGCCTTGATCTTGGAGGGATCGGCTTCGATTCCTCTTTCAGTTACCATGTAACCGAGAACCTTTCCTCTGACGACCCCAAAAGTGCACTTTGCAGGATTGAGTCTCATGTTGTGTTGTCGAAGCCTTTCAAAGAACTTGCGAAGATCGATCAAATGTTGACCATCGGTTCCCTTCGAATGGATGATCATGTCGTCTACATAGACCTCGATCTCTTTATGAATCATGTCATGGAATAGATCCGTAACAGCCCTCTGGTAAGTAGCCCCAGCGTTCCTTAGTCCGAACGGCATGACTGTGTAGCAAAAGGTCCCCCACGGAGTTGTGAAAGCTGTTTTGTGTTGATCCTCTTCAGACATGAGAATCTGATTGTAACCGGCAAAACCGTCCACAAATGTGCGGACTTCATAGTTGGCAGTTGAATCGATGAGCATGTCGATGTTTGGTAGTGGAAAACCATCTTTCGGGGAAGCTTTGTTCAAATCCCGGAAGTCCACACAAACTCGAACCTTGCCGTTTGCCTTTCTGACTGTCACGATGTTGGCTAGCCAAGTCGGATACTCAATGACTTTGATAAAACCCACACTGAGGAGCTTTTCAATCTCTTCTTTGACTTATAGAGACCATTCTGGCTTGATCTTTCGAAGCTTCTGCTTTACTGGCTTAGCGTCCTCTCTGATCGGAATTCTGTGCTCTGCGACTTTTCTGTCTAAACCCGGCATGTCTCTGTATGACCATGCGAATACATCCACAAACTCTTTGAGCAGTGCAGTTAATCTGTCTTTGTCATCCCCCTTGAAGAAGATGGCAATCTTCGTTTCTTTCGGCTCTTTGTCGGTACCCAGATTAACAACATGCAATTCCTCATCAGCCCCTGGACCATTTTCACCACGACAACGAACCTGTTGAGCTAGTTCATTTAGGTATGTTATGTTTTCGTGGTCTATTTCATCATAATTTGAATCGTTATTAACTTGTTCATTAAGTTCGTTATTAGTTAATTCATCATTTATGATGTTTGCAATCTCGGGGTACTCAGAAATATCAAATTTTTCATTAGCAAAGAAAGGAAACACACGCTCGGCTATTGCCTCCATATCCTCTTGGGTGAGGGCATTAGAAAAACTCTCGGACTCGAAAGTAAGTGTGAGTCGCTCTTCCTTTGTTGCTATACGGGGTATGCAACCCATTTCTCGGATCAAGAAATCCTCGGATACTACGGGCCCCTTCGTTGAATACCAGTTGTTGATTGGCTCGGAGCTTGGCGGGATCTCACTGATGGTTTCCTTTCTGACAACGGTGTCGTAGATGGCGTTGACTTGACAATCATCCATGATGGCAAATTCTTCGAACATGGAGGCTAGATCGGATAGTTCTTCCCCAACGCTAATCTCTACCTCAGACTCTATAGTCACTTTCTTGCCCCACCATTCTCGGGGTGACATTGGAGTAGGCTCCCTTTCTTGTGTCGGTATTTCACAATCAGTGAAGATCTTGAGACCGGGTTTTCTGACGCCCTTGTCGTTAACCCAGGGTTCGGGAAAGATCATGTACGGAACATCTTCCCCTTGGCAAACAAAATAACCGTTTAGTGTGTTGCGGTAAGGCCTCAAGTTGGGGATTTCATATTGTCGCCCTTCTTTGCGAGTTTGGGTCTTTTGATTCTTGACTGCTTGCTCTTATTTCAAGTCATCTTCGGTAGGCTCGTATCCTAGACCAAACTTGTTCTTGACAAAAGGAACTTCTACGGGGTGCAATGTCCCTTGTTAATGTTTCCTTAGGCCTAGACCGGGAAAGTGATTCATGTTCCTCATCATGCGGAGGATTTTAGGATTGCCGAGGGTCCATTGTCTGTTCCCCCTTCTTTGTCGATGGTGTTTACGCCGGAGAGAGTGGCATCTTCTATCCCGTGTTGGACTTGGTGAACGGGTTGTCCCCCATTTCTGTGGATGGTGACATTCTCGGCCATGATGGTGAATATCTCGTCCCCATTTCGGATCTTGACACACTGATGGAGAGAGGAAGGTACCTCATTAGAACTGTGGATCCAAGGTCGGCCCAGAATAAGTTGAATGAAGCAGGGACATCAAGTACTTGGAATGGGACGGACATGATCATGCTTCCAAATTCTATATCAACTTCTAACATTCCCATGATTGTACGGGCAGTGCTGTCGTACCCTCTAATAACCTGTGCGGAGGGTTGTAAATCGGAGCTTTTGAGCCCCAGTATGCCCATGACTCGGCTAGGCATTAAGTTGAGTGCAGAACCACCGTCTATTAGAACTCTTGAGATGGGTCTCCCCCTTGCCTTTACTTTGAGGTAGATGGCTTCATTGTGTTCGGACCCAAATGGCGGGAGGTCCATGTCGGCAAAAGTGATGACATTGCCAAAGTGAATGTGACCTATCATTGCTGTGAGGTCCTCGGGTGTCGTGTCGGGAGAGACTGATGTGTCATCCAAGTTCTTGATGACGAGGTCTCGGTGTCTCTTTGATGATGCAATAAGGTCCCAGATGGATATGTTGGCTTGCGTCTTCTTGAGTTGTGTTAACAAAGGATCTTCGGGTATGTCGCGTGCTTGCGATCTTTGAGAAGAGGTGTTGGTTGCTGCGGTATTGGGAGGGATTGCGCTCGTTGTTACTCGGCCACTGCGAGTGAGCAAGTTCACGGTCCCTTGTAGCTTCTTCTTCCTAAGACTTCCCTCATAATCTCATCAAAAGTCACAACATAACAAGAATTATCAAGTTTATTCATATCATCGGAGCCCTCATTCACAATTGGGATCGAATGAGTGGTTCCTTCAAACTCTCCTACCTCTATTACATTGACACCACCCTAATTAGGGATTATGAATTCCTTCTTGTCTATGAGGTCTTGGATGGTGTTGCGGATGGAGAAACAATCCTCGGTGAGGTGGCCGGTGCATTGATGGTAGTCACACCATTTGTGGTGGGCGTGATTGGGACGGAGTGGTTGTGGCCCTTGAAGAGGAGTGATTTATCCCTTGGCCTTTAGAGCTTCATAGGCCTCGGTGATGGTCATGCCATTGAGAGGAGTGTAGACGCGGTCGTTTTGGAACCGCTTGCCTTGTGGTGGAGGGACCTTCTTGTAATTCCCCTTGTCGGTAGTGACGGCATTGACAGAAGCCTCTTTGTTTGAACTAGAGGCGGCCTTTTATCGGTAAGTAGGAGTAGCCTTTTTAATCTCCTTGAGCAAGTCATCCATGCGTACCCCCGCCTCGTACATTTGGGAGAAGTCGGAGTAGCAAGCCCCACTTAGGTGGGTGCGGAGATCAATCTTGAGACACTTGAGAAAGATGTCCATTTGCTCTTTTGTGTTTGGCCTCTCAACAATTTCAGAGAGCTTGTCATTCCATCTCCTTGTGAATTAAATGAAGGACTCGTTGTCTCTTTGAGTGGTGTTCTCGAGCTCTTTCCATGTGGGCCGGTGAGTGGTGTTGCCTTGATATTGACTTTTGAAGGCAAGCATGGCGGCATCCCAATCAAGACGGACAGTGAGCGGGAGAGTTGCATACCAATCCTTTGCCGCCCCCTCGAGAGTGAGAGGAAAGCATTAGCCATAACTTTTGGGGAGACCTTCTTCAGAACCATAGCCCAAATGTAAGTCTCGATGTGAGCCATCGGGCATGAGTTGCCCTTAAACTTGCTAATGTCGGGCATCTTGAATTTGTCGGGGAGAGCAGCCATCGTGCTCATGAGGATGGATGATTGATAAAGGTTTGTGTTGGAGCCTTTTCCCATGTTGAGGCCGTCGAATTTCTGATCAATGTAGGCCATGATGGAATCGACCATTTTGGGGTCGTTGTTGTCGGTGCTTGGTTTCCCCACTTTTTTGGTACGGGCACTGACATATGGGCTTTCAAAACAAACCCTCGGTCCACTCGGATTCCTCATTGTCATTAACCCCCTTGTTCTTGGAGAGATTGAGGAGCTTGGCTTTCAGTTGGTCAACCTCGGCCTCGTGGGCCTCCCTTTGACTGTCGACATGAGCTTGCCACAAGGCTTCTTTAGTTTGAGCCTCTTGGTTAAGGGTAGAGACTTGTTGTTGGAGTGTTTGAACCATGGCAGAAAGCTGTTCGAGAGTCATGGCGTTGTTGGTGCTGGAGTCGCCGGCCATTGATGATGTAGAAGTTGTTGGAGTGATCGGTTCATGGACAAGCCTGTTGGATGAATCCCTGTATATGCGGAGAGTACCAATCGGACCTATAATTGGAGAAGTAGCCCTTGTCAGTCTCGGTTCACACTTTCGGTCTATGAAGAGGTTGAGAACACACATTTGGGCACACGACTCGAACCACATAAGAAAAAAGACTCTTTTTTTTTATTATTTTATAAGTCGGAGGGAATGGGTCCCTTTTGGGGTTTCTAAGAAGATAATGGAATCATCACACTAGTATATAGACCATCTCGCGGTCCCATATACTCATCGGATTCCATCGCGTTTGTGAATCCTACATGTGTTGGGATTAACTAAATTAATGTAGTAAAGCATACATGCGGGGACGGATTTTTATTTTCGTCCAAAATAACCACTTTTGGGGACGGATTTTTATTGCGTCCGTTTCAACAAGTTGGCATGTATGATTTGAAAACATTAGTTTAGGGAAATCTCGGTACATGGAAACCGACTTGGTCATGGAGTGTTAGACCCTAACTAGAATTGTGTGGTTTGTGCTCGGCTAAAGAGAGGCTTAAAGGTCACCCCCGGCATGTAGTCATGAACTATGCCACGGGCTGAGGTTTACCGCTTCGAAAGAGCCAAGGTCGAGTGGAGCTTGAAACTTTCTAGGACGGGCCTCGACGGGTTTGGGGTTGGACTTGTGCGACTCGATAGTGAGCAATTTATAGGAGTAATGTGCATGTAGTGTGAGGTCTGTCACGTGACAAAAATTTTTTATTTTTTTTTTATTTTTGAAAAGAAAAGATAAAAACACATAAGCACGTAAATTACAACTCCCGAATCACCCGTGTGACCGGTAAATAAAACACAAAATTAAACAGTCCAAAGGGTTCAATTCTGTTCTAATGCAGGCAACTGTGCCCACACCCCACTGTTCTGTTCAGTCACTGAAACCTGTTCTTGCCCTGGAAATTGGCCCAGAAGCGCGCGCCTCGGGCTAGCGTTGTGGGAAGCGCGCGCCTGGCGCATTGTATCTGGGAGGCGCCCGCTTCTGGGCTCACCTGTCAGATTATCAGAAACTTATGGACTCAGGGGATTGCCCTGGTCCTGATTGTGTGATGGAACCCCTGCAATGTTTGTTAGCACGAAATAATAGGAAGAATAGGAAGAACACATGGAAGGCGGGCGATTCTGGAATTTGACGCGGGACGCGCACGCTTTGGACCATGAAGGTCTGAGGCGCGCGCTTCCCATGTCAATTTCCAGAATGCCTAGAAAAGTGAATTATGAACAGAAACACAAGTTTAACCCTCAAGCACTCCCCAGCAGAGTCGCCACTGTAGATACCCCGGGGGGACCATGGCTTCGCTAGAGCGCGTGAATTACCCTAGGATGTCTAATTGTGTTTTAGAGTCGCCACCCACGTTTTTGAGGAACATAAGAAAACCTAATTTTTATGAGCCTAAGTTTGATTTACGAAAACATAGATTCTTTGGGATGAGGGGTTCGGGGGTTAGGTTACGAAATGGGAAGTACTTAAACACCCATTTCGCCCGAGCAACTTCGGTCTTGTTTGTTCATAATTCACTTTTAAAGATAAATGCGTTCTTCCTATTAAAATGATGATAAAAAGGGGTTTTAGAGTTAAAATGTAGGGAGATGACTCCTAGGCCAATTCAATGTAATGAAAGGACCGTTAGTGTCATGTCCCAAATGGTTTTGGGTGATTGCACATTTGATTGAAGAAGAAGAAGAAGAAGAAGAAGAAGAAGAAGAAGAAGAGGAGAAATGTTTAAGACATTTACCTATAGTATCCTTCAAAAAAGAACCTCTTGTAAAGCCTTGAAGAAGAGGTTGAATCCTTAGTTGAAGAATTCCCAAGAAAAGGTCTAGGAGAGAAGTGAGTAAAAGGTCTAAAAGTAATGATGTCCAAGGTCCTCCTCCAATGATGGATTGGAGGGGTTTTTATAGTTGAAAAAAGACTGTTTTTGGAGCCAAACGGAGTCTCCAAGAAATCTTTCCCGGGCAAAATCATGTATAATGAGCAAGGGAGAGATTCTTGGGCAGAATCTGTAACTGACACACCCCAGAAGCGCACGCATCCCACCTAGGCGGCGGAAGGCGCGCGCGTCTGGCCTCAAGGTGTGGAGGCGCGCGACTCTGAGAGACAATTTTTGACAGAATGGACTAGAAAGTTAGAACTGTTATTCAGTTTAGTCCCGGGACTTAACGGAGTCCATCTGGAACTTAACCAAAGTAACAGAAACTAACAGAAAACACTTAAAAGAGGGAGAAACACAAAATCAAGTGTGCAATCGGGGTGAGCGGTCCAAGGCGGGGTGTCTACAGCGGGGTGTCTACAGTTGGTTGTAAAGGAGTGTACCAGTGTTTAGTTTTTTATTGTGCCAATATTTTTTTACTTCAAATTGACATTGCATGTGATTTATAATGTGCCAGTATTTGTCAATGAATGTGCCAGCATCATTTTTCTTTTATGCCAAAGATATTATTGATAATGCTAGCACTGTACCCGTACGATGCATAGAATGTGATAGAAAAATGTATAGATAACCCAAAACATATAGGTATACGCGTGCAACAAAATGAATGCCTAAAAAAATCTTACAAAATTACTATGACCACCGTCTACAACCCATTTAATGGCATGTATTATTTTTTTAAAAAAAAAATTGCCTGCATGGCATTATAAACATTGAAAATTATCTCATATCAATCAATAAAAATGTTTCTAAAATAAAATTTTTTAATCAAATAATTATAGAAAATTAACATAATTAAAAACCCGGCTATCTAGTCTACAATCATGCACTAATATAAATTATCCTTCATAATTTTATTTTCTTAATGAGCAGTACTGTAGACACCCCATTTTGAACGTTCATTCATAATCATACTACTTTTGTGTCTCGCCTTTGATTTGGGTCGAAACTCGTTAAGTTTGACATGTCTCGTTAAGTTTCTGACTGGCTCTGTTAGTTAGGGGCCAAAATGAACATTAAAACTACTGCAGGAGGGTAATATGTGATTCAGGCACAAGATGTCTCGTACGAGACATTGGATATCTCGTTCGAGACATCCCCCTCGACAGTCGGGTTTTCACAGTTTCCTTGTTGATCTCAACCCCGTTTCTTGGAAAACACTTGTGCAATCCAGGAAGAATTTAATAGACGATCCTAGAGTCCAAAAATAACCTCATGAGAATTGAGTCTTTGATTTCCATCCAAATTAAACTCCTTGGCTTGATCCCTAAGTCACCAAAAACCTATAAATAAAGGGTCCCTTCACTTGGAAAAGGGACAGACAATCATTATTGACAGCCCCAAGGCCGTTAACACACAAAGAAACTCTCATAATCAGTCCTCCTCCCTAACCCACAAAATTTGGAAGAAACCAACACAATTCAAGTCAAGTTTCTTTGGATTATCAAGGCCTTTAGTCAAGGCCATCCACAGGATTCTCGAAGAACGCTTAGGTAATTCCTTTGTTTTCCTCTCTTCTCATCTTCTTCTTTGCTTGGAGGTAGTGTGATTCTATCAAAAGGATCAGCCTCGAGCATCTCCAATTCATGGAGATGGTCTCGAAGCATATGATCCGACATTCTAAATAAATAAGATATTATTAATTTTTTTTTCTTTGGTACACGTTTTGCATAATTTTGAGACGATGATAATGATTTCGTAAGCAAGAACGATCCAAGATCGGGTGGATTGGGTGCTCCTTGACCTTCCAATCCATAACTTAACCCCCGAACTCAAGAATCTCATGGTCCGTGTTCTGTTAAACATGGTGGCGACTCACAACAATCGAGCAACAATAAAGTCCTCATGACGCGAAGCACGAGGAGGGGGGACGCGCGCGCAAATTGAGGCGACTCCGCTGGGGAAGACCATACTAAGAGGGTTAGACTTGTGTTGAAATCATCGTCGTTGTTCTTTAAAATTCTGCATTCTGTACTGTGTTCTGATCCCAGACTGGGATGCCTCGTACGAGGGATCTATGTCTCGTATGAGAAATCTCAGTTCTGTCCGGTAGTCTGTTCTCCTGGTTTGAAAAAGGAACTTCGTTCGGTTCAAACACGTACACAGGATTTCAGGTCTGTTTCCCCCTCTGTTTCTAAGTCTTAGGACCCTCCTACCCTCCTAACGATGAAGAAACTCCTCGTATATCATAGAGCTAACCTTTGTTTTGCAGGAGTATTTGTTTACTTAAAATATTTCTTGCTTTACTTTTGTTGCGCTTTATGTGTGAACTACGACGGCCTGAGTTCCTCCACAAGAGGGAAACGTAGGCAGCTACTTGGCCCGGCCCTTACATGTTTTCTGGTTTGCTTTAAAAAAAAACTTTCTATTTTCTCTTTAACACCTAGAACTTGACTCTCACACACGTGCACGCATGTAGAATAATTGCACTACATACCCTATAACCCGGGTCCCAATCGGAGGACGGATGTCGGTCAGCATTTCCTTGCCGGTCTCTCCAAAGATGGTGTACCCACTCCGTGACACGCTCCTAGACTGTGTTCATGGGGAACCTTAGCCGTAAGCCCTGCATTAACCTCATGCATACATAATAGTTAATAAGACACTCCTTGGGACCGGTCGGTTCGGTTCTTAGGGTTGTTTTAATCTTTGCCCAAGATAACGCTTTCACTACACTCTATAATACTCCCTTCATGAATTCTTGAAGATTGTCCCTTCGGTATAAATTGTCGAACAAAGGGTTGCGATGATGAGATGAGAATTTTTCTACGAGGATTCGAGTCTAGTCTCTCTCACCGTCAAGATCCCGAGTTTGAAAATGTCCCTTTCAGTAGTCCCTTACAAGAATTCATAAGGTCTGATTGCATTAAGGGCGTTATTTAACAAAGTGCGAAACAATTACAGAATCACTTAGGTTTGGTTAATTGAATGGTGGATTCCGATGAGAATATGGGACCTTTGCCCGAATTGTCCGTTTGGGAGAGTGCAATACAGGTGGAAAACAAGGGGTTCATATTCTAGGGTGACAGAATCCACTGTTCCAGGACGAACTAGGTAGTAACCCTCAAAATGGATTAAATTCCATCCGACCAATAGGATTAAAATCTGCAAATCTTACTGTCAGGTTGGATGCCTCGTACGAGACATCCTCCCTTCCGTGTGTTTCTTCCGTGTTGGTCGACCTTAATCTCATAAAAGCCGACTTGTTGGGACCCCAGCCTGGATTTGACACGATCTCTGAACTCTAGGTCCGTCCGATCAGCAAGGTATCTCCACAATCCTAACACAATGCCTACATTTGAAGGAATGTCCCTCCGAGAGATCTCCCAAAGCCTGCGTTTCAAAATGGAAGCCACTGGAGGGTGGAAGGAAGGGCTGCCCAACGGCGAGGCCCCAGAAATCAATGTTATGCAAGAATTCCGCTTCAGAGGGCTTGATTATGCCTCTTACTATGCACACAACCAAGACGTTAATGACCAAGTCAAAAAACGTAATGAGCAAAGCGAGAAAGACTGGGCTGAGATTGAGAAAATGATTGATGACAACAAGCTCAGAATATTACAAGCCGAGTACAATCAAATGAGTAAGTGGTATGATGCTGCTGTCAAGAGGGCCCAAGACTTAGAGAAAAGCCAAGAGGAAGCCATCAACGCAGAAGTGGGCCATTGCATTAGCCAACTCTACAAAGACCTCAAGGAACAGTTGGAAGATGAACAGCGCCACCACCTTGATGTCATGAGAAATCATTACGAAACTATCATCTAGAGCCTCCAACCAAAGCCCCAAAGGGCTTACGCAGATTTGAGTCGCATCCGACTTGGAAGAGCATTCCACGAGCTTGAAAGGGAAGGAAAACTCGGAGCCATGAAGGGATACAAGCCTAAGTATAAGGGAGCCGGAAAGGCCTTGCACTTATATTGCTACTATCACCAGTGCTATGGCCACCACACTGACAAGTGTAACAACCTAAGGGATAAGATCCAAGATCTTATAGACCAAGGCACTCTCCAGCTAATAGGCAATGGAATCGTCTTTGTCCTGAAGAATGAAAAGTCTGAGCCTTTTGCATCTTTTCCGCTTCATTAGTTAGAAAAAATCCAATAGACTAGTTGTTTGTTTTTCTTTTAATAGACTAGTTGTTTCTTTCCTTTCAATAGAATAGTTATTTCTTTTTTAGAATAAAAAGGGATCCTACTCACCCGAGAAACATTGTGGGTGAGAGCATGCCCTCCTATCTATTTCAACTTTTTCCTTTAGTAATAGTCAATTTCTTTTAAAGGTTTCTACATTGTTGTCTTGTCCAAAGTAGCGTAGAGATGATAGAAGTGCACAACGAAAATGACTACTCAAAGGCAATTCCATTCTCTGGAACGCGCCCCGTGCTAATATGATGTTAAAAGAAGGATACTTCCCCGGTCTCGGACTTGGCAAAGATTTACAAGGAATCAAAGAACCACCACCTGTCGTTCTGTATCCATCTGAATATGGTCTAGGGTATGAGTCACCACTCAAGAAAATCCCTAGGAAGAAAGGGATTGGACTTCATATATAGTGCCCATGGCACCACCCTATCTAAAGACTCTAAACGGGTACTTTGTACGCAAGGGGGAAAACTTGCCATACTTCATGTTCCCTGAACCATGGATCGACCATAGGGGGAAGCGCCAACCGGGCTTTGAAATCTTCAATGACTTTGATCCATACTCACTTGAAACAAAACCGATGCAATTCTCGCGGCTACCTCGAGAATTAGAGGGTACCAAGGCCGAAGCATTCGTTGAATGGGACTTTGTGTTGGGAGAAGACCTACTGCGCCAATTTCTCAACCTTTGCAAGCTAGAGGACACTCATATTAATGCAATAGATAAGGGGGACGCTCCAGAACAAGACTACACCAAGCTCATCAAGAAGTGTGACGAGCCCATCCAGAACTCGTATACAACTGGGGGACCCATAGCAAGTGAAGACTTCCTCATCAAAGATTTAGGATGCACTCCCCATCCCCATAGGGAAAGAAAATTTGTAACTCTTACCTTAGAATTGGATACCGTTACCGATGAGCTCACCCAAGAGGACTTGGATGCCATCGCGGAACGTGTATTCCCCTACTTTCTTAATGAAAACTTAGACCTTTCCGAGTATCCTGAGATTGCAAGCGTCTTGAATGCTGAATTAACTAATAACTCTAACGAATTAGATAATAATGAGTCATATGACGAGATAGATCAAGAAAACGAACAAATATTAAAAGAAATTAATAAGCAAGTAGGTTATCGTGGTGGAAATGGTCCTATTAATGCCGAAGAAATTCAAATAGTTAATTTGGGGACAGACGACGATCCGAAAGAGACCAAGATCGGCTGTTTATTCAAGGGGAAGACCGACAAGCCCATATAGCGCTTCTCCGAGAATTCGTAGATGTGTTCGCATGGTCCTACAAAGATATGCCGGGGCTATCCAATTCGATCGTTGAACATTCTTACCGCTGCTTCCCGATTCAAAACCAGTCAAGCAGAAACTCCGCAGAATCAAGCCAGAATGGTCGGTACAAGTCAAGCAAGAGATAGAGAAACTCTTGAGTGTCGGGTTCATCAAAGTGATAGAGTATCCAACCTGGTTGGCTAATACTGTGCAGGTTTCCAAAGCGAATGGAAAGGTCTGTGTCTGCGTAGACTTCCGTGACCTTAATAAAGCATCTCCGAAAGATGACTTTCCTCTTCCCAACATAGACATGGTCGTCGACAATACCGCAAAGTACGAAGTCCGTTCATTCATAGATGGATTCGCTGGGTACAACCAAATCCTTATGGCCGAGGAAGATCAGCACAAAACAGCGTTCACCACACCTTGGGGGACGTTTTGTTACACAGTCATGCCATTCGGACTCAAGAATGCTGGAGCCACCTACCAGAGAGCTGTAACTGCGCTATTCCATGATATGATACATAAAGAAATAGAGGTGTACGTTGATGACATGATCATACACTCTAAGGGCTCCGATGGGCAGCACTTTGTCGACCTTAGAAAGTTCTTCGAAAGGTTGAGACACTACAAGATGAGGCTTAATCCGGCGAAGTGCACATTTGAGGTAGTGAAAGGGAAAGTACTTGGGTACATGGTCACCGAGTGTGGTATAGAAGCGGACCCCACTAAGATTAAAGCCATTGTTTACATGCCTCCACCTAAGATGCAGAAAGAAGTAAAGGGATTCATGGGTCGCCTTCAGTACATTAGTCGTTTCATCAACCAACTCACGACGATGTGCGAACCCATCTTCAAACTCTTTAAGAAGAATGCATCCCCAGAATGGACCGAAGAGTGCCAAGAAGCCTTCAAAAAAGTCAAAGAATACTTGATCAACCCTCCTGTATTGGTCCCACCACACAAGGAGAAGCCATTGACTTTATACCTTACAGTCAATAACACTGCACTAGGGGCTATGCTAGCACAAGAGCGACCCAACTCGAGGAAAGAGAATGCCATCTACTTTGTCAGTCATCGCTTTCAAGGGGCTGAATTGAACTACTCTGCATTAGAAAAGTCGTGTGCTGCACTAGTATGGGTGGCTGAGAGACTCAAACCGTACATGGAGGCATTTCCCGTACAACTGATTGCCCGAATGGACCTGATGAAGTATATCTTCGAGAAATCATATGTCTCCTCTAGAATAGCTAAGTGGTACTTTATGCTCGCGGGGTATGATATCACTCACATCACACAGAAATCCGTAAGAGGAAGAGTTTTTGCTGATCATTTAGCCGAATTTCCATGTGATGAAGCGAAGGGGGAAGACCCGCGATTCCTTGATGAGGACATCATGGCAATAGCCGAAAATAAGTGGCAATTATTTTTCGATGGCGCAGCCAATAAACGGGGATATGGTATTGGCATGTTACTAGTAGATCCCTTAGATTTATACACTCCACTCGCAATTCGCCTTGACTTCGAGGCCACTAACAACATTACCGAGTACGAAGCTTTCATAGCGGGGCTTGATCAAGCCCTAGAAAGAAACGTGAACGAACTAGAGGTGTACGGAGATTCATAACTCATAATCTATCAATCACTCAAAAAGTGGAAGATACAAGATCCTACACTGCAGAAATACAACGACCATCTCCAAGACTTGGTCAAACAGTTCAAAGAAGTCACCTTTTGCTATCTTCCTAGAGATAAGAAGCGCTTAGCATACTCGCTAGCCATGCTAGAATCACTTGTGGAGATTCCCGAATGGACTGAAGTCAAAACCTTCAAAGTCGCGAGACGAACGACTCCCGCTTATCACTCGATCATAGACCTGCATGACTGCAAAGATCCGTGTGACTCTATTTCCGTGAATGCCTTGGACGATAAACCATGGTACTATGATGTATGGCGTTTCCTCCTAGACGGAACGTTTCCATTAGACACATCTTCTAAAGCAAAGATAGCTCTCAAACGATTTGCTGCCCAATTCGTAATTATAGGTGATCGCCTCTACAAGAAACATCACAAGCAGTGTCTACTCTATGCCGATGAGAATGAAGCCATAGAAGTCATGGACCAAGTCCATCAAAGAGTCTGTGGAAACCACATGAATGGCAACATGCTAGCAAAGAAAATTATCAGACTAGGGTATTATTGGGCCACAATGGAAGCCGACTGCACCGACATGGTTAAGAAATGCCACAAGTGTCAGATACATGCCAACTTGCAACACGCACCACCGTCTGTGTTATACCCCATGACATCTCCCTGGCCATTTTCTACATGGGGGATAGACATCATTGGCAAAGTCTCACAGATAGGTCATAATGGACACTCGTTCGTATTGGTCGCTGTAGATTACTTCACCAAGTGGATCGAAGATCAATCCTACAAAGTCTTAAATGCCAAGAAGGTGGCTGAGTTAATTAAGAACAACATCATATGCTGATATGGGGTACCTCATGAGATGATATCCGATAATGGCACACACTTTGAGAAAGAATGTGACCAACTACTCGCAGAGTACAAGATAGAAAGGCATCAGTCGTCAACGTACCGACCACAGACCAATGGAGCAGTCGAAGCTGCTAATAAAACCATAGAGACCATCATCAGGAATAATGGCTAAGACTGGCAGGGACTGGCCTGAGAAACTACCTTTCGCACTCTGAGGCTATCGTACCTCAATCCGCACAGCCACTGGTGACACTCCATAGGCCCTAGCCTATGGGATGGAAGCAGTATTACCGATCGAATTAGAAGTACCATCGCTAAGGGTTCTCCTAGAAAACCAAGTAAATGAAGTCGCATGGTTGATCAGCCGTTACGAACAACTAGCCTTGCTAGATGAACGATAACTTCGAGCCGCCGAGCATATCCAAGCATATCAACGGAGAATGGCCCGAACATTCAATAAGAAAGTCAAATCCAAAAACATCAAAGAAGGGGACCTTGTCCTACGCGAACATCGCCCTGGACCGTTCAACCCCATGGGAAAATGGGGACCAAGGTGGATAGGTCCTTACATAGTCAAGAATGTTTTCTCCGGAGGAGCGGTACAACTCGCAGACCTAGATGGAGATCAACTGCCAAAGCCTGTCAACATGGACAAGATGAAGAAGTACTACTCATAGCTCCGTCCCCTATTGCAAAAAAAAGAGAGAGAGCTCGCTAGGTTGAAAACCCGCAAGGGTGGCCTAGGCAAAAATTAGAGCAAAAGGCATGAGAAAAGAAGCCCGCTAGATTAAAAACCTGAAAGGGCGGTCTAGGCAAAAATCAGGGTGTGCATAAAAAAAAATAGGGGACAGTCTCGTACGAGACATCCATGTCTCGTACGAGGCATATCATGCAGTCAGCAGACATATTTTCTCTTTCTTGAACAAGAACTACGATGACCTGAGCTCCTTATTTAATTGATGTAAAAGGAGAATGTAGGCAGCCTTTTGGTCCGGTCTATTTAATAAATAAAATCAAAATCTTGTTCTTTTATTAATTGAATGCATTTCAAGAAAACAATAGGAAAATTCCCAACATGAGCTACCAACTTGCAAAAGAAAATAAATAAAATGCTAGAAATGTAAACATTGATCTATCCATTGCAATCTCTCGATACTCCTAAAGATCTATTTCTTCCTTGACTTAGTAGGGGCTTGACCACGGTCCGCCTTGTCATTCCTCTTATGCAAAGGTATCTCAAAACCGGGAGGAACATCAAGTCTGCTGAATACTGAAGGAGTCAATCTTGCAAACACATGAGGCCTGTCAAGAGCTTAAAATTTACCGGGGAGCCCACTCGCTCTTTTCTCATAGAAGTCACTCTCCAGAAAGTCTTGAGTAGCATCCACACTGACATTAGAAGGATCCTCCTTAGCTTCCTTCTTCCTCAAACTCAAGCTAGGATCAAATTGATCCCCCAACAGATGATGACGAATCTCGTCGATACCTTCGGCATTAGGGCGGTGTTCTGTGAGAAACCAATCCAGATATTTATCTGACAAGTAAATGCTCCCTCCATCATGATGGAGATTGGTCCAACGGTCCATAGTGGTGCCTTGCCCCCAAGCACGAGCCAGGCTCGCAGCGAACTCTGAGTCCATAAAGGAAGTACCCTGAGCATGTCCCCCTAGCACAAAAGTGTCCTGCTGCTGACCGAACTGTCGCATTACCCTCCAAGCAAAGTAAAAAGAGGCCCTCAAACCCGGAAGGATGACCCTGTCGTATCCAAGGGTATTAGCCACAAACCTCTTCACCTTCCAAAAGGGTGGACACCAAGCAATGACATTAGTCTCCGCTTTGGCGAAAAGATGGGCCCACTCCTAAATGCTGAGACCCTTCACTAACAATCTCCGCCTATGGAAAGTAGGGGAATACTCGGTCGAGGAGCTTAATAATTTAAAATGCTCTCTAAGCCAAATAGTCAACAGTAGTGGACTCCCCCATGTCATAGAGCCGGTTAAGTGCAACTCATCAAGACCATGTAGAGTCTCTCCCAAGATAAGGCCCATCCTCTAGCTTGCAAAACAATATCCACGAGCTCCGTGTCCGCCATGCCACACTTGCTCATAAAAAGTACGTTTCGGAATAAGCACAATGCCAAGAGACAGCACTGGGAATCCACACCATGAGTACGTGTCCCGCGACCCCTAAATCTCCTAGGAAAAGTGTGGAGATCAACACGACGGTTTTGGATATAACCCTTCGCCTCGGGAAGGCCTATACTCAATAAGTCCCTAAGAGACTCCGCCGGTGCCTTGTCATACTTGGGAACCGCAATCTCTCCGGTCAATGGCATATCCAAGATACTCGCCATCTCCTCTATAGTAGGGATCATCTCATTAAGTAAAAAGTTGAAAAGATGGGTCGAAGGATCCCAAAAGCGTGCAACTCCCTTCAAAAGGTCTCAATCCGGTTTTAGATTCTTCAAAGTAAAGAGAATCTTGAACCCGAATATGTCTACAAATCTCCCTTGACGAGACTTGTCAAACGAACGAAAGAACGTTGCCAAGTCTTCCTTATAGCGTTCTACCAACTCCGAGTCTAGAGAAAATTCATCAACAACCATTGATGAAGGGACGGACTTGCTTGGGGCCATTGGGAGCAAGAGGTTGAGAATTTTACTCCAAAAGAAAAGTTCCCGGAACTGATTTAAGGTTGCATGGCATTCTAGGATGGACTAGAGGTCTTTATATACAAGTTTGGATACCAAGTCCTCGAGGAAAAAGGAGAAACAGTCGCAGATTCAAAGGATGTCTCGTATGAGATATCGATGTCTCGTACGAGGCATCTCCTCAGTTCAGACAGCAACGATTCTGCCCAAATTCAGGCTCTCCAATGAGTCAAAACATGTCTCGATCACCTCAGAAACTTACCCAAACAGTTCATCATCACATATAAATGACCCAACCCGAATCCATCTCACTAAAGAACCCTCAGTTGACCAAACGGATGTGAATCAATTCATTACACAGTTAGAAATAAAAACTAAAATTGAAAAAATATGTGTGCTAGAGTTAGGAAATTAATTGTTGCACAAGTACTAGCCAAAGAAAAGAAAAAATTGTCTTTGCCTACGCCAAGGCAATAACTACATCAACAGAATAAAGAAGGGAATGAGGGACCTATCTACTCAGGCATCAAGAAAAAGGGACGTCGCCACCGCCGCGTCATCACTCATCAGTCCGAGGTCTCTTCCCGCAGGCAACCGACTCCGCTGTCTGGTGAGCCAACCGGCCTAAGAGTCCCACGGTCTCGCTCTTCACCCTTTTGGCATAGGCCATGAACTGGGCAAGCCGTCCTACAACCTCTCTGTACTCAGCAATGGGCACCTATGTAGGAGGAATAAATGAAATATCAAACTCCTCAATCAAAAGATAAACATAGATATGAAATGGTAAAAGGACATAAAGAAAGTCGTGAATCATACCATGGTCGCATCAGCAGGAGGTACGAGTCCTCAGGCATGTCATACTCAGCGGGAAGATCCTCGATGCTCTCTACCCCCTCAGCCATGCTGTAGGAAAATGAAGCTGGTCCAAGCTGCGGACCGAAAGGGACATGGACAACCCCCTGAGTCTGAGCCTGGTCACCCTCTATGATTAGTCGAGGCATAAGGCGAGCTAGAAAATCCTGATAGTCTGCCTCTAGATGTATGAGGTCGAAGGCAACCTGGCCAATAATGACGTCATCTCTCTCCTCATCCTCGATGGCAAAAGAATTAATCATGTGAGCTAGAGGATCCAATGGGATAATGAGATCCAGCCTGCCACCATCCTGCTGGCGAGAAACCCTCTCTCCCAAGAAAAAGCATCCCCCACCAAGGCCGATCATCAGCAATCCCAGGCTCGCATACCCATAAGCATGTTTAATCCCTAAACTCCTCCAAGGGAAGAGAGCGGTAGCAACCTCTGGGATGGCTACCCACTCATCAAAATACCGCTGCATCTGCTCCACCAGAAAGTCTGCCCCCTCGGCTTGCTCATCATGGGTATCCCTGTTACCCTTACGCCACCTCAATGTGTCCGGAAACCTGATGGTGTTGTCCCGGAGGTCAAAGCTGTAAAGACCAAACATGGCGTAACCCCAAACCTGCAAATGGGGGGGACATAGAAAATGTCAACATATAATGGCTGAAATGAATGTGCTACTGAGACAAAGTAAACTGGGGCTGAAATGAAAAGGGGAGTACAGCAGAGAATGAGTATTATACCACCCAAGCATGGCAGTAGCCACCTAAGCCAGCGTTCGCCTGATCCCGCGAACTCTCATCCATGGCTACATAGCAGTGGGCCAAGCCAGCTAGACCCCAACTAGCATCTGTGACGTGCTGCATGTCCCTCAGACAGCTCAGCAGAGTGAACAAGGCAGTCGACACGTGATTGGCAAATAGCGTCTCAGAGAATGCCCACCACAGAAAACCACGAACAGCAACGATACGGGTGCTGAGAGAACCCATCTGACCAGCATTGGCGATGACATAAGAATCCATCTTATCCCTCAAAGCCTTGAGAGGGACCCCCTTGCCCGAAGTGCACACCATGAAGCCCAACAGTTGCCTCATATCATCACTGCTCGGAGAAAAGTCAGTATCAACCTCAATCGGGTCGCCGACAATAGAGAGCACGGTAATGGCGTGAAAGTCGGTGGGAGTCATGGTAACCTTGCCCCACCTCATGTGCATCATGTGTGTACTATCCTACCAATGCTCCCTAATAACCTAGAGCACGTGGGTGTTCCTCCGCTCGCCCACCAAGCCGTCAAAGAAGGGCTTAAGCCCCATATTCTCGATCTCTTCCTTCAGCTCACCATTGAGAGTTTCCCACCTCTCGGCAACCGCTCACACACTTCCCCTACAGTTGTTGATAACTCTGAATGGCTGCAAACAACAAAGACAAAGGAAACGAATGTCAGAAAAACGGTAAAATCCTCATTTAAGCATTTTACCCAAAATCGCAGAATTGCCTAGAAACAACATTTGAAATCATGTACTACTATACTACAATGATTTTCAATATCAACAAGGGTGAAATCCCATCGAAAGATTAGCCATGCATGATAAATCCTAGCAGCGATAATTCTAGGCGAAAATTTGACAAAAGTCGACAAAAATCAACTGCGAGAGCATAAAATTGAGACATGCAATGGCAAAATTCACATGGAAACTCAGTCAAAGGAAGATATCCTTACCCTCCTCGTCCGAACAGCGTGAGAAACATGATCCTTGGGAAACAGACACAACTCATCTGTCCCCCACACTTTACCCTTCATATGCCTACGGAAGAGATGTTCCTTATGAGAACGGTGTGCACCGGCCATTTGAAAGGTTTGGGAATCACTAGAACTTGGTGAAAATGGAGATTTTTGGGAAGAAAATCGCTTAGGGTTGAGAACCTCTTGAAATGAAATGAGAAAAGTGATTTTGAAAATCACATTCAGCGCCTGAAATGGCTCTGGTCTGCGTAAAAACAGAGATGGCTCGTACGAGGCATCCTTCCCTCGTACGAGGTATCCCTATAAATCCCTCAGAAAACCCTGTTTTCTTGGGAAATTCCAGAAAATCCCTGCTTTTAACAGAAAGGTCAGAAAAAGCCCTACTTTGACTGAAAGGTCGAATCAGAACCTGGTTCAAGATGGAACATTGAGTCGTCATCAAAGGAATATTTTCAGAATTGGAACAAATGAATTTGTTTCTCATTACGAATCTATTCTCACCGCACATCCAAGATCATGGGTGAGCAACAAAAGTCTACATCAACAAACTAGAATCCCACAACTGTTGTCAAGACATAAGTTAACAACACAGGATTCAAATCCGGAATCCCACAACTGTTGTAAAGACGTAAGTTAACAACACATGATCCAAACCCCGAGTCCCATAATTGTCATCAAGACGTAATTTAATGGCATAGGATTCACTTTTTCAACGGAAAGGAAGTCTCGTTGGAAGAAGAAGAAGGTCCGAGCAATTGGCGTCTCCAAATCTGGAATCCCATAATTGTTATCAAGTCGTATGCTAATAACATAGGATTCACATCAAAGACACTCTATGGTCACTGAGGCACACAATGGTCATTCTGGCATCAAAGACACCCTATGGTCACTGAGACACACAAGTAAGCCCTCTATGGTCATTCCGGCATCGACAAAACTGAAGACGATTCGTCATCAACAACAGGGTATATTCAGAATTGGGTTAAGGACATTGATTCCTCAGTATGGATTACAACTGGAGGCGGTTCGTCATCAACAACAGGGTATATTCAGAATTGGGTCAAGGACATTGATTCCTCAGTATGGGTTACTCTCTGAACTCTAAACTTTACTTACTGCAGTAATGTTTTCAAAAAGATTTTTAAAATACCTCAAACTTCCGTTTTTTGCGTATTTTGGAGTCGAACTACGTTTGGTCTGATTTCCTTCCGAGGAATACGTAGGCAGCTTTTCAGCACGACCATACCCAAAGTTCTAAATGGTGTCTTTTCTATCGACGATGTTACTTCATTCATAAGTATCGTCGCCGAGGGGCTCTGTAGACACCCCATTTTTAACGTTCATTTATAATCACACTACTTCTGTGTGTCGCCTTTGATTTGGGTCGAAACTCGTTAAGTTTGACATGTCTCGTTAAGTTTTTGACTGACTCCGTTAATTAGGGGCCAAAATGAACATTAAAACTACTGCAGGAGGGTAATCTGTGATTCAGACACAAGATGTCTCGTACGAGACATTGGATATCTCGTACGAGACATCCCCCTCGATAGTCGGATTTTCACAGTTTCCTTATTTATCGCAACCCCGTTTCTTGGAAAACACTTGTGCAATCCGGGAAGAATCTGATAGACGATCCTAGAGTCCAAAAATAACCTCTTGAGAATTGAGTCTTTGATTTCCATCCAAATTAAACTCTTTGGCTTGATCCCTAAGTCACCAAAAACCTATAAATAAAGGGTCCCTTCACTTGGAAAAGGGACGGACAATCATTATTGACCGCCCCAAGGCCATTAACACACAAAGAAACTCTCATAATCAGTCCTCCTCCCTAAGCCACGAAATTTGGAAGAAACCAACACAATTCAAGTCAAGTTTCTTTGGATTATCAAGGCCTTTAGTCAAGGCCATCCACAGGATTCTCGAAGAACTCTTAGGTAATTCCTTTGTTTTCCTCTCTTCTCATCTTCTTCTTTGCTTGGAGGTAGTGTGATTCTATCAAAAGGATCAGCCTAGAGCCTCTCCAATTTATTCGAAATTCTTATGGAGAGCAAGTGCTTGAGGCCATTCAAACTGCTCAAATTCAGATTGTTAACAAATCAGATTTGGCTTTTTGGACCCCATCTTCCAATGGTAAATTCTCTATTGCTTCGGCTTGGAGGGAGTGTAGGGCTTCAAGGCCTCGGAGCATGGTCTTTTCTTGGTGTTGGCACAAATACATCCCTCAAAAAAATTCCATTTTTCTTTGGAAAGCTTTGAAAGGGGGCGTTCCAACGGATGATAACATTATGCGAAAAGGTATTTCATTTGTTTCTAAATGTTATTGCTGCCCTATCTCTCCTCATTTAGAAACCCTCGATCATATTCTATTACATGGTGAAGTTACTTTCTTTGTTTGGTCTTCTCTTGCAAACCTCATTGGTGTCCCTCTTCGTGGTGTCAATCTACCACATCGGCTAGTTTCTTGATTTTCCTCTAAACCCGTGCATGGAGGAACCTTTGGGAAGTGGCTTTTTAAAATTCTTCCTATTATTATTGTGTGGGAACTTTGGAAACACAGGAATAAGTGTTATTTTGATGTTATTGATCCTAATCCTTCTCGGGTTATTCAAGCGGTGAAAGAGCAGATTATAGCCATCTCCAAAGGCCATGGGTTGTCCTTTCATAGCACTGATGCTCAATTATCTCAGTTTTTCATATTAAGTCAGGCCCTATAAAGATTGTCCCTATGAAACTCATTTTTTGGCGCCTCCCAGATTTTGGGATGGTAAAACTTAATACAGATGGTGCTTCTAGGGGCAATCCAGGCTTGGCTGCGGGTGGTGGTGTGTTTCGAGGTCATAATGGTGAGTTTCTCTTTGCTTTTGCTAACTTTTATGGTCATGCTTCCAATACTATGGCTGAAGTAAGGGCTGTTGTGGATGGGCTGCATTTTGCTATTGCTAGAGGATATAATGTTTTATGGCTAGAACTTGATTCTGAAGTAGTGGTCAAGATTCTTAATGGTTGTTATAAAATTCCTTGGGTTGTGCGGTATCAAATTGAAGAGATTAAGCGCCTAATGTCCTTAATTCAGATTAGGATCTCTCATATTTACTTTGAAGGAAATAAGGTTGCTGATTTACTAGCAAATGAAGCGGTGGATAAGATGGCTGATTGTGTTTTTCCTCATTTTCATAGCCTCCCTCGCAAGTGCAAGGGCCCTCTTAAGCTTGATAAACCTCTTTATCCTAATGTTAGAGTCTAATTTCTATTTTTTTTGTTTTTATCTTATCTTTTTGGCTACATTATTGTATAGGCTTCTTGTCTTATTTTGTAGAGCCCCTTTCCTTTTTTTTTTGTAGAGGACCTTACAACTTGTGTAAGGCCTCCCCTTTAGGTTTTTTCCGGTGGTTAAGGCCGTCATGTCCTCCACCTCGTCTTGTATTTCTCCTTTTAATTAATAAAATCTAGGGAGTGCCGTCTCCTTTCGCCAAAACAACAAAATATATCTATGGATTTTATTTCTCAACATTTTATTATTTTTTTGGATCCCAATATTCATGATAGTACAACCATTGAAAATACACCCATACAATCACTCTCATTATATATCTCATAATTCTCTAAAAAAATTGAATTATCAAAATTTTTGATTACATAAATCAATGACTAAAATTATTGTCCGCCCATTTTATTCATATAATTGTTAAAAGAAGGCATTATCTTCATTCCATAAAATTGAAATTAGCTGCAAATCTAATCTAATGATTTGTCTATCATCGCCCAATAAACAATACGCCAAAATTAATATCATCACCTTCTTTTAAAAAGACAGTAACAAAAATCACCAACAATTAAATATAAACAATTAAGAATAACGTTGGAATCACCAACAATTATGCCCAAACTTATATTAACAACATTTTATCTGCTCGATTGGTTTTTAAATTAAAATATAATATATAAGTGAAGTAAAATTAAAATATTTTGGGAAAAAAAATTAGACAAAAAAAATTGGAAATAAGATCATACGTATATGTGTTAATGTGAGAGCCCGCGCTCGAAGACAAACCGAGAAATGACCGTGATGGAAATGCGCTCGGTTCCCTCATAATGGTTTCCTCTCGATGGAATCAAAACAGACAAGAGTCGCCACCTCATTTTATTTTAGGAAAAACGAAGATAAAACCTTTTTTAGAGAAAGTGGGTTCGGGGGCTAATTTACGAGAAAGAGAAGGGGTTAGGCACTCTCCCCGCCCGTGATGGTCTTTAGTATGCATTCCACTTAGATTCATTTTATGCCTTTTCTACCTTGATTTTATGCCCTAACAAAAATGATGATTTTAATAAATGAGGAGGTCTTCCTATTCTAGGATCGTTTGCTTTAATTCACAAATGAGAGTCGGTTTGGGTGGACTCTCACTCGGTTTTGAAAATGATTTAGCATTCACATCCCGTAAAGGAAACATACAAAGGTGTGGGGGATTGATATTTACAATGGTGAACAAAAGGGAAACAAATCACATATAAAAATGAATGTCCAAACTCCGTCCCCAAACATTTTAGGGACTGCTGTGTTCTTCTTCTCTGTGTACCTGCTCTTATACTTTCACAATCTGGAAAGTAAAGGTTATGAAAACTTCCTAACACATCAAGAATCAACCATGATTTTTCCTATGATTTTAGGAGCATGTTATGGTGTCCAAACAAGGCATGCAAGATAGAACTTTCAACAGCCAGATCTGACAGACATTCATACATCCATAAAAGATCCACTTTTTGCATCATGAAAACGGGGTAATCATGGGGAACACTAAACATGAAATTTATTTCTAACATATCAAAGTTCAGATCTGGATATTTTCAAGGCCATCAAGAAAGTCTAAGTCACACAAAAGATATCTGACATTTCCATATCAGAGATCAACCAGCACAGATTTGCAGATGAAGAGTTTAAACAATAAATGGAAAGAACAGCTTCTACTCATGGGAAAAATATGCTATTTACATTATCATCTTCCTCTGTTTGTTTATAACGAAATCCCTTTTTTGGTCTAAGACCAAAAACCCCGTTTGCTATTTCTTGTTTGGAATAAGAAAAGTGCTTTATTTATTATGATTTACTTCATTGTGTTATCATATAAATAAATCTTATATCCTAAATCTTGAAGAACAAAGTAATAAAGGCTATAACATAAATAATTAAAATTCTTTATGCATTATTGTTTTGATCAAATAAATAAAAGATGCATATCTAAAATTCCATGGGACGGAGTTTTAAGTCATATGATTTGGAATCACATGATTTATGCAAATCTTATTTACTTGGACCAAGGCATCTTTTACTATGATTGGTAAAAGGCTAATATCTTAATTGACCTAATACATTTTGATGTGTATGGTGCATTAAGAAGCAATGCTAAAAGAAATTTTATTATACTTGGTAAAACTATTCAAAGACTCTGATTGGATCATGATGACGAATAATTGAACCAAGAATTTGACAGTCATCATTAAAGTTGTGAAATGGTTTCACAAATTAACTTCACTAAGAACATCATTTTAAATGATGTGTCTGCATGGAAGTACAATAACCTTATTGGATATGGTTCATTAGATGATAAAGTCAAATTGATCTTCCATTATTAATTTTGGGGTTATGTATTACAAACCGCTATAACTACACTAATTTGAATTCCATCAAAAGAGGTTAATTGGTGAAAGAAAACTCAGTTTGTCTTTCATAAAGATTTAAGATGATGAGACCTTTTGAAAGGAGTTGTCTGGGACACACTCACATTTAAATCTAATAAATATATTTTCATGGGATATCCTAAGGAAACTTGAGGATAATAATTTTACTCATAAGAAACAAATGGTTTGTTAATTATGATGATACTTTTCTAGATAAATGGTTTATCTCTAAAAGAATCAGTGGGAGTAAAATGTATCTCGAATGGTTCGAGACCTAGAAAATATATTTTAACCTAAGATGGAAGTTGAACAAGTTTTCACAAGGAGTGGTGAAAAGTCTGTTCAAGATATACAAATACTTGCGATACATGATAGGATACAATCTATTAGTAGAAATATTGGATATTTCGAAATAGAAAGTATTGAGGTAAAGTTCATTTAGAATGAAGTATTTACCACCTATCAAAGATGCAATATCAACTCCATATTTAGATTAATGACTCGGAGTCATGAAATCTAAAAGGCAACCCATGTGTAATAATCAAGTTTGGAACTTGATCATTCTAACCTAAGGTGTAAAAACCAAAACAGAGGAATGAGTTTTCTTGGAGAAAATTTTACATGGATAGCAAAGAAATTTACTAGAATTCTCGTAGTCACATGTTCATATTTGGAATATGAAAATTGACAAAATGATGTCAAAACAAGTGTTCCTCAACGGGAACTCACTTAAGGATGTATTGGATACAACCTAAAGGTTTTGACAGTCAAAGAAAATTCTGATAAATTATGAAAGTTGCAGAAATCCATTGGATGGATTAAAGCAAACTTGTGGGAGTTGGAATCTCCGTTTTGATAAATCAAAAGAGTTTGACTTGATCAATAACGAAGATGAACCTTGTATATACAAGAAGATTAGTGGTACCATAGTGATATTCCTTAAATTAAATATGTGGATGACATATTGCTCATTGGAAACGAAATTCCTACACGTCAGTCTGCAAAGACTTTGTTAAGAAAGTGTTTCGCAATAAAGAATATGGATGAAACTGCATATGTCCTTGGCATTAAGATCTATAAAGATAGATCGAAGAAGCAAATTGATTAAGCCAAAGTACATACATTGACAAAGTCATTAGAAGATTCCGCAAGGAAAATTCTGAGAGAGGACGGTTGTTAATGTTACATGAAGTTCTCTATGCAAATACTCAAATGTCCTGAGACAAATGATGAGCATGAGAAGAATGAATGGGATGCCATTTTGCTTCGGCAATTGGATCCATCATACCATGATAAGTACTAAGCCGGATATATCTAAATGCTTGGAGCATGACGAGTAGATATTAATCCGACAACCGGTGAGAATCACTGGATGGCTGTGAAACAATTCTTAAAGTACTTTAGAAGGACTAAAGAATTGTTATGATCTATGGAGGGATGGAAGATGATCTCAATGTATATGGATACACGGATGCATGCTTCCAAACCGACAAAAATGGTAGAAATCGCAATCGAGTTTTATAAATAATAGTGAAGCTGTAAGTTGGAATGGTTCCAAGAAGAGTACAGTCACTAATTCTATGACTAAAATCTAAGTATATTGCTGCGTTAGATGCTGCAAAGGAAGTTGTTTGGATTAAGAAGTTCATTGGTGAACTTAAGATGGTTCCTAGTATTGCTAATTCAATAGACTTTATTAGTGATAATAGTGGTGCTATTGATCAAGCAAAGGAACCAAGGGCACATCCTAAATCCAAACACATACTTAGGCGTTTTCTTATCGTTCGAGAAATCGTTGATAAGGGAGACGTAAATATATGCAAAGTACCAAGAATGATAACGTTGCGGACAAGCTAAACAATGGGACTTCCACAAGCTAAGACATGATGGTCATGTTAGGTCCATGGGTATTGGATACCTAGGAAATTAGGCCTAGGGCAAGTGGGAGATTGTTGGTGTTGGTGCCCTAGGCACGTTTGTTAAACGTTGTGTAAGTTATCATTTTATTCATAATGATAAAGAGATAATAAGATTATTATTATGGCTCGTGTTTGCTTATAATAATATCCATCCCTAGAGCTTGTTAAGCACTAGTATAAAGGCTAAATGATCATGGGATGATCATGTTAGATTTATAGGTACTTGTTTGGAACAAGGTACTGGACATGACCCGCGGTATGAGATTTATGTCATGGTCGATGTCATATATAAATCTCATATTAGTTATGTCATTTGAATCCTTAGACATGAAGTTATTATAGTCTTCCACTTGATGAACATTATGTTTGACATATTCAAACGCTACCTTAACACGGTAGTTATAAAGGGTATGATTGGCATAATCGGATTCACGTAGGGAAGAATAATAAGCTAAATGGACTTGTCCCTCTTCGGAGAGATGTCAAGCTTGGGCCCCTCGAAGGAATGATGTTGGTGAAATGTTTGGCCAAACTCAAATGGATTGATTGGATCAATGTCATTTGGATTATCAACATATTCGGAATCGAGAAAGTATTGAACAATACAAGTTGACTTGTTGACCATGACTTGTGTTCAATGACATCGTGGACAAAGGGATTGTGACATGTTCTAAAAGGAATGCGAACTTGTATCTAGTTATACTATTTGGGTAGGTATGACGGTTTGGTAGAACCTAATCATATCTTATGGTTTCATGTTTGAACCCATTGCCAACTTAGTATAATCCTAGAGGGTCACACACAATAGAACGAATCCTAAATAAGGACTATATTGGAAATTTGGAAAAATTGGATTTTTCTGGGCCTTTGGGCGACCGCCCAAATGGGCTGGGCGACCGCACAAGAACTTGGGCGGCCGCACACCTCAGTTTGGGCGGCCGCACAGTGATGTCGGGGGCAGATTCCTAATTTGACTCGGAATCGAATTTTGGACGGGTTTTAACACAAGTTTCCTATTTGGAATAGGTCTTACTTGTGTATAAACATCAGAATTCGGCCATAACTCAGCTCTAATGTTTTTGCAAGCCTCCAAAGAGTTTGAGAGGGTTTTATTTTGTTCTAAGAAATCCCAGATTGAAGAACAAAATTATACACAAAGAAAATTCCATATAGTTCATATTAATTGTGAAAACGTGTTTCATAATTTGGTCTAGCAACCAAGATCAAGTGTTCTTGATATTCGTTCGTGGTGTGGATACCGCTAGAGGGTGAAACTTATCATCTTCAAAGTTCGTGATTATTACTATGATCGTGATCAAGTTTTCAAGTCTCTATCGAATTCAAGGTTGCAAAATCAAAGGCATCAAGGGTTAGTATTCTAGTATTCATATTGTTGTATTTGACTTAATCATATGAATGGATCTATGGGCTTTGGGTTTCATTAAAATTTAAATGCTTAATTCCGCTGCGCATGTGACTACGAAACCCAACAAGAAGAAGAGCTGGTGAAGGCATTAGTGGGACTCAGAATCTTAATGGTCTACGGGAAGAAAACCGTGCAATGTTTCAGGGCAGGTTTGAAGCGGCCGCGAAAGCAATTCATGACCAAGGGCCGAGAGAGGAACATGTAGCACCTCCGCGATATGGGTTGGAGCAGTTCTTGAAGTTGAAACCAAGTGAGTACGACGGTGACCCTGATGTGAAGAAGGCCGAGCTATGGATAGAATCGGTGGAGAAAATCTACGATGTCTTTGGTTGCACTGATGAGGATAGGGTTCTGTTTGCAGCTTATAAGCTCGTGGGGGCTGCGAAACATTGGTGGAAGGCACTGAAGACCAGTTGGGATGCGACTCTTGTACCATATCCTTGGGAGTGGTTCGTGAGGAAATTCAAGGATCATTTTATCTCTCTAGTGGATCAAAACCGGAAAGAGATCGAGTTCCTTAGCTTGGAGAAAGGCATGATGTCAGTAGCACAGTACTCGGCTAAGTTCACAGAATTAGTCAGGTATTGTGACTACCTTGTGCGGACCGAGGAGCAGAAAGCGATGAGATTGATCAGGGGTTTGAAGACAGCTATTAGGACTCAACTTATAGCCCAAAGAATTCAACTTTTTCAGGATACGGTGGACCGTGCATATTTGACAGAGCAAGACATCGGGGGACACAAGAGGAAGACTGAGATGGTTAACCCGGGAAAATAAGGAGGGCAAAACAGGGCTCAACCACAGCGATATTCGGATGACAGAGGTAATTCTGGAGTGCAAACTCGATTCAGAAGGCAACTTCAAGGGCAACCAACAGTAGGAAATCAAGGTTCTAATAAGGGGACACGAAATGGGAAGATCTGCGGCTATTATCAGAGGGAAGGACACTCAGAAGACAAGTGTTGGAAAAAGCAAGGAAAATGTGTTAATTGTGGTCGGTTTGGACACTCTGCGAGAGATTGTCCTAGAGGCAGATATCAACCATCCGGGAGTGACGCTGGTACTGCACTGGGTCAGAAGAGAGATGCTTCGGGAAACCCTAAAGGTTCAGAGTAGGGTATTTGTGATCAACCAGCACTCGTCAGGTATTGAGCAATTTCAGGAGGTATTATTTTGCGTCGAGAGAGCAAGCGCGTGCATTTTAGGATCATCACATTCTCATGTATATGTGCATTTAGTTGCATTTATTTCTCCTGAGTCTTTGACTTATGTGTTGTCGGTGTCTACTCCTATGGAGGAGTGTAGGATATCTGATGGAGTCTTATGTGCTCATGTTATGCTTAAAGGTAGATATAACTTACCTGCTAAATTTGTCATATTGCTATTATAAGATTTTTGATGTTATTTTGAGAAGGGAAATGCCATGCTTTAGTCGATTGTTGTAGGAAAATTGTTACATCCTCTCTTCCCTTTTGCCTAAAATTGTTTTGAGACCGTTCCTTTGTGTAGAGTTAAGCATATCTTTTCTTATTTGAAATCTGGCTATTTCACTTCGATGGGTGACAATGGATGTCTATGCCAAGTTGTTGGATGTGTTTATCATTTGTAAGATTTCTATTTTTCTTCTGAACAGTACCTAGTATTTGGGAAAAGCTTGGGTTAAATTGTGTTGTTATGGTACAAGGTTGTAGTACTGATAATTAGATCAATATCCATATTGTATCAATTGGGTTGTAAGAATTGAGGATTCAATTGAGGATTTCTTGGTAGAAGATTTTTGTTTACTTCTAGCACATCTACGTGATTGCATCGGAATTGGTTGTTATGAGGGAATACATGATTTGTATGAGTGATGAGTAGATTGTGGAAGTTATAATCATTAATGGTGGTAAGCGCGTTAAGTTCGAGAGGACTAAGCACATTTTGGGGAGAGTAATAATTTCCCGATCTATATTAAAGGCATTTTGAATTTTGAGTTTTGGTTAAATGGTTGTTCTATGGTTCTAAATCCTTCTTGGTGGTGTTCCTCGATTTGGATTAAGAGTATGTGAAGAGAATTGGGTATCAATACTTGGGCATATTAAAGAATACTATGATTTGGTATTGGGTCAGTTAGAATGTGGCTAGCCAATTGGTTTGATATGATGGTAGTACTATTGAGCCTAAGTATCATGGAGATTATAAATGTATACATGAAAGACTAAGGTGGGTTAGCCATTGAAGATTTAGGATTTGCTAAATTTCTTTGGAGTGTATAAGCGAATCATCAATTTAAAGAGGGAGTTAGAGGAAAGCCTTGGAGATAAAATGTGGATTGTTTTACGGATTTCTGAGTATTTGTAATTGTTTTAGGCTTTCAAAGAGTTGGAGTAAAGTGATGATGAAATTATAGCGTGGATTTAAGTAAACATTTTGTATAAAATTTTGAGCTTACGTTGTACCTCTAGTTTAAGGTGCCATCTAAGGTGAAAGCACTATAATGGAAATCCTTGGAGATATAGCCACTTTGGTGAATACTATGGGGATGAAAAAAAAAAAATCTTAGCTTGTCATATTTTAAGAAGCTGATTAAGCTCGGGATGGTTTAATGCTTGGAATTTCTGGGAAGTAATACTGAGTATACAGCTTACAAATGGAAGTATCTTGACAGTGTAATTAAGGTTATGAATAAGGCAAACTTGTAGTATCTCGAGAATTATGTTTGGGAGAAATTGGGGTTCTTCGATTTTGAGGATGGATTTTAATTAGTAGTGGAGATAATGATTGAAGAAAGTTAAGTGCGAGAGGTTGTTATGTTGTAAACATTATTTAAGGTTACCATATGATGGTTTAGAATGGAAAATTGAGAATTCGGGAAGTGGCAGAACTATCGTATCCGTGGCTAATTGATCCTTCGGGCAAGTATTTCGAAAATTTGGGTTAATAAATAGAGTTATCTATGACTAAGGATTGATTGCAATTTTAGTGATATCGCCTTCAAATTATAGTTTGTTGTTATGGGACCAAGTTTAGAAATGATGATAATGGGTTACCAATGTTGGATAGTTTATGTTCTTCGAAAGGATAAAAATGAGTTAGTGCAAGTGGGTTAAGAAATACCAAGACTACGATTGTATTAAGTTTTATTACCTAAGGAAGATAAATTTAGTAGTGGAGTTGATTCCAAATACTATTGGGATAATGAAAAATAAAACTTATGGATGTTGATGATTTAAGGGTTAATTGAATCATGGAGACTATGTCTGAATTATCTAATAGGTTCTTGATTGGGATTTTGAGTGCTAGATGAGAATCGATATTTTGTAGCCTCGATACGAATATGTGTTATGATTTTGATAAGTAAATTCGCGGGCGAATTCTTTTTAAGGAGGGTAGATTGTAACGACCCGAAAACCCGCCTCTATTTTTCTTAGTGATAATTATTTAATTATTTATTTATGGTTTATTTATTCATTTAAATTATTTATTTATTTAAATATTTATGTGTACATTTTATGTTTCATAATAATTTATGCCTAGCATTTTATTTGAGTTATTTGTGCTAGTGTAGAAGTGTTGGGACTTGATTGTTGTAGGGAGTTTAATTGTAATGGTAAGTAGTAGGGGAGGGGCCCTAAGTGTAACATTTTAAAAACATAATCATCCTACTCCCTCCATTTCACCTCCCTCCCTCACCTTTTCTCCTCACACTCCATCTCTCCCAGTCATTTCTCTCTCTCTCTCTACCATGGTTGGGTAAGTTTTCTCTCCCTCCTTCTTCCCTCATTTTAGTCATCATCCCTTGGTTATTTCTCAATTCTCATATCACGAAAAATGTTTAGATCGTCGATAGGATCGTAAAGAACAAAGAAATTTCGAGTTCCGTCACCTTTGAGAAAATCCGGGTAAGTTGCTTTTCCCCCATTTTTATGCTAAAATGTTCATCTTTAGTTTATGTAATGCTTTAGTTCATATATATGGTGTTTTGGTTGAGTTTAGAACTCATTTGGATTTTTGGATTGGTTTTGTGATATTTTGAGAATGTTGGGATTTAATCTTGGTTTGGGTTGATGGATGATGTTGTTTTGGTCCCTCTTAAGCTTAGATGTTGTTTGGGTACCTTATTTGATCTTGTGGGAAGTGTTGAATTTGGTTGATTTTGAAAATGGTTTGGAACTTTGATAAACCCAGCTGAAATCCCTCCCAGCCCGTCGACCAGGCACCCGCCCGTGCTGAGCCAGGCGCCCACCTACCTGGCCTTTTCCTTCGGCAAAACCTTCTGGTCAAATAAGCGCCCGCCTGTCCCCTGCCGTGCGCCCGCCCGCCCCCTGCTTCAGGAAATTTGTCTTTTTGCTTGTTTAAGACTAGGTTGTTCCCTTAGTTTAATTTTTATTATTCTAATCAATTTAAGTTAACATCGTGGAACACTTTATTAATTGGAATTGGTTCCTTTGTGAATAAATACGTTATGGAATTTGATTAAGTATCGTTTTGGGAATATTGGCCATCTTTGATATGTTGTTTGGATTGGTTTACCTTTGTGGTGATTTATTTGGAATGGTTCCCTACTTTGGAATCATTAGTTGTTTATTTAAGCGAGTATTTATTACTTCGCAATTGTTAGAAAGTCCAGCTGGTATTTGTGTGTTTCGGGCGATGCGAAAGATTATAATGGCAATGAGCTGAGTTCATTATAATTCTTGACCATTGTTTTGCCCCATTATTCCCCTCCTCCAGATTGGCCTTGGATGTGAGATGAGCTAGCCCCTTTGTGAGCATTTTAGCTATTGGTTTTGGGCTCTGACTGTGTGTCACTGTCCCCTTATTATTATTGGTTCCGGTACCGGGGGTTTTCTCTTCAGCTTTTATGCGACTATGAAGATGTTGATTGGGTTGATTGTTGAAGCTGCGCAGCGACCTTTATTTGGTTCTATCAGTTGGGAAACCTTGGCTCAGTATCCATGTGAATTGTTTATTTCCGCTGCTATTTGTTATCTGTTGTGTGCTATGTGCTACATGAGATTTTCTATTGTTAGAAGTTATTATTATTGCCTGTTGCATAATAGCATGTCATGTAGTTGCATTAGTAACTTACTGAGATTTTATCTCACCCGGTTTCCTTTCAATGTTGTTTTCCTTAACCCCCCCCCCCAGGAGGAAAGGATTAGGATTTGTGGATCGAGGAGGACGTCGAGAGGTTTGAGATATTTGGGCAGGTTATTATTGATCGGTTTGCATTATATAAATGTGTAACCTTCTTGGGGATAGTTGTACCAACAATGACGTCATTAAGATTTGTAGTATTTTGTATTTTGGGTGTGAGCTTGTGGAGCTTACACTAGTTGTTTTATGATGTTGTTAAACTTGGATTTTCCAAACCTTGTGTTAAAATCTTTTGGGTATAAAATAGAATTTTTATCTTCAGTATTTTAGAGTTTATGGTTGTAAGTCGACGTCCAGCTCGCGAGTTCCCGGCCCGTGGGATCGGGGTCGCGACATAGCACAAGTGACTTAACAACTCGACAGTCAAGCTGCTACGTCCAGCAGCCCAGTTTTTTTTTTTTTTTCCAAACTAAACTGGAGTGAAAGAAAAAAAAATGTCATCCATTCACATGACCCTTGCCCTCAACTTTCTTCTGCACGTGAGTAATCTTCATGTCTTTTCCTTCAACGGCAATTGGCCTGCGTTCTTTTATGTGTCGTGCTGCACCATCTCGCAAATTGTTTGGAACAATTCTTTCTTCTTTTTTTTTAACTTCCAGCATGCTGCTCTTTATGCAGCGCCACTCTAGTCGGGTCCATCCTCAACTCGTTGGTCGTGCACATCCCGTGCCGTGAAGAGGCTTTCTATGGGCTCCTCCCGCCATGTGTTCGTTTTTCACCATGCTGCCAACCATGGCAACAATGATTTCTGTCACGAGTCTGCACCAACGCGTTTGTCCCGCACACTTCGTGCCGCAAAGGGCTTCTTGGCCATCATGAACGGGTCCCTTTTTTTTTTTTTTTTTTTGGCGAAAAGAGGACGGTACCTTCCTAGATTTTATTAATGAAGAAAATAAAGTACAAGCAAGGTGGGGGACATGACAACCTCAACCACCGAGAAATGAAAACTAGGGGGGAGGCCTTACACAAGTTGTAATTATACGTTGACCATTGTTTTGATGATTAAATTCAATTGAGGACCTAGCGGAAGTCAAAAGGATTTAGGTTCATGTGTTCTTAAGGGCTTCATGAATTTCTTGCATGTTGTATAGACCTAGCAGAAAGTATTAACATAAAGGAAATAATAGGATTGCAATTCGGCGACCGGACCGTCCCAATTCTTACATAAGTGAACGAATCCATGAATTGAGATTGATAACTTGATTATTATTATCATAGCATAGGGGAGATGATTGTGAATCTATATTCCGCCATCCTATCATAATATGCTAGTTCATATTGATCATTGTTTTGATGGCTTCCATGGGCTCCTCCCATCATTTTTCTTCTTCGCCATGTTGCCCACCATGGCAACGATGGTTTCGTCGCGGAAGCGTAGTCGGTCATCAGGCCCCCATACCAGAGGCTCTGATACCATGTTAAGAATATGGTGGAGAGGAGTATGATAATATATTTGTGTTTATTCACTCTCCAAGATTTACAATAACTTAATCCTATATTTATACTAAAGGCTAAACCCTATTCTTGAGGAATACTCCTCTTCCTAAAATACATCAACTAAATAAAGTAAACTATATCTCTAAATAAGGTAAAATATAATCTCTTGATTCTATCTTTATTTGGCTTGATCTTGATCTCACTTGGTTGACTTGGTCAAGCTCGGTCCATTCTATTCAGTCTTGGTCCGCTCCACACGGCCCGCTCCATCTTATTCTCCAACTTGGTATAAACATGAAACTTTGGGTAAACATAGATCTATATGTAAACAACACAAAACAACAGCCATATGAGTATTTAATCGTGGTACATCATCATTTAGAAAGAAGAACAACAAGAACATCAATATTGTATCTTGGAACATCAAATGGAGGTCTAGCCTAACAAAGTGGCTAGACCCCAAGATAAACTACATAATCATCTACATTTTACATTTAAAGAGATTACAAGATGAAGAAATTACCTAGGTTGTGCTTCCTTTGCTTCCAAGGGAAAACTTTTTTTGGTTTTTTCTAAAGGTGTTTGCCTTTGATTGAATGAGTGATTGAGTGAGTGTTTTGGCTTGTGTTTAGTGAGTGCTTTGTGGTGGTGTTATGGTGGTGTAGTGGTGGTTTAATGACTGAGATTTGAGGGTGTTTTTGGGTTGCTTGAGAGAGAGAAAAAGGGCTGAATATGGAGTGAGTTGTGTTGGAGAGTTGTGTGAATTGTCTATGAAGGTCTCTCTTTTTAGGCCATTTTAGGGGGGGGGGGGGGTTGGAGGGAGGAGTGAGGTGGTTTTTGGACCAAATTACCCCTGAGGTAGGGGTAGAGGAGGAGGAGCCGAGCTGTGGTGATGGGGGTGGTAGGGGGTGTTGATGGCCTAGGTTGAAAATGGGGAAAAAGCTGAATATTCTGAGATATAGGGGTGCACGGCCGTGCAGCTTAAAGAGCACGGCCGTGCGCCTGCCTTGAAAGCCCAATCTTGATTTTTTTAATTCGTTTTTATTTTTCTTGGCCAATCACATGAAGCCACTTGGCAGTCTTGAGCTGGTCCAGGCGTGTCCTTGTGCACATTTCCTTCAGCTCCAGCTTTCCGCTCCGCAATTGCTCCGTCGTGCGCGCTCCGATGTCCCGGTTGTCCGCAGGCCCAACATGAAAGTTGCTCGGAATATTTTCTGTTCATGCCGGTATATCTGATATATTTTCATAAGCAAGGAATGGCAATAATATATTTTTAAGTGCACAGAATGGACGGTAACGAGCAGTTCTAAGGGTGTGGGCCCCGTTTCGGGTCCCGCAGCTCAAAAATTAAAGTACATGCTTGTTTACTCGTTTTTTCGTTCTGATCATGAATTTGTATTCCGTTAATCCATTCGATGCACCGATAAGTCTCACGTCATTCCCGCAAAGCCAAATCGAGGGCTTAGGTCAATTTTAGGGTTTAGACCAATTAAAAGAGTTTGATAAGGGGTGCAAGATCGGGGTGTCTACAGAGCCCCTCGTCGAATCTCCTTGTAATGTAAAGGGGATTCTACAATCATTAAGAGATAAACAATCTCGTCTAGGGTGTAACGGCTGGGTACAAGGTAGGACTTCCTACGTATCTCTTTTGAGAATCAAGCCTCCGTAGTTCTAACTCAAACAAACAATCAAACTAGCACAAACAATGGTCGGTCCCGGATTCCCGGTTTACCTATGTATCTCTTTCGAGAATCAGACCAATCGTAGTTCAGGTTTATTAAAAACAAGAAATTGCAGGGGATAGCATTGAGATGTGTCGTCTCTTTGCTGGGGACTACATTGAGATGTGTTGTCTCTTGCTGGGGAGGAGATTAACATGAGAATGACTGGGCTCTCTCGAGCGTCCTATGTATCCCTTTTGGGGGAATCAAGTCAAAATATAGTTCGGGGAGGTAAAACTCAACATCAGGAGAAGACCACGATCAACAATACTCAAGGATTGACACAAGGTACAATCAGAGCGGGGGGTACATCTCGAAATCTAGGAGATGACCTAATTTAACATCAAGACGAGTCGCATTTCTCACTCTGAGGATTGGTGCTGACCAATATTTTGAGAGAACGGGCGACTGAGTTCACCGGGGTAAACTGCCTACGTATCCCTCCATGGGAATCAAGTCGAGTCGTAGTTCTGAGGGGACCCGACACAATCAATCAAGAGAAGGCTTAAGATCAACATTACTCGAGGATTGACGCAAGGTACAATCTGAGAAAAGGGGGGATATCTCAAAATCAGGAGACTACCAGGGGAAATAATAACGACTCATCGAAGGTCGGACGCTTCGCGCCAATCAGAAAGACCAATTCAGTTAAAGGTCGGGCGCTTCGCGCAAATCTAAAGGAGGTACGACTCAACATCAAGAGAAGACCAATAACAGATGACAATTTATAAAACATTCAACAAAGGATACGCTGCATTCTGAGCTACATCCAAATTCTTCAGCTATTGAATTGCTGTGTGATGAGATTTTTGTGCTTCATTAAGAAGTGAACCATCGCTTCGCGTGATCCATTGGCATTGTTTTAGTTTTGACTGAAGTCTCTCGCGTATCAGGAGAGATGCAAGATCGACTTTGTATGTCGTGACCTGCAAGTTAGCATTGCATGCAGTGGTGGATATGATTCGCACACATGAAATTTGGATCATTTTTGACCGAGCACAAGCTTTCTTTCATTTTTAAATCGGGATGCTAATCTTTTGTTTTAACACACTTCTTAAATGACACCGACTAATGATTATTGACCAACAATGAATCAAACCCGGAATTGAGGGGGTTGCAAATTGATGAAACCAAGGATGGGCTTATCTACCTAGGGAAGCGGAAAAAGAAAAGATTCTGGTAGGATCAGAGGTCAGAGCCATACGGCTGGAGAGGGGGCGTACGTTTCCTCTGATCAAATTCCTGGAGATTTCTTGAAATTCGTGCCTTATCCAAGCATGGGAGGGGGAGTATTTCGAGGGAGATAGGCTGGAACCCTATCTTTGGAGTACTATAAAAGGGGGGGGGAGCTTCATTGTTTTCCATCCCAAACATCTTCTCCTTCTTTCTTTCTTTGTAATCTCGACCTTATTTCCCTTCTCAAATGGCTCATCTTGGACCAACCATGTTTAGCACCAAGGAATACCGTGAGGGACTCAACCGTTGGGTGAATTCTTACTCAAAGAGTGCACGAGCAGCGTTGGAAGAAACTTATCACTTCAAGCTCCTTTTCGCCTTAAGGAGGCTTCCCATTCAGTGGGAGATGATCCGAGGTGCGTCCGTCTTCTGGTCAACACGTACCCACTTGTTTAATTTTACTCAAGATGAATTGTGTCCTACTTTTGAGGAATTATGTGCTATCACGAGAAGTCCAACCCGTGGTAGGGCTATGGTGCCCACTTCCCGTAAGACCCCTGCCCAGTGGATCGCAAAAGTTTTTAACTTTGACCTTGGGTTTTCAAGGAGGCTCCTTCATAGGACCCACTTCGACATTACTTGCTTCCCGGACTCTACGGTGAGGCTGCTCCTCATAACTCGGAGTACTCTGATCGTAGGGACTTTGCTTTGGTCATGTGCCTCTTTGCGGAACTGTTCTTTGTTTCCTATAACGGATTCATTGATTCAAGAATGGTGGACATCGTCGATTCCTGCAAGGGTGGTGCCGGCAATGTGATGACTATCCTTTTGGCAGAAACCTTGCACGGGTTGGATGGTTACTATCCCAGAGGTGATGCTTTCACATCAAGTAGCCCCATTCTCTGCAGATATGGCTCCAAGAGAATCTCAAAATCATTCGCCCGGTGTCGGATCCAGACTACGTTCCTTCCATGCTTCCAAGGCGAGGCTTGAACAGGCAAAACTGTACTACTGTTAAAGAGTGGATCGGACATTTCTGGTGGATCAGGTCGGCAGACATCCTGTAGGTGCCTCCGCATTGGAGCTTGAGCAGTTACATTATCACAAGTGCGGGCCACTCCTTCGTTTGGCTAGCCGGGCTTCGATCTACCACTTTCTATTTAGGCCAACGGATTTCTCGTCAATTTGGACTAGTCCAGGAGATTCCCTTTTTTGATCTCCCTATTACGGAAAACCTGCCCGTGGACACCAATATTTGCGAATGCTGAAGGAGCTTTGCTACAGGAACGGTGCATATACCGGCAGAGGCAGACGCCGGAGTGAAGGGCACACGTTCTATGAACCCTCCTTGGTGTATATCGAATGGCTGGGTCCTCAGACTGTTGAAGAGAATGCTACTATCGCAGCTTCGGTCTTGGAGCTCTTAGGTCCAGAAATTCTGTCTGGAGATTACTATTCTCAGATAATGGGTCCGACTGTCTTCCAGAATCAGATTGGTGGAAATCAACCACACAACGGTCATCCTAGGAACGGTCGGGACTTAGCTTCACGGATCACCACGCCCAATGCAACCGGCTCTGGGAATCAAAGGGGAGGGATCTCTTCAGGTTTCTTCCAGAATGTGCTCAACCGCATCGGTTAATGAATGGAATTTCAGTATTTTCGCATAATCCTTGGTTGCCACGCCAAGATGTTTTAGTTATTTCAAAGCTTGTTGTGTTTGTTTTTCCTTGTTTTCAAATGTAATGTTTAGCAATTTCAACATGGGGAATAAAAGCTTTTTTATTACTAATGACCGGACCCGAAGGTATCCTACGTTCCTCTTTAGAGGCTCAGGTCACTGTAGTTCGACTCTATCACTTAACTTTTGCGCGCCTCCTGTTTTTTTTACCTAGAACTGCCCTTTCGGGTTTTCACCTCTAGTGGGGATGTCTTTTTTTTTAGACTCGATAACAATTACAAAACTCGGCGTCTTCTACGCATAATACTTCTTCAATTTGCTAAGGTTGCAGGGCTGAACAAGGTCTTCTCCAAATTCGGTTTGCAGGAATACGGCTCCACCAGATTGTATCTTCTTAACAACGTAGGGGCCCAACCATGGAGACTTCCATTTCCCTCGAGGGTCGACATAACTTGGCGACTTCTCTCGCAACACAAGATCTCCCACTTTGACATCACGGTCTTTAACTTTCTTGTTAAATGCTCCGGTGATTCTGCGCTGATACGCGCGGTTGTGCTCTAAAGCTAGCAATCTATTTTCATCGAGCAATGCTAACTCTTCATGGAGACTTGGTAGCCAATCAATATCGGACACTTGATTCTCAACTAACACTCTCATGGAGGGAATTTCAAGCTTAATTGGGAGAACTGCATCCATGCCATATGTGAGTGAATAAGGAGTAGCCCCAGTCGGCTTCCGGACAGATGTGCGGTATCCCCACAAGGCTAAAGGTAACTTCTCAGGCCAATCCTTTCCAGTGACGGCCATCTTTCTAATGATGTTCTCGAGGGTTTTGTTCGCCGCTTCTACCGCTCCATTGGCTTGGGGTCGATAGGGGAGGACTTGTGCCTGACCACACGGAATTCGTCAAGCAATCGGTTGACTTATCCTTCAAAGTGAGTTCCATTATCTGAGATCATCTCATAAGGGACTCCATATCTATAGAAGATGTTGGTACGAATGAACTCGGCCACTTTCTTGGCATTCAAGACCTTGTAAGCAGCGGCTTCAAACCCATTTGGTGAAATAGTCGATAGCTACAAGCACATATTCCTGCCCACTCAAACCCTTTGGTTTGACTTGACCAATAACATCTATCCCCCACATGGAAAAAGGCCAAGGAGCAGTTGACTGATAGAGAATGTGCGGCGGCAGATGTTGTAGATTAGCATACCGTTGACATTGATCACACGTTCGCACTTTCATCATACAATCCTTCTCCATTGTAGTCCAGTAGTACCCTTGCCTCACTATCTTCTTAGTAAGCATGTGCCCATTCATGTGGGGTCCACATAGTCCCCCATGGATTTCATCCATGATTCTCGTCACTTCGGACTTGTCTAAACAGAGCGAATTTGGTCCGTTATGATATCTTTTGTACAATCGATCTCCGGAAATCACAAATTGGGAGGCCCATCTTCGCATTGCAATTCTTGCCCTTTTGTTCTTTTCTAGAGGGTAGATGCCGTTTTTTAGCACATTCCATACATCTGTGGACCATGGCTCTTCATTTTCTTCGTTTTACAATTTAATGGCCAGGCAGTAGGCTGGGATTGATCTCTTACTAACCACGAGCGGTTTTACCGTGACATCAGCAGGGAATTCCATGATGGAGGCTAAGGTAGCCAACGCATCTGCGAATCTGTTTTGATCCCTTGGGAAGTAATGAAATGAGATATTCAAGAAACGTTCTGTGAGCGCTACCAGAAGAATATGATATTGCTGCAGTCTCGAATCTTAGATCCTCCACTTTCCTTCAATCTGATTGATGATTAGGGCCGAGTCCCTGAACACTTCAATTTCTCTGACTCCTCGATTTAATGCTTCACTAAGGCCGGCGATACAAGCTAGGGATGGCCAAACGGAACCGGAACCGGACTGGAACCGGAAAACCGGACCGGTTAAAGCACGGAACCGGAGCAAACCGGCGAATAAACCGGAACCGGAGTAACCGAAACCGCCATTCATCCGGGCCGGTTACAGTTCACATAAATGGCGAACCGGAACGGAACCGGACCAAAAATCCCTTGTTTTTCAATAATTTTAAAGGGGGGACCAGAACCGGACCAGAATCGTACCGGAACCGGAGCCTAACCGGAACCGGATTATGCCAACCGGAATCGGGGTAAGCACGGGCCGGTTCAGGGTCACATATATGCCGAACCGGAACCGGTTTTGGCCATCCATAATACAAGCCTTATACTCTGCTGTGTTATTCGAACAGTCAGAGTCTAACCAGATAGCAATTGGCGTGTGCGCATCGCTTGGATCAATGAGCAAAATTCTAATTCCAAAACCCCTTTTGTTGGCAGCCCTATCAAAGAAGAGTTGCCATTTGTTTTCTGAACAATCGACGGTGTAGATTCCTTCATCGGGAACCTGAGTCTCAGGTTCGGGCTCGAGATCAAGAGCCAAATCTGTAACCTGGTCCGCTATCACCCTTCCTTTAATGGACTTAGGCGTTGTGTAAGTCATATCAAATTCACTTAAGAGAAAAGCCCATTTGGCTACTCGATTGGACATGGTTGGCCTTTCGAGGATGTACTTCACTAGATCCATTCGGGATATAATTTGAACATGCAAGGATTGCAGATAGATTTTTAATTGCTGCGAGACCCAAACCAAACCAGTGCACGCCTTTTCCAATGCTGAGTTATTCAATTCACTCCCTTTTAGCTTTCGGCTAACAAAATAGATTGCATTTTCAACCCAGGAGTCTTCTTTTTCTTGCGCAAGCATTGCTCCCACCGCAGTATTAGTAACAGTTAGGTATAGTCGTAAAGGATTGTGCAAATGAGGCGGGGCCAAGACCGGTGGGCTTGTCAGTTATTCTTTGACTCTTTCAAAAGCAATCTGGCATTCTTCGTCCCATGATCGGTTGATGTCCTTTTTTAGGAGCTTGAAGAGCGGCTCACACATCGTGGTCAACTGCCGTATGAATCTGCTGATGTACTGAATTCTTCCCAAGAAACCCTTCACCTCCTTTTGAGTTCGAGGTTGGGGCATTTCTGTGATGGCCTTTATTTTATCGGGGTCGATCTTAATCCCTCTTTCTGTTACCAGGAAACCTAGGACTTTGCCTCGGGTTGTGCCGAATGTGCATTTAGCAGGATTCAACTTCATGTGGTACTTCCGCAACCTTTCAAAGAATTTTCTGAGGTCAACCAGATGCTGAGCGTCTTCTTCGACTGAGTGCACAATCATCTCATCCACGTAGATTTCAAGCTCTCTATGTATCATGTCATGGAAAAGAGTCGTAGCACCTCTTTGGTAAGTGGTTCCGGCATTTTTAAGACCGAAAGGCATCACCGTGTAACAGAATGTCCCCCACGGGGTGATGAAGGAAGTTTTTTCTTGATCTTCCACCGCCATTTTAATTTGATTGTAACCCGCCATTCCATCAACAAATGACTTCACTTTTTGCATTGTGACTGAGTCAACCAAAATGTCAATATTTGGTACGGGAAATCATCTTTTTGGCAAGATTTGTTGAGGTCTCTGAAATCCACACATATCCGGACTTTGCCGTTCGCTTTCTCAACTGTGACCATGTTGGACAACCATTGGGGATATTCCACAACTCGGATGAAACCCACTTGCAACAACCTTTCGATCTCTTCCTTAACCTGAAGGGCCCACTGCGGCTTGATTCTGCGTAGTTTCTGTTTGACCGGCTTGGCGTCGGGAAAGGTAGGAATTCGGTGCTCCACAATTGTCGGATCTAACCCAGGCATATCTTCATACGACCAAGAAAACACATCAACAAACTCTTTGAGTAGACTGATCAACCATTCCCTGTCAGCCCCTTGCATGAAGCTTCCAATTTTCATCTCTTTGACTTCCCCGTTCAGCCCCAGATTAATGGTGGCAAATCTTCCCCACAGGCCTCTAACTTCCGTTCCCCACGCTGTTTTGCTAACCTTCTTAGCTCAATTAAATAATCTTTTTCATCTTCGCTTATGTCTTTTAAAGATTCTTGATAAACTTTATTTGTTATTAAATTTTAATTTGTTAAATCATTATTTAAAGTATTGGCAACCAAGGAGTAAGCGGAAATAGAGGAAATTTCATTCATGACAGAAGGGAGTACAAGCTCGGCGACTGCGTCGAGGTCCTCAACAGTGAGGTCCTCTTCGGGAGTCTCGAAAACAACATTCGAGAGTATAAAGGGTTCAAAAGCCGGTCCATCAGGGCGAACATATCCAAACTGCTTCACGAGCATGTCAACAGTAGCGAGCGGGCCAGTGGTTTTGGACCAATTATTAAGTGGCGCCACTGCTGGCTTGAGGTGCTTCACCGGGTCGTAAGCTTCACCGTTACCGTCTTCGATCATAACCACATATCCATCTTCAAGGCCAAATCCTTCAAACAATGCGAAGACACCATCCTCCTCATCAATATTCCACGGAGTAACTGGGTCCGGTTGCATATAGGAACCGTCCAAATCAAGGTTTTCATCGACCACCTTGACATCATCAAATACCTCCCATCCAGCGTGGGGCTTTTCGTCCATGCCATTAAACGGCTCGAGAGGCATAACATTTGCAACATCTTTGCTCTTGCGAATAAAGTATCCCTCCCAAGATTTTTCGTAGGGGCGGAGTGGTGGGAGCTCATAGGTCCTTCCTTTCTTGATAGCGTTCTGCTTCTCCCTTTTCTCGCGCATAGCTTTGGCAATTTCAGCGGGAGTCGGTTTGTAGCCTAGTCCAAACGGAGGAATTAAAACAAGAACATCATCCTTGATTGCTTCAACACACCCTTGTTGCTCTTTCTCGAGTCCCAACATAGGTACGAAATTCATCTTCTTGACCATATTCAAGGCCATCGCATCCCCATACTTGGTCCTCTTTCCACCAATTAGATTGGTTTCTTTGACATATTCAATAGCATGGATCCGAGCTTGTGGGATCACTTCAAAACCGCTTAAGAAAATACTGGTATCTTTGTGCTCAATTCCCAAGATTGGCCGGTCATTGACTTATGTATCATCTTGGGCGTGGACTACCACAACATGATTGTCATGGATGAACTTGATGTATTGATGATAAGAAGAAGCTGCCCCTTTTACTCCATGGATCCAAGGGCGTCCCAAGAGTAGACTGAATGAGGACTTGATGTCGATAATTGGCATAACAAGAGGGCCAATGGTGAGAGTGAGGGAAATAACACCCAAGACACAGCGACTGGTGCTATTGTATGCACGGACCACTTGAGAAGATGGAGCCAAGTCGGTTATCTTAATTCCCAAATCTACGAGAACATGCACGGGGCAAAACATTGACTGAAGAGCCATTATCGACCAACACACGAGGTAGGTGCTCACCTCCAACCCCTACTGTGATGTGAAGAGCTTCGATATGATTAAGACCAATTCTAGGTGCATCGAGATCGGTAAAAGTGATGATATTCCTGAAATGAATGTTGCCGACCATGTGGACAAGGTCATTGGGAGAAGTCTCAATCGGGATAACAGCTTGAGTGAGAGCTTTAACCAGAGTGTCTCGGTGCTCTTGAGAAGATGAGAGCAAACCCCAAATGGATATATTAGCTTAGGTTTTCTCTAACTGTGTTAAGACCGGGTTCTCGGTGATCTTTTCTTTGTGAGCGGGGACTCCTTCCTTGTCCTTTCCAGATTTGCTTGCCTCAGGATTTGGAGACTGATAGGCTCTTCCCGAGCGAGTGAGATGATTCACATTTCCACCAATCCAAGTGGCTTTCTCAAAAGGGGCCTTTCGTTCCTCGACGGCTTTAGCACCAGACAAGATCGAATCCCAAGATATCATGTGTCATTCAAAGTCTTCGGAGATGACAGGGGTCACGGTGTAGTTCAAAGCTTTCTTTGGAACTATGAAACTAGTCATTGAGTAGTCCCTTTCAAACTCGATCATATGGATCCCAGGCAAGGGATTAGTCACCACATTCGGTTAGGGTGGTTTCTGAATGAGTCCATCGTTAATCATGTCTTGCAGGGTGTTCCTCAAATTCCAACAATCATCCATCGCATGGCCAGGTGATACGTGGTATGCATAATACTTGTTTGCGTCCCAATTCTTAGGAGGCGGATTAGGCGGGCGGTATCCTTCTATCGGTTTCAATACCCCTTGGGCGACCAATCCTTGGAAAATAGTGGACAATGGTGCGTTGAATTTATCAAACTGCCTCTCTCTCCGATTTCTACCATTCCTTTGCTGATTGTTGATGGAGTTCACAGACCCGTCTTGATTATAGCATGGGGGTTCCCTATTGTAACTGTTCCAGCTAGGTCCCGCATTGCTGTTCCAAAAAGGAGCAGGAGTTATGGCAATATTGTTCACAACTGGCGTCGGAGCCTTAGCAGGAGGTCGGAATCTGTAGGAGCTAGGAGAAGGATCTAGCTTGATCACCCAGTTCGGACATATTCGTCGATACGGGAACCCACATCTAGGATGGAAGCAAAATCAGGAAAGGGGAGATATTTCATCTTATCCGCATACACCGGCTAAAGATTCTTGAGGAAAATGCGGGTTTGCTCGGCACTGTCGGGACTTTCCTAAGTCTGAGCGACTTTCTTCCTCCACCTACTTGCAAATTCAGAGAACGACTCCTTCTCACGCTGAGCACACGAATCAAGATCACGGCGGCTCTTCTCCCAGTTGGAGTTATCTTTGTACCGCTTTTGGAATTCATCCACAAGCTTTCCCCAATTATCCACTAAATTGGCATCCACTGTCATGAACCATTGCTTAGCGGCTCCTACCAAAGTCAAATGGAAGTTGGAGGCCATATCACCAACATTAGCCCCACGGGACTGCATTTTATGGGCATAAGATTTCAAATGGGCCATTGGGCCCGTACCATCAAATTTCTCCACATCGGGCATATTGAATTTAGGAGGCAAAACAGCAAACGGAGATAATTTCAAAGAATCTGCAGAAACTCTCTTTTATTCATGACCTTTCTCAACATTTCTTTCATTTCATTCATTTCAATTTCAGATCTGGTAAGAGGTACATATGGGACACCCTTGTAGAATGCTTCCATTTGGCGGACCAAGTTAGGATCTTGCCCTTGGGAAGTTCCTTGGTTGAACGGAGAGACACGCTAGCAAATGCACCATAAGCGTTGGGTTGCTGATTCGGGTACAGAGTTTGCATATACTGAGCAAAGGCATTATGATCAGGTGGATACTGAGATGGGTTCACCACAAAGTTTGCTTGATTTGGGACGAAGTTGTGATTGATGCCACTGAAGTTTGGATGAGCCACATGGCCGTGAGGATGGATGTTTTGGTGATGATTATGACCGTTCGTGTCGCTACCTGTAGACACCCCGCCTTGGACCGCTCACCCCGATTGCACATTTGATTTTATGTTTCCCCATTTTAAGTGTTTCTCGTTAGTTTCTGTCACTTCCGTTAAGTTCCTGACTAACCTCGTTAAGTCCAGGGACTAAACTGAATGACAGGGCTGACTTTCTAGTCCATTCTGTCACAATTGCCTTCTCTAAGTCGCGCGCCTCCGACAGGAGGAGCCAGGCGCGCGCGCCTCCTGCCCCTAAAGCAGGAAGCGCGCGCCTCTGGGCATCAGTTACAGATTTTGGCCAGGATTCCCTCCCTTGCTCAATTTACAGGATTTTGCCCGGGAAGGATTTCTTGGTGACTGAGTTTTGGCACCAAAAACACCCCTCTTTGACCTATAAAAACCTCTCTTTACCTCCATTTTCAAGGATCGAAGACTTAGACCGAAAATTGAACTTACAAAAACTATACCAAAATCACTTTCTAAAGGTTCTCCAAGGATTTCATCAAGAAATATTTGAAGGTCTTCAAATTGTAGGTAAAAGTCCATCTTTTCCTTCCTTTTCTACTTCATCTCCTCTCTCTTTTTACTTTAATCAAATGTGCAATCACCCAAATCATTTTGGGACATGACTCTAATGATCACCTCATCTCATTGAGGTTGGTTAAGGAGTCATCTCCTACATTCCAAATCCTATTTTAAATCCCCCCTTTTCGTGACTTAAAGAAGAAGAAGAAGAACATTTTCATTCATGTAGATTTTGATCAAGCAAGACCAACTTTAGTTGGGCGAGATGGGTGTTTCGGTACTTCCCATCTCGTAATCTAACCCCCGAACCTCAAAACAAAGAATCTCTGTTTTCGTAATCAAACTTAGGCTACAATCTATAGGTTTTTCTTATGTTCCTCAAAACATAGGTGGCGACTCTAAAAACAAGTTAGACATCCTAGGATAACACAGGCGCTCTAGCCTAAAGCCGTGGTTCCCCCGGGGTATCTACAGTGGCGACTCCGCTGGGGAATGATTTGAGGGTTAAACTTGCATTCTGATCGAAATCTACATCTTTTCTGGGCATTCTGTTTCCTGATGGGGAGGCGCGCGCGTCTGGCCTTTTAAGCCTAAGGCGCGCGCATCCCGCATCAAGAACCAGAATCGCCCACTTCTTCATGTTCTTCATCTTCTTCTTCTGTTATTCTGCACTAATCACTTCTGCAGGGTTACAATATGAACATGGGACCAGGGCAATCCCCTGAGTCCAAAGTCTGACATTCTGACAGGTGTGACCCAGAAGCGCGCGCCTCCCATAAGAATTGCGCCATGCGCGCGCGTCCCACATCAGCACTCAGAGGCGCACGCTTCTGGGTTGGTTTCCAGAACAGAAACAGGTTTCAGTGACTGAGCAGAACAGTGGGGTGTGGGCACAGTTGCCTGCATCAGAACAGAATTGAACCCTCGGACTGTTTTAATTTGTGTTTTATTTACCGGTCACACGGGTGATTCGGGAGTTGTAATTTTATGTGCTTATGTGTTTTGTGTGTTTTTCTTTCTTTTCAAAAAAAAAAAATAATAAAAAATTTTGTCACTTGTTAGACCTCACACTACATGCACATATTCCTATGAACTGCTCACTATCGAGTCGCACAAGTCCAACCCCAAACCCGTCGAGGCCGTCCTAGAAAGTTTCAAGCTCCACCAGACCTTCGCTCTTTCGAAGCGTTAAACCTCAGCCCGTGGCGTAGTTCAAGACTACATGCCGGGGGTGACCTTTGAGCCTCATATTCAAGCCGAGCACAAACCACACAATTCTAGTTAGGGTCTAACACTCCGTGACTCAAGTCGGTTTCCATGTACCGAGATTTCCCTAAACTAATGTCTTCAAATCATACATGCCAACTTGTTGAAATGGACGCAATAAAAACCCGTCCCCAAAAGTGGTTATTTTGGACGAAAATAAAAATCCGTCCCCGCATGTATGCTTTACTACATTAATTTAGTTTAATCCCGATACATGTAGGATTCACAAGCGCGATGGAATCCGATGAGTATATGGACCGCGAGATGGTCTATATACTAGTGTGACGATTCCATTATTTTCTTAGAAACCCCAAAAGGGATTCATTCCCTCCGACTTATAAAAAAAAAAAAAAAAGAGTCTTTTCTTTTGTGGTTCGAGTCGTGTGCCCACTGTGTGTTCTAAGCCTCTTCATGGACCGCAAGTGTTACTCAAGACTGACAAGGGCCTCTTCTGCAATATAGGTTCAATTGGTACTTACAAAGTCTACCGGGATTCAGCAAATCGGTTAGTCCGTGAAGAGATCACTCCAACAGCTCCAACACCAACCATGACCGGCGGCAGCAACACCATGTCTCTCGAACAGCTCTCAACTATGGTCCAACTCCTCCAAGAGCAAGTCTCCACCCTTAACAAGGAGGCACAAAGCAAAGACGACATTTGGCAATCCCACCTCGACAGCCAAAGGGAGGCCCACGAGGCCGAAATGGAGCTAATGAAAGAAAAGCTCACCACCTTGCCAAGGGAAAGAACAAGAACAATGATGATGAATCCGAATGGACCGAGGGTTTGTTCAAGAGTCCTTATGTCAACACCCGCACCAAGAAAATGGGAGAACCAAGTTCCGAGAACAATGAGCCCAAAATGGTGGATTCTATCATGGCCTACATCGACCAAAAATTCAATGGGCTCAACATGGGAAAGGCTCCGACACAAGCCTTTATCAATCATCCATCCTCATGAGTACTATGGCCGCTCTTCCCGATAAGTTCAAGATGCCCGACATAAGCAAATTCAAGGGCAACTCTTGTCCTATGGCTCACATTGAGACTTATATTTGGGCAATGGTTCCAAAGAAGGTCTCCACCAAGGTGATGGCCCAATGCTTTCCTCTCACTCTCGAGGGGGCGGCAAAAGATTGGTATGCTACTCTCCCGCTCACTGTCCGTCTTGATTGGGACTCCACTATGCTTGCCTTCAAGAACCAATACCAAGGCAACACCACTCACCGGCCCACAAGGAAAGAGCTAGAGAACACTACTCAACGAGACAATGAGTCCTTCATCGACTTCACAAGGAGATGGAATGACAAACTCTCTGAAATTGTTGAGAGGCCGAACACAAAAAAGCAAATGGACATATTTCTCAAGTGTCTCAAGATTGATCTCCGCACTCACCTAAGTGGGGCTTGCTACTCCGACTTCTCCCAAATGTATGAGGCGGGGGTACGCATGGATGACTTGCTCAAGGAGATTAAGAAGACCACTCCTACTTACCGCTACAAGGCCGCTTCCAACTCCACAAAAGAGGCCTCGGTCAACGCCGTCACTATTGACAAGGGGAATTACAAAAAGGTTCCTCCGCCTCAAGGGAAGAAGTCCCGAAGTGACCGTGTCTACACGCCTCTCCAAGGCATGACTCAAACCGAAGTGTTCGAGGTCCTCAAGGCGAAGGGTCAAGTCACACCCGTGCAAGGGTACCAACCCAAGACGGTCCACCCCAATCATGCTCACCACAAATATTGTGGCTACCACAAATATAGTGGCCACACCACCGAGGAATGCTTCGTTCTCCGCAATGTCATTCAAGATCTCATAGATAAGAAAGAATTTGTAGTGACTAATGACGAGCATGTCAATGTAATAGAGATAGGAGAACTCGAGGGTGTCACGACCCGAAATATAGGCTCTATTTTATTAGTAATTAATTGATTATTATTTAATTATTTGCTTATTTATTTATTTAAATTATTATTTATTTAAATATTATGTGTGCATTTTAGGGTTCATAATAATTATGCCTAGCATTTTATTTGGGTCATTTGTGCTAGTGTAGAAATATTGGGTCTTAATTGTTAGTGGGGAATAATTGTGTTAGTAGATGGGGAGGGGGTCTAGTTGTAACATTTTGAAATAATTTTCCCCTACTCCCCTCTTCTCCCTCACCTCTCCCTCACTCCTCTCCACCCTCTCCCAGCAATCTCTCTCTCTCTCTCTCCCCCATTGTGGTAAGCTTTTTCTTCTCCTTCCTTCTCTCTTAATTTCCTTCATCTTCTTCTAGTTATTTCTCATTTCTTAAAACATGAACCTTGTTTAGATCGTCGTTAGGATCGCGTAGAATAAAAAAGAATTGAATTCCGTCAACTTTGAGATTTATCAAGTAAGTTACTTTTCCCCCATTTTTATGCTAAAATGTTCATATCATGTTTAGATAATGCTTAATGTGTTATATTTGAAGTTTGGTTGGGTTTTGAATTTGTTTGGAATTTATTTGAGTTTTTGGTTAAAAATGGTGAAATCTTGAATGTTGGTTTTGATTCTTGAATTTGGTTGATAAAGGGTGTTGTTAAGATCCCCTTTCTAGTAAAAGATGTTTGGGTACCTTAGAAATCTTGTTGGGAGTGTTGATTTTGGGTGTTATGAAAATGGTATGAAATGGTAAGGAGATTTGAAGAACCAGCTGGGAATTCTTCCCAGCCCGTAGACCAGGCGCCCGCCTGCCCCTGCCCAGGAGCCCGCCTACTCCCACTTTTTCCAGCGCCTGACCTTCTGTCCATTCAAGCGCGCGCCTGCCTATGCCCAGGCGCCCGCCCCGCCCCTGTTCCAGGAATTTGACCTTTTTGCTTGGTTAAGACTAATGGCTTAACTAGTTTAGGTTTATTCCTTCTAATCAACTTAAGATAACATCGTGGAACACTTTATTGTGTGGATTTGATTCTTTTGTGAATAAATATGATGTAAAATTTATTTAAGTACCGTTTTGGGAATGTTGGACATCTTTGGTGTGCTGTTTATGTCGGTTTACCTTTGTGGTGATTTAATTGGATTGGTTCCCTACTTTGAAACCTTAAGTTGTTCATTCATGCTAAATTACTATTACTTAGCATTTATTTGGAAGCCCAGCTGGCATATTTGTTGCATCGGGCGATGGGAAAGATTATAATGGCAAAGCCAAGTCCATTATAATGTTGACCATTGTTTTGCCCCCTTCTTTTACCCCCTTTTTTCCAGATTGGCCTTGGAAGAGATGAGTTAGCGTTCCTTTGTGAATGTATCTAGCTAACGGGGCATGAATTTGTGTCATGGTCCTTGTCCTTTGTGACACTTTTATGGTTATTGGTTCCGGTACCGGGGTCTTCTCTTCGGCTTTCATGCTATTATGAAGATGATGATTTGTTGATTATTGAAGCTGCGCAGCGATCCTTTATTTGGATGTTCCGGTTTGGAAAACCTTGGCTATATCCTTTGTTATGTGTTTATTTCCGCTGCTATCTGATATATGATAATTGCTATGTGCTATGTGATAATTATTATTGTTTATTGCTTATTGCATCATAGCATGTCATGTAGTTGCATTGGTAACTTATTGAGATTTATCTCACCCCTTTTCTTTTATCTTTGTTTTTCCTTAACCCCCCCCAGGTGCTAAGGATTAGTCTCGCTGATCACGAGAAAAGAGGACGTCGAATGTGGATACATTCTTTTGGGAAGGTTGTTATAGGTTGGTTTACATTATGTAAATGTGTAACCATTTTGGGATAGTTGTACCAAACAATGACGTCGTTAAGAATTTTATATTTGTATTTTGTTGGGCATAAACTTGTGGAAGTTTATGATAGTTGTTATTGGTTTTTATCGAACTTGGTTTTGTAAAACTTTGGATCATTACCTTTTGGTATCAAATGGAATTTTTAACTTCGGTATTTCACAGTTTTGGTTTTAGAGTCGACGTCCAGATCGCGGTCTCAGGCCCGCGTGGTCCGGGGTCGCGACAGAGGGGACCACCCATTCAATCCCAATTGTGAATGGGGCCCCAATGTTATGAATAAACTTGACAATTCTTGTTATGTAGTGACTTACGATGAGGTAATGAGGGAAGTACTAGAGAATAGGAAAAAGAAGCAAGATGGGAACTTCAACATGCTAACTCGATCCGGTCGAGTCATAGCAAGCAACCCTTCCACTTCCGCCGCCCGAGCTCCTCTTCTCAAAAGCCGCAAGCTCACAACGCTCCCGAAGATCCTCTACTTGTCCAACTCAAGAAAACTCAAGCCAACATCTCTATTTGGGACCTCATTGCATCCTCAAAGAAACACCGAGATCTTGTCATCCGCAATCTCGATGATACATCAGTTTCTCCCGATACTACCCCCGAGGACCTCACGGCAATGATTGGTCACATTCATTTTGGCAACGTCATCACCTTTGCCGATATGGACCTTCCACCGTTTGGTTCCGACCACAACGAAGCTATTTACCTCAAGGTACGAGCAAGGGGGAGGCCCGTCTCAAGAGTCTTAGTAGACGGTGGTTCCGCACTCAATCTCATGCCTGGTAGAATCATGGGCATACTGGGGCTTAAGGATTCTGATTTGAAGCCTTCTACTCAAGTAATCCGAGGTTATGACAGCACCGCCCGTACAGTCATGGTATGATCGAAATAGACATTGAGTTTGGGAGCATGGTCATGTCCGTTCCATTCCAAGTGCTTGATATCCCAGCCTCGTTCAACTTACTGTTGGGTCGACCATGGATTCACAGTGCTAATGCCGTACCGTCAACTCTCCACCAATGTGTCAAGATCCGAAATGGTGATGAAATAGTGACCGTAATGGCTGAAAACATCACTATCCATAGAAAAGGTGAGCCCGTCCCCAAATTCAGCATGGTCTACCAGACACACTCTCTCCGGCGTCTCAATCAACGCCATTGACAAAGAAGGGGAAACGGATCATGGACCCCCAGCAATCACAAGTCCTCCGCATGATGAGGAATATGGACTACTTCCCTGGTTTAGGCTTAGGGAAATATCAGCAAGGAATCCTACATCCCGTGCAAGTCCATTTGTCAAGCACCTTCGGTTTGGGGTATGAGCCTTCCAAAGAAGACTTGAAATAAGAGCAAGCGATCAAGAACGAAAGGCCCGAGCTCGTAAAGAAGGCCGTCGGTATGAAGTCCCTAATCTGAGGCCTTATCGCAAGACGTTGAATGGTTATTTTGTCCACCAAGGGGAAGACGTTCCATACATGATCTTTCCCGAGCCGTGGGTTAACAATAAAGGTGTCAAAAATCCCGGCCTCGAAATCTTCTCCGATTGTGAGGTCCAGATATCCGGAAGAGAACCAACTCCCATGTCGCCCCGTGAATGGTGGGGGAGGAAGATGACAATAGAGTCCGAGACAGAAATCACCGTGGGGGAAGAACTGACAGATTTAGCCTCCATGTTTGAAGAGCTTGCCATGATGAATGAATGCCAAGTTAACGCCATCCTTGACATCGTCATCATGAACGAAACTATCAGTGAGATCCCGCCAAGCTCCGAGCCGATCAACAATTGGTATTCAACAAAAGGGCCCGTGGTATCCGAGGAATTCTTAGTCCAAGAAATGGGTTGCATACCCCGCACAGCAACAAAGGAAGAGCAGCTCACACTTACTTTCGAGTCCGAGAGTGTCTCTAATACCCTCACCCAGAGGATTTGGAGGCCATAGCCGAGCGTGTGTTTCCTTTCTTTGCTAATGAAAAATTTGATATTTCTGAGTACCCTGAGATTGCAAAACTCATAAATGATGAATTAACTAATAATGAACTTAAAAACAATTAATAACGATTCAAATTATGATGAAATAGACCACGAAAACACAACATACTTAAATGAACTTGCTCAACAAGTCCGTAGTCGTGGCGAGAATGGTCCAAAGGCTGACGAAGAATTGCATGTTGTTAATCTGGGTACCGAAGAAGAGCCAAAAGAACAAGATTGGAAGCTTCTTTAAGGGAGACGACAGAGACAGATTGACTGCATTACTACGGGAGTTTCGTTGTGTTCGTGTGCATACAAAGATATGCCGGGTTTAGACAGAAAGGTAGCGGAGCACAGATTCCGATCAGAGAAGATGCCAGGCCAGTAAAGCAGAAGCTCAGAAAGATCAAGCCAGAATGGTCTCTGCAGGTCAAAGAAGAGATTGAGAAGCTCCTCAGTGTGGGTTTCATCAAGGTTATCGAGTATCCGACATGGTTAGCCAACATTGTGACAGTCAGGAAGGCGAACGGCAAGGTTCGAGTTTGTGTAGACTTCCGGGATTTAAACAAAGCTTCCTCAAAGGATGATTTTCCCACTCCCTAATATCGACATGCTAGTCGACTCCACTGCTGCCTACGAGGTTCGCTCATTCGTGGATGGGTTCGCTGGGTACAATCAGATTCTTATGGCCGAGGAAGATCAACATAAGACAGCCTTCACAACACCGTGGGGTACCTTTTGCTACACAGTCATGCCATTTGGGTTAAGAAATGCTGGGCTTCCTACCAAAGAGCCGTGACAGACTTGTTCCACGATATGATTCACAAAGAAATCGAGGTCTATGTGGACGACATGATCATTCACTCCAAAGGAACCGATGGTCAACACCTAATCGATCTCCGCAAGTTCTTCTGTCACGACCCGAAACCTAGGCTCTATTTTATTAGTAATTAAATGATTTTTATTTAATTATTTGCTTATTTATTTATTTAAATTATTATTTATTTAAATAATTATGTGTGCAATTATGTGTCGTAATATTTATGCCTAGCGTTTATTTGGGTCTTAATTGTTAGTAGGGAGTGTAGTATTGTGTGTAGTGTGAGAGAGGGGCCTAAGTGCAAGTTTTTTGAATAATTACCCTATTCCCCCTCACCTCCCTCACCTTCTCCTCACTCTCCCCTCCCTCCCTCTCCTCCCAGCCAACTCCCTCCCTCTCTCTAAGTTTTGGGTAAGTTTCTTTCTCTTTACTTCTCTCTTCATTTTCTTCTTCTTCCTCTCATCTTCTCACATTTCTTAAAACGTGAAACATGTTTAGATCGTCGATAGGATCGTAGGAAGCCAAAAAGAATCGAAATCCATCTACTTTGAGAATTGCAAGTAAGTTACTTTTCCCCCATTTTTATGCTAAAATGTTCATATCATGTTTATATGATGTTTGATGTGCTATAATTGAAGTTTGGTTGGGTTTTGAATTTGTTTAGAATTTATTTTGAATTCATTTGAGTTTTGGGTAAAAATGGTGGATTGATGAATGTTGGTTTTGATTCTTGGTTTTGGGTTGATAAATGTTGTATTTGGACTCCCATTCTAGTTATAAGTGGTTTTGGTACATTTTAGAACTTGTAGAAGGAGTTGAGTTTTTGAGTCTTTGGTTTTTGGGAGAATTGGTTCGAAATCTGTAAACCCAGCTCTGTTTTACGCCCAGCCCGTAGACCAGGCGCCCGCCTGACCCTGCTCAGGCGCCCGCCTACATACCCCTTTCTGAAGACCAGACCTTCTGGTCATTCAGGCGCCCGCCTGCCTCATGCCAGGCGCCCGCTCGCCCCCTGTTCCAGGAATTTGACCTTTTGCTTGGTTTTAAGACTAATGGCTTACCTAGTTTAGGTTTTCCTTCTTCTAATTAACTTAAGATAACACCGTGGAACACTTTAGTAATTAAAATTGGTTCCTTTGTGAACAGTAGAGCTATGTAATTTGATCAAGTATTGTTTGGGCATCTTATGATGTGTTTTGTGTTTGTTCCAACCGAATTGAATTTCGTGTAAGACTTGGTCTAGGTTTTAGGCGATGTCCTATAGTACCTAGAGGGTTGTTATTGAACACCAAAGTGTAGGGTTTAGTCCTGTTGTGATCATGCTCTAATAAGTGTAACCTTTGGATTCGTTGGGGTGTTTTAGAATGGGTTCGTTATGAACGGAGATAAAGCATGAATTGGCAATTGGGTACCTACGGTTTGATTAACCTTAAGATGTATTCATTCGGATTTCTTATTTGGAATTCCAGGTATGATGAGATGGTTGAGTTCATAGTCCTAGTATATCTTTATGAATAAATGTTTAGGTCATTTTGGTAATAGTCATTGTGCCATTTGCGAGTGACCATTTGGGTTGTGCTCTTTATGATTTAACTTGTGGATATCCTATTTGGGATGTATTTGGTACGTGCCTTATCTTGGAATCATTATGTTTTAAATGGTCAATGTTGTTGGACTCTTTTATGAGAACTCCTTGTGCTATTGTTGTTTGAACTCTTCTTGAGTAATCGTTTGCATCTTTTATGGTGATTAATTGGTATGATTCCCTACTTTGGAATCCTTTGTTGTTTATCGTGCTAGTATTTTATTACTTAGCCTTTACGTGAAAGTCCAGCTGGTATTTTGTGTGTGTTTGGGCGATGCGAACATTATGATGGCACAGCCAAGTCCATTGTGATTGTTGACCATTGTTTTGCCCCATTATTACCCTCCTCCAGATTGCCTTGGATGTGAGAAGAGCTAGCTCCTTTGTGTGCATTTTAGCTTTACTTGGAGCATGACTTTGTGGCATGTCTCCCGTCCTTTGTGACACTTCATCTGGTTATTGGTTCCTGGTACCGGGTTTCCTCATTCAGCTTTTATGCCACTATGAAGATGGTTTGTTGATCGATGGGTTGATCGGTCGTTTCTGACCGGGATTTCTCTTCGGCTTTCATGCTAGTATGAAGATGATGAATTGTTAATTATTGAAGCTCAGCAGCGACCTTTATTTGGTTCTTCCAGTTGGGTGAAACCTTGGCTATGTATCCACTCATGAGTGTTTATTTCAGCTTTATGTGTTGCATGTTGAGCTGGTCGTTATTTCCAACCGTATGGGACGGTTGGCGATAGGGAGCCTCTCATTTGTTGTTATATGTTTTT